>CM040629.1:97285399-97453435 GCA_022817965.1 Solanum lycopersicoides | reverse complement strand
TGCCAACATGCAGTAAAGACACAAGTAAGTGTGTGAATGGGCGATTCAATTGTTCGAAAGATGGAGAAACAGGAATTCCATGTGCTCTTGATGCTGTTTTTGAACAATACAAGAACACCATGAAAGAGAACCAAGATGTTTCTGCTCCTAATGATTCCCGTGAGGTTTCCATCAAAGATAATGTCAGAACATCTAGAAAAAGAGGTCTTATGGAAGGTTAGCCATTCTTTCAGAAAATAAATGCGTTCACCTGTTCACATGTTTGTTGTGCTCATCATATTTTCTCGATGAATTATCTTTCATGAGATTGCGGTTGGTAATTGTTTTGGTTAAAGTTATTTCTTAGTATCTAAGCTTGTTTCTGTAACTAGTATACATGTGCGGTAAAACAAGAAGCTAATCAGTATGCTTCTTGTGTCACTTGACCTTGCCCCCCCAAGCTACTAAGCTGCTGATTATAAATGTCAATGCAATCTTTTGTTAGTTGGTATTGCTTCTCCTTTTATAAAGATGATATTACGTATATATATATAGTATCCACTAATTATTCCAATACCCTGTTGTACTGGGAGAAATGTTGAACTCTAGAAGCCGAAAGGGTTATTCCGCTTGAGTTAAGTTATGATCTTTGCTTGAAATTGAGAGTTTTGAGTTCAATATTGGCTACATGGAGAAAAAGGCAAATGGCTTTTCTTCTCTTATTTTCTTCAAAGATGATACCTTGAATAAGATCATTTTCCATTTCTTACAACACCAACAACACCATACCCAGTGTGATCCCACAAGCAGGGTCTCGGAAGGATAGAATCATTGCCCATTTATTAAGCCCCTTAAAAAGAGCGTTAATCCAGTACTTCCCAAAACAGATGGAAATCATCAGGAAGTTACATGTTACATGGTTCTTGGATTTCATGGATCATATATAGAATGTCGTATTTTCTCAGGAAGTGATCGATGAATTCTTGTTGTTTAGCCCTTAAATTTTTTAATGGTTTTCTAGGTAGCAGCGGAAACCAATCAGCTCGAAAGGTTTTGGCAGTTCTCGGAGAAGGTTCAGCAGAAAAGCCTAGAAGAAAAGTGAGAAAGCTTGATAACATTGAGAAACCTACCACTCTCTTCAATTATTGTAAGTCTCCATTTAAAATCGTACTCTTTCACGAAAACATTCTTCTACTAAAACATATTTTACTGTACTTCGAAATGCAAGTTCTCACAAAAAAATGAAAAACTATCGTCTTTTTCTGCTTTCAGATGCAAATGGAAGTGGCTGGTGGGATTGCAACATGGAAGGTGTTGATAACGAAGAAGTGGGGTGTTGTGAAGTATGGGAAGGAATGGGTTCTACAACTCTAGGGGGATTGGAATGGCACTGAAATAAAAGATACGAGGAGAGAAAAGACTGTATTTTTGTGATACAACGACAACAACATACCCAGTGTAATCTCAAAGATGGTGTTTGGAGAGGTTACAACGTACACTGACCTTACCCCTACCTCGTGGAGGTATATAGATTGTTGTTGTTGAGACTCTTGATGTTGGAATTATTAGCTTACTTTAACAAGATTTGTTATCTTATCTACTTCTATTACAAAAACACTAATTTTCTTATTAATAAGAATGAAAAACTTATGCAAAGTGTGTTAAATTAAACATGAGAGTTAGATATGCATAACTTTATTTATTTTTGAGAACAAGAGCTAAGTATGCATAATTTGTTGTTGATGTATGGGAGAGTCTCAGTCCGTGTTCAACACCTACTTGACTAATGTATGACACAAGTAGAGAAAGTTTAAACATTAACTTGCCTAGGGTTCATGCACTATGGGGAACGGAGGAGAAAGTATATTTAGGAGGTGTAACCAAGAGGTTTTAAGCGTTACTAACTTTCATTAGTATAAATAAGAATAACATTCCCTATTCGTAGGAACTTATACTTTATCATTTGTTTAAGGGATAATGTACAAGTACCGCTCAACCTATGTCCGAAATCCAGATACACATACTATATTAAGGTCCTATTCCCCCTTGAACTTATTTTATAATTAATTTTCTACCCCTTTTCGATTTACGTGGCACTATCTTGTGAGCCCAGCGTGTGTTGACATTTTTTTTCAAGCTAGTGCCCCGTAGACCGAAAAAGGGTAGAAAATTATTAATAAAATAAGTTCAGGGGGTAATAGGATCTTATTATAGTATAAATCTGTCTCTGAGATTTCAGGCATAGGTTGAGGTGGTACTTATGCATTTTCCCTTTGTTTAATACTCCCTCCGTCCGGAATTGTTTGTCATGTTGCGCTTATCGAAAATCAATTTGACTAATTTTCAAATGTAAATTAGATTACATTAATTCGATATTTTAAACAAGAAAATTAGATATTCTAAAACTATATGAAAAGTACTATAAATTATAATTTTTTGCATATTAATATGATGAAAAAATTCATCTTAAAATGTTAGTCAGTTTTTATAGTTTGACTCTAAAGATAGAAACCATGACAAACAATATCGGACGGAGTTAATAATTGCTTACTAATTTTTTTATGCAACAATATTCACATTATTCAGATCATGCACTACACTATTTTTAAAAATAATGTGAATACTATTGCATAAAAAGATTAAGTAATTAATTATAAAACATAGAGATGTAATTTAAACTATAACCTAAAAAGAAATATTTACACAATTGAAAAACACATGTCTCTAAATACTTTATATAGGCTATTAATTTAGAAACATAGATAAGGTCAATAATTAAATTTGATGGTCAATACTTCGAGAAGTTCTCCCTCTTTTGGAATTTCTAGATTTTTTTTAAAGAAATAATCAGTTAATAATAAATTAAAAATTAAAAATTCATACAATAATCTTCAAATACTTTGCGTAAATAAAAGCTATTAAATTCTCGTAAATCGATAACTAATCTACCGCGTTGTTTAATGATATGATGACTTTATATATTCTAATTTTCTTTAGGAGTGATGCAATATCATGACTTTCCAACTTTGGTAAACTAAGTGAAAATAATAATAAAAATTTAAATTATTTATAACTTCTAGAAGTCTATTTGTCCTAAATTAAATATCTAACAAATTAAAAATTAATAAAAAGGACGGCAGTATAAATAAATGTTATAATATAAGAATAAAAATGTCTCAATTATTTGACTCACTGAAATTATTGTTTGGTCAAATTAAATAATTTTGCTAGAGACATGCTATGATTTTATTGCACCTCTTAACATTTTTTTTTTTGAAAGAATAATTTCACTTTTTCTTATTTTTATTGCACTAAACTAAACTATTAAATTAAATTAATTTTTAAACAATAAATTAACTCATCCATAATTAAATTGAAGTTCTAGAAACTTTCCTCAAATAATTGCAACTCTTGCAAAATCTTTTACTTATCTTCTAATTTATTTATTTGTTATAAGTCAATGAGATTTGACAAAATTAAAGTCAGTCAAACAAGCTCAGCCCAAACTAGAAATAAACAAATACTTCACTTTTATATCAAATAAATATATTATTAAAAAATTTGGTGCAAGCAAATGAATATACTCTTTTCTCAATTAAAAACCTCGATTTTAAATTCAGAATTATTTCTTTCAGAACAAAATCATACGAACAAAATCATACACAATATAAATTTGAATTAATTAAATATCAATAAAGATATATATCACACAAATCAATTAAAAGATAATTTTATGGGAGCATTTATTTTTTATTTTATTAGACTAAAATTACTAAATTACAACAAAGTTTTAGCAAAAAATTTAACTCAACTTTACTTTATAAAAAGTGATTTACTTAATTTAATACAATAAATAAAATTTGTTGACATTCTAGAAACTTTCCTCAAATAGAAAGTCTTACAAAATCCTTTTGCTTTGCTTTTGATTTTGTTTGTCTTCTAAGCAATTAAAAATATCTTTTTTTTAAAAAAAATTCTTAATCAACATAGGGGTGAATGTATAACATTTAATTTTATGATATTTATAGCAATTAATACATAATAATAATAATAATAATGGAGTTTATATTTAACTACTATATTAATATTTTTACTAATTTTAAATTTTAATTATTATTATTATATATTAACTTAAAATTGTGACTCGAATTATAATAATTATTTCTAGAAGCAAAGATAATAAATGAGACAACCTTATTAAATATAATTAACAGCTGGGATTCTTGAAAAGCCAAATGGTGTAGGCCATATTTGATCCATAATACACGTTCTCAGCACAACCCATAATTACAATATTTTATTTATCGACACAAGTACTTAACAAAATCGTTGAAATTCCTCCATTCTTAATAGACGTCTACATTTTAAATATATGATAATAAAATTAGTTATTATTGTTGTAGACTAGTGAATCATTATAAAATTATGTGTATTTAAAAAATTATAATCATAAATATTTATTTATAAGAAATGAACATGGAGATATGCTTTATCAATAAGATGCCTTACATAGTTTGCTCATTTGAAATGAGAGTACAAGAATTTGTAAATTTTTTTTAGAAAAATACAATTTAAAAAATTAAAATTTCATTTTTAAACTAAAATTTCAACTTTATATCAATTTTTTGATTTCAAATCATGATTTTATAACATATGTCTAAATGAGCCCTTGAATATATATTTCGAGTTCGAGTAACTGAGAATAAAAAAAAAATCCTATTAAAAGTACCATCCCCAAATAAACCTTAAAATGAGCAAATTTAAATTTAGTCGGTTCGTGAAAACCAAAAACCAACGTGGCAATATGGAATGACTATTGCTTGATATGTCATTTAATTTGACTTCAACTGATATTTATGCCATCAAATATTGGACATACACAAGTAAGCACTTAACCAATAAACACATGCATCTTACATGACATCTTATATAATAATTCGTATCCTACCTGACATTCTACGTGCAATATGTCACGTATGACACCAAATATCTTTTTCAAGGATACTTATTTTTATAAATAAAATCCATTCAAACAGCACACCATTTTCCCATACTACATGTTATATATAATCCCCTTGAGCCTATTACACCATTGCAATCAACTCTTTCATTTCCAAAAAAATTCCAAGAAAACTCAAGATTTTTTTCTATGCATCTCTAAAAACACAATAAAAATATAGAAGAGAGGAAAAAAAACATAGTGTAGTATTTTGATTGGTCCAAAAAATAAGTAAAAATGGAACCAATAGATTTTGGTAATTTGAGAGGTAGTAGTTTAAGTGGAAGTGTAAAAGGAAGTTCTAGAGGAAGTTTTAGATCAGATATTAATTCAATATTTAGAAATAATAATATATTTAATCGTTCATCAAGAGATGAAGATGATGAAGAAGCACTTAAATGGGCTGCACTTGAAAAGTTACCAACTTTTGATCGTTTAAGAAAAGGAATTTTATTTGGAGCTAATGAAGTTGATATAAATGATCTTGGTAATCAACAAAGTAAAGATTTGGTTGATAGACTTGTTAAAGTTGCTGATGAAGATAATGAGAAGTTTTTGTTGAAACTCAGAGATAGAATTGATAGGTAATGTGAAAAGATTGAATCTTTATTGTTCGTTTGTGTGTTTGAGGTGGATTTAAGACGA
Organism: Solanum lycopersicoides; assembly: GCA_022817965.1. NCBI lineage: Eukaryota > Viridiplantae > Streptophyta > Magnoliopsida > Solanales > Solanaceae > Solanum > Solanum lycopersicoides. The sequence goes on along the minus strand of CM040629.1, from coordinate 97,447,812 downwards.
GTTCTGTTGGTTTAGTTTGGTTTGGTTAGGAGGGGTGGTGAAAGATTGAGTCTTTATTGTGTACTTGTGTGTTTGAGGTGGATTTAAGACTAGTTCTGTTGGTTTAGTTTGGTTTGGTTAAAAGGGGTTGTGAAAGATTGAGTCTTTATTGTGTACTTGTGTGTTTAAGGTGGATTTAAGACGAGTTCTGTTGGTTTAGTTTGGTTTGGTTAAAAGGGGTTGTGAAAGATTGAGTCTTTATTGTGTATTTGTTTGTTTGAGGCGGATTTAAGACGAGTTCTGTTGGTTTAGTTTGGTTTGGTTAGGAGGGGTTGTGAAAGATTGAGTCTTTTTTGTGTACTTGTGTGTTTGAGGTGGAGCTAAGGCGAGTTGGGGTGGTTTAGTTTAGTTTGGTTCGGAGGGTAGATTCAAGATTTGAACTTTATCATGTTCTGTCTAAGTTACTGTGGTAAAAAATGTGTTACTTGTGCTTTTTGGTGGTTAAAATGTGCTACTTTTTCATTTTGGTGGTCAAATTTTTATTTTTTTTGGTGGTTTAGTTTAGTTTGGTTCGGAGGGAAGAATCAAGATTTGAACTTTATGACGTCTTGTCTAAGTTACTGCAGTAAAAATGTTTTACTTGTGCTTTTTGGTGGTTGAAATATGTTACTTGAGCTTTTCGCTGGGTATTTTTAGTGTGTATATAGGATTTAAACCGAAGCTAATAAGATCACATGTACCCGTAGCTTATTCACTATGTCTGCCTTTGCATATACTCCTTCATTTTCATAGCTCGGTTTAGAGGCATATTCAAGATTTGAACTTTTAAGTTTGGATAGAGAACTTTATAACTAAATATAGAAAGATGTTGTTTGATCACATAAAAATGATACAGAGAGAGTAATAAGATCACACTCATTATGAACTCGCGGACTTTAATCATTGTTTCGACTCTTTATTTATTTAAAACTTTGAGTAGTTTGACATATTTCTACTTTATACAGAGTTGGTCTTGATTTGCCAACAATTGAAGTAAGATATGAACATCTAAAAATTGAGGCAGATGCATATGTAGGAAGCAGTGCTTTGCCTACATTTATCAACTTTGTGACTAACTTTATCGAGGTAAAAATCAGAACCAAGATCTTGATTTCCATATCTCGAAACTCATCTTATTGAAGAAAATGTTTGAAACTAACATCATTGTTTTATTCGTGTTTATAGCCATTTTTGTATTCTCTCCATATCATACCAAATCGAAAGAGGAAACTCACTATTCTTGATGACGTGAGCGGTATCATCAAGCCTTGCAGATTGACTTTGCTTTTAGGTCCTCCTGGTTCTGGAAAAACTACTCTCTTATTAGCTTTGGCTGGAAAGCTTGACACTGAACTTAAAGTAAGTACTAAATATCGAATGGATTTAAGTTATATACACTGACAGTAGTACTACATGTGTAGATTGCAGATTAGTTACCATTTAATGTTACTAACACTATTAGAAACATTTAGTCTAACTAACTAGTGATCGACATAGAGATATACATGGGATTATCTTGTAAGTTGCCTAATTGTGTATTGTTTTTCCTCGGAAATCAGGCTAGTGGGAAGGTGACGTATAATGGACATGAAATGAATGAGTTTGTGCCGCAAAGAACAGCTGCTTATATTAGTCAGCACGATTTACACATCGGAGAAATGACTGTGAGAGAAACTTGGAATTCTCTGCTAGATGCCAGGGAGTTGGCTCTCGTTATGGTTAGCGTTTGTTTATTTGGTTCGATTTAGTTTTCGATGAAAAATCATGTCTATATGTTTAATGTTTCTTGAAAAAAAATTGTAGAAATGTTGGCTGAACTGTCAAGAAGAGAGAAAACAGCAAATATCAAACCAGATCCTGATATTGATGTTTTTATGAAGGTAATAATATTTTTCTGTGTTGAATTATTAAAATAGTATTCACAACTATTTTATGTCTACTTGTATTAATGAGACTGAATTCTTGTTATAAAATCAATATAGGATCATGTTTCCATGTGATATTATTGAGTTGTTGGGACTTGGTTTTCAGAATTCTATAAATAGAATCATGTGATAATGTAAAAAAATAGATTTTCTTTAATGCAACGGTGTGATTGAACCTACCACGGAATGTACTTCTGAGTTTTTTAGTTGGTAAATATTATACAGTCAGCTCCGTTAATCCTGTTTTCCCGTTTTAATATAATGTTTGTTAGTTGTTATGTTGAAAATGAAGCAATGGTAGAGAAAGAGTGAAGTTGAAGAAAGGAAACGAAATGGACAGTCTGATGCATTAAGTTCTAACTATGTTCGGGATCCAATAAAAGGGATAGACCATTCGGGTTGCATTTATGCAAGATTCTGTTTTTATAGTCTAGTAATTCGTAATAATGTAAAATCTGATTAAGAAAAAATGAATCTTATCGAAATAGCAAAAGGGAAAAAACAATAATGTTTATGACCTTCATTGTTTGATGACAATGTAGGCAGCAGCAACAGAGGGACAAGAAGCTAATGTTGTGACTGATTATGTTCTTAAGGTAACGTTGATTACGTTCAATGATTTCTCGATTATTTTTACAATGAAAAGCGGAGAGATTTAGTGACTTAAGTTATTTTCGAATGCTATGTGTAGATTTTGGGACTTGACATTTGTGCTGATACTATGGTGGGAGATGAAATGGTAAGAGGTATTTCAGGAGGGCAAAAGAAGCGTGTGACGACAGGTGAAATGCTTGTTGGACCGTCAAAGGCACTTTTCATGGATGAAATCTCTACTGGATTGGATAGTTCGACCACTTATTCCATCGTGAACTCTCTAAGGCAAACTGTTCAAATCTTGAAGGGAACTGCTGTGATATCTCTCTTGCAGCCAGCGCCCGAGACCTACAATTTGTTTGATGACATTATTCTGTTATCAGATAGTGTAATTGTCTATCAGGGTCCTCGAGAAGACGTTATTGGTTTCTTTGAATCCATGGGTTTCAAATGCCCTGAAAGAAAAGGCGTAGCTGACTTTTTGCAAGAAGTATGTCTTATAATGAGCTCCCGACCGTTATAGTTGACAGGCAATGATGCATTTTTGTTCTAATAGTGGAGATTTGAACTTGTTGCAGGTGACATCGAAGAAGGATCAACAACAATATTGGGTGAGGAGGGATGAACCTTACAGGTTTATCACATCGAAAGAATTTTCCGAGGCATATCAAGCATTTCATGTAGGGAGGAAACTCGGGAACGATCTTGCAGTTTCATTTGACAAGACCAAAAGCCATCCTGCTGCTCTGACGACTGAAAAGTACGGTATAGGGAAGAAACAACTCTTCGAAGTCTGCAAGGAAAGAGAATACTTGCTAATGAAGAAGAACTCGTTCGTTTACATTTTCAAGTTCTGTCAGGTGAACTACTTAGTCTATTGAAAATATTGAACTTCTTCAAGTCCTCATCATGTTTTCTAGCATATACTAAGTTTGATCTGTTTGCAGCTTTTGATTATGGCACTCATCTCGATGACCATCTTTTTCCGAACTGAGATGAAACATGATACTATGGATGATGGAGGAATATATTCTGGTGCTCTCTTTTTTGTGATCATTATGAATATGTTTAACGGAATGTCTGAGCTCGGGATGATAATTTATAAACTTCCCGTCTTCTTCAAGCAAAGGGACCTTCTCTTTTTCCCTGCATGGGCTTATGCAATTCCCTCATGGATACTCAAAATCCCTGTAACATTTGTTGAAACTGCTCTCTGGGTGTTTCTCACTTACTACGTCATGGGATTTGATCCGCACCCCTCAAGGTACGTGATAACGTGAAATAAAGGTGAGTTTACCTTCAACTATTTCCTTTTCCACATGATTACTAATCGGGATTTTGAATCTGCAGGTTGTTCAAACAGTTCTTGCTACTCATAATAGTAAGCCAGATGGCCTCAGGGTTGTTTCGATTCATTGGTGCAGTTGGTAGGAGCTTAGGAGTTGCTAGTATATTTGGATCATTTGCTCTGCTTTTACAATTTGCGTTGGGAGGATTCGTTCTTTCACGAGGTATATTTGAACATTTATGTGTCTGCAGACTGCAGTAGCTCTTGCTTTGTTTAAACAGACTAAAGTAAAATTGTTACTTATACACTTTGCCTAATGCTGCAGATGATGTGAAGAGCTGGTGGATATGGGGTTACTGGACTTCACCTATGATGTATTCCGTGAATGCAATTCTTGTGAACGAATTTGACGGAGAAAGGTGGAAACATGTAAGTTTCTCTATCTATATGCAATGTGCAAATAATTAGTTTCCTTGTATAAATGCTGAAGCTCACTCTAATCCTAACCAGATTCCACCAAATGGAACTGAGTCACTTGGAGCTGCTGTTGTAAGAGGTCGAGGTTTCTTCCCAGACGCATCGTGGTACTGGATAGGCTTTGGCGCACTTGTTGGATTCACACTCGTGTTTAACATCTGCTACACCATTGCACTCGCTTACCTAAAACGTGAGTATCTCTCAAATTTCTCCATTTATATTTCCGTAAAGGCAAAAAATGTTGAATGTTTAGTATGAATATCTACAGCATTTGGTAAGCCACAAGCTATGATACCAGAAGACAGTGAAGATGCACAAACAACTAGCGCGGAGACAGAAGACTCCAATAGTGAGGGTCAGAATAAGAAAAAAGGAATGGTTCTTCCATTTGAACCGCATTCCATCACATTCGATGATGTAATGTACTCTGTCAACATGCCTCAGGTAACTAACTAACTAACCAGGCATTGTTATTTATCAAATTAGCAATGCTATTCCTCCATTTTCAACAGGTACGTTACTATTTTTTCCCGATACTTGCAGGAAATGAAAGATCAAGGTGCTACTGAAGATAGATTAGTACTTCTTAAGGGCGTAAGTGGAGCTTTCAGGCCCGGTGTTTTGACAGCTTTGATGGGAGTAAGTGGGGCTGGAAAAACAACATTGATGGATGTATTGGCTGGAAGAAAGACAGGAGGATATATCGAGGATGACATCAAGATTTCGGGCTATCCTAAGAAGCAAGACACATTTGCACGTATATCTGGATACTGTGAGCAGAATGACATCCATTCACCTTATGTTACAGTTTATGAGTCATTAGTATACTCCGCTTGGCTGCGTTTACCTCATAATGTTGATACAAAGACCCGAAAGGTTGGTTCTTATGAAAAATTTTCTTCCGTGACATGAATTTCACCGAAAGATCAATTGAATACTAAAAAGAAGGTTGAGTTCATGTAAAAGTTTCCTATTTATTTATCGTCGTGCAGATGTTTGTTGAGCAAGTCATGGAGCTTGTGGAGCTTGGACCGTTAAGATCAGCCTTAGTTGGTTTGCCAGGGATCAACGGTCTCTCAACTGAACAACGCAAAAGGTTGACCATTGCAGTGGAGCTAGTGGCTAACCCCTCTATCATTTTCATGGATGAACCAACCTCCGGACTGGATGCAAGAGCTGCTGCAATTGTTATGAGAACTGTTAGGAACACTGTCGATACAGGAAGAACCGTTGTTTGTACCATCCATCAACCTAGTATCGACATTTTTGAAGCCTTTGATGAGGTGAATTTGATATTTTTGAACTCAATCAAGCTATTCACTGTTTTTCCAAGACTTCTGTCATCGAATACTGATATAGAAACCACTTTGCAGCTCTTTCTAATGAAACGAGGAGGACAAGAGATATACGTTGGTCCACTGGGTCGCCATTCTTGCCATTTGATCAAATACTTTGAGGTAAGTTGTCTAAGTGAAAGAGAGCTTTCCTTTTTTCGAGTTCATACGACCAGATACTAAGCTGAGCTCTCTTGTGTTCAGTCCATGCCAGGGGTAAGTAAAATAAAAGATGGCTACAATCCAGCAACGTGGATGTTAGAAGTCACAGCCTCGGCTCAGGAAATACTGTTCGGGGTTGATTTTACTGATTTATACAAGAAATCAGACCTTTACACAAGGAACAAAGCATTGATTAGTGAACTGAGCGTACCTCGCCCTGGTACAAAAGATCTGCATTTCGATACTAAATACTCACAGCCATTTTGGACCAATGTATAGCTTGCCTTTGGAAACAACACTGGTCGTACTGGCGTAATCCTACTTATACGGCAGTCAGATTTCTGTTTACAACCATCATTGCCTTGGTCTTCGGGACGATGTTCTGGGATATTGGTGGTAAAGTGTAAGTCCAAAACTATGAAGCAAAAAACAACAATTACACAGTAAAAAATACCCTTAACTAACACTAACACTTGATCTTGTTTGGTTACAGGAGTAAGAGTCAAGATCTATTTAACGCAATGGGATGCTTGTATGCTACTGTTCTCTTCCTCGGTACACAAAATTCATCATCAGTGCAGCCTGTAGTAGCCGTTGAACGTACAGTATTCTATAGAGAAAGAGCTGCTGGAATGTATTCTGCATTACCTTATGCCTTTGGACAGGTGAACATAGAGTTCAATTTCTTATATCGCGTTAATTTCACATTTGATCACTGAGCTTTTTCCACTATAACTGACTCTTAACACTAAAAGTCATAAAACTGTCAACGTGCCTCGATAATTTTAGGTGAAAAGTCTAAATTACTTGACTTTTTTCTATCTTGCAGATTTCCATTGAAATCCCTTATGTCTTTATGCAATCTGTTTTCTGTGGTGCAATCATGTATGCTATGATCGGATTTGAGTGGACGGTAGCAAAGTTCTTTTGGTACTTGTTCTTCCTGTTTTTCACCCTCTTGTACTTCACTTTCTACGGTATGATGACTGTTGCTGTTACCCCAAATGTAAGTGTTGCTCAAATTGTCGGCTCCTTCTTCTACGGAGTATGGAATCTTTTCTCAGGATTCATCGTTCCACGAACTGTAAGTTCTTGAAACACTTCCCATTTTCTTGTTACATCGAAACTAACTTAGAGCTCGGAAATGACATGATCTCTGCATTTTTTCCCATTTTTCATTTCAAAAAACAGCGTATTCCCATATGGTGGAGATGGTACTACTGGTGTTGTCCTGTTGCCTGGACCTTATATGGTTTAGTTGCATCACAATTTGGTGATCTTCAGAACAAACTTACTGATGAAGAAACAGTAGAACAATTCTTGAGACGTTACTTCGGCTTCAAACATGATTTCCTTCCAATAGTTGCAGTCGCGATTGTTGGGTACACTGTTCTTTTTGGCTTCACATTTGCTTTCGCTATTAAGGCATTCAACTTCCAAACGAGATAAAAAGACGTTACCTGCTAAAGATGTGTAGTAAAGACAATGTGTGTAACGTTCTCTTCACTGCTCGTGTAATGGGGAATACGCGGTTAGTATAAGGAATTTTTCTCGAGCTCAAGTATGAGGGAGAGATTGATGTTGAAAGTACTGTATATAGATTTCCAGTTGAACAAGTGTATGTTCTGTTCTTATTATGATTATTCTTTATGAAATTCCAAAGTTCATATGTTAATGTTGAATCAAAATGCAGTGGCAAATTCAAGTACTGTTCTGTTACTATCTGTTGTTTCTTGTACTTTTGTTGCGTCTTTTTCTGAACTACTTTGGATTGTTTTTCTCGAGTCGAGGATCTATCGGAATAGACTTTGTGTCTCTGAGATTGAAGTAAAGTCTGCGTATACTCTACCCTCCCTAGACCTCACTTTGTGGGGGTGACACCGTGTATGTTGTTATCGTAGTTTTATAACTACAAGAAATTGATGATATGATGAATGTATGAACATTTTTTTTCGGGAACTGCAACAACTGTGGTGCGTGAATGAGATTTCTCTAGTGTTAACTAAACAACAAAGTCTTTGGTTTGAATTCGGAGAATGGAGAAATTCTTGATAAATGGACCTTAGATGATGTTAATATTGAATTAGTCAGGCCAGTAAATTTCGAATACCTAACATTTCATGTTTCACTTCAAAACAAAGTTTTAAACTTAAAAACATTTCATGTTTTGTGTTAGTGGAATAATATCTTCCTCCACATGAGTTGTTTGTTTGGTATATCTAAGCAAAATATCAATTCTTTAATTATTATTTTTTGGGAATAAAATGTACATATGTGAGAAAACTAGATAAAAATAATGAAAATTAAACAAAAAATGATTTTGTAACAACTCTCCAACTAACTTTTCTCAGTTTGCTTTTATATAAACAAACTCAAAAAAATTCACAAAACTTCAAATTTTTCAATTTTCCAACAATGGACTATTTCCTATTGCTACCTGAAGGTTGTGCTTGTGATATTCTCTCCTTTACTTCCCCGAAAGACGTCGTGATTGCATCCGCGATCTCCCGGGGATTCAACTCTGTTGCTGAATTCGACGTTATTTGGGAAAATTTCTTACCAGATGATTATGAAGATATCAATTCGAGATATGTCTCTCCACGGATTTCTCCGTCTAAAAAGCAACTTTACTTTAGTTTATGTGACTTCCCTGTTTTAATGGATGGAGGAAAATTAGTAAGTAGCTTTAAATTGGGAAGTAGAAAGTTTTTTTTTTTTTGCCTCATTTTAGTTTATATATGTATAATTGCGTTGAAGCTTATGGGTTCGGGATTTTTTTGTGTGTTTTTTGAGTTGTTTTGGTTTGAAATTAATAATTTGGTACATATTAGAGGAGTTTATTTAAAGATAAATACAGGATTAGAACTAAAAGTGTTGGGTTTCTGGTATTTATAGGGGTATTCTAGCTCCGCCCCTGACTGTTGGTGTTGTATAACGGTAAAGGTCATGAACTACCAATTTGGGTTGTGGTGCACTGGTGAGAGTGATTCATCCTTAATTAGAGGTCTCGGGTTCGAGCCTTGAGTATGGAAAAAATCCTCTTGGGAGCGCCACCCCCAAATGGGCCATGTAGAGCACGATCCGGATTTAGTCGGAGCTCCAATGTGGGTTTCGAACACGGGATGAGAAAAAAAAAAGGTCATGAACCTTTGACATGAGGTCTCGAGCTACGCAAATCGTAAATTAATCAGCCAATGGGTTTTTCTTATTTTTGTTTTTGTTAAAAACTGGAAAATCAAACTCTCTGTAGAAAACGAGACAGTCAACTAACTGAACTATTAAGATTTTCTGGCCAATGGGTTACAAACACCATTAAAAATGCAAAACTAAATAGATTTTTATATTAATAATTGTCAATTTTATTTGGCAAAATGACAGAAATCTCATATTTAAGTTTTCTTATTACCATTATCCCCTATTAGTTTTACAAATTTTCAAAATTGCTTATTTTCGCACATCATATTGATGTATCAGCGCATCAAATTAATATATCTCGCGCATCAAATTAATGTATCTCGCACATAAGATTGGTGTATCATGTATAAAATGTATATCAGATTAGTGTATCATGTATAAAATATAATGTATCTTACTTAACGATTAATGTATCTCGCGCATCAGATTAATGTATCAGCGTTTATATTATTGTATCAATTTGAGACATTTTTGTAATTATAAACTTATAAGGGACAAATGATAATTTTGCTTTAAAAATATGTGATTTTAGTCCTTTGCCCATTTTATTTTATAAGCTAGTAATGTGAACCTAAGATTTTATTTTATTTTTTTGAAACAGAGCTTTTCACTTGATAAGAAAACAGGCAAGAAATGTTTTATGATATCAGCTAGAGAACTTGCTATTTCATGGGGAGTTGATACACCATGGTATTGGGAATGGATTTCTCATCCCGACTCCAGGTTTGTCGAAAAATTATATTATATATATATAAAAAAATTATTATTTTCTTATGTATGTACTATGTATAAAAAATTATACTTCATTGCCTTTTAATACATATGTTATGTTTTGAATCCCTTGGTTGAAATTCTACCTCTGCCACTATTGGTAAAAAGTCAGGCCACCCAAAAGATATATGTAGATGAGCCTCGTTAAAATGTGTAATGATTACAATAGGTAAAGATGATTTGATAGTGGGATAATTACTTATACTGGCGATGATATGTATGACTTAAACTCACTAAATACATGTATCTGAGACGATATATATACATTTTATTTTGTAGATTTTCGGAAGTGGCTCATCTCAAGGGTGTAAGTTGGCTAGACATACGAGGCTCGATTGGAACACAAATATTGTCGAAAAGAACCAAATATGTTGTTTATTTGGTGTTCAAATTGGCAAAGGATCATGATGGACTAGAAATTGCTAATGCATTTGTTAGGTTTGTGAATAATGAGAGCGACAAAGAGGCCGAGGAACGAGCTAGTGTTGTGAGTCTAGTCGGAAAGAGGGTTAGGAGACGCAAACTTAATGTGAAACGTCCACGAAAAAGAGTGGATGGATGGATGGAAGTAGAATTGGGAAATTTCATCAACGATACAAGAGAGGATGGAGATGTTGAAGCGCGATTGATGGAGATTACACGGCTTCATGGAAAAGGTGGCCTTATTGTTCAAGGAATTGAATTTAGACCAGAGTGAAGAAGAAATTGTAAAATAATACTATAATATACCTTATGTATTATCTTGATATATAAACAATAATGTATTATGGCTATTTGCTTTTCGAAAGATTTAATCACTATTGTAATCGATGTTGAAATAGTTAACAATAAATCGAGCACATAATGTATTATGGTCATGTTCTACATTGACCTTTATTGAATAACAATTTATTTACATCCAATGTTTATGTTGTATCATACTAATTTATTATGGTTAAATAAAAAATTAATTAAATTATTACACTATGAATTCATAGTGTGAAGGTGTTAAAATGAGATGAAGTAAAATGTTAAAATGAGATGAAGTAGACCTAAATCATAGTGTGAAGGTGTTAAGCAATACCAATTATTCTATGAGTCTTTTTGTCCAATCACACACTTACACGTCGAATTAAATAGAGATCTTTTTGTGCTTATTTTTTTTATATATATAATACAATATTAGTCTTGATACACTTAACTGAAGACACGTAAAACTTACTTGAGATTAAGGTGTGACATATATTGTTATTTGAATAAGTTTGACTTTTTTGCTTATCTGTATTCATTGACAGAAAAGGAAAAAAACATAAGTGTATAGGCTTATTTGTACTTATTACAATATTTGACAATGTATAGACCTCTGAAATCTTTTTTCTTTTGATTATTTAATCATATATAAAGGTTGGAACAAAAAAACCTAGGTTATTTCTCGGTTATAAACTTTTATAAGAATTTTAACATGAATATTTCTAAGGCTATAGCTCCAATGAATTATTTTGAAAAGTTGCCGGAAGGTTGCATTTTTGAAATAATTTCAAGAACAACTCCAGCAGATGCAGCAAGATCAACAATTTTATCTACAAACTTCAAATTTGTTGCAAATTCTGATGACATTTGGGAAAGATTTTTGCCTTCCGATTACGAAAAAATAATTGGTAGATCTAAAAATCCTCCGATTTGCAACACCAAAAAGGAGCTCCTTTTTAGTCTATGTGATTCTCCCCTTCTCCTCGAGCGCGGCAGACTGGTAAAATCTATTTTGATGTGGTTGATTACCTTTTATGATTTTATTAAATTTTTGGTAATGTTGGTATATGTTCTAGTTTGCGTGAACCTAAATCATTTATTAGGTACATAATTTGTACCTATCGCCAAAGGCAAAATCAGAATTTATGATTTTATTAAATTATTAATGGTGGTATATGTGCTAGTTTGTGTGAACCTAAATTATTTATCAGATAAATATTTTTTACCTATCACCAAAGGCAAAATCAGAATTTAAGATTTATGAATTCTATTTTTCAATTACTTAACATTTAAATCATTATATTCTTTAAAATTGTGATTCATATCTGCTATATATTGCATTTATCATGAATTTTTACACTTAAATTTATGTTCTGATATATATAAAAGTATAGAATTCATATGAAACTGGTATTAATATTATACATCTATTTTAGCCTCTCACTAACACAAGTATCAAACAATCATTGTTCTCTGGCTATATCTTTCTGGATGTTTTCATTTTTTGTATTTTTTTTTTCATAGTTAATGAAACTAGAAAGATAAAAAGAATCATCTTTTATTCTGTCACTCACCAAGTTTAAGTTATTTGAAAAATTAAACTATATGTCTTTGGGTTGTTATGAGCTATCATATTGTATTATATTGTTATGTTAAACACAAAGTTATCTGAATTGTTAATTATTTAATTTTTATTATATCTTATCATTAAATTCATCATTATATAACGATGAAATTACCATTTTATGTAATGAACAATTTGATATGACCATGTCATCATGATATTCTTATTTTTTCATTTTGGCTTTGTTCATTACTTTATAATCCTTTTTTATTTTCTTCCCCTACCTTTATATATAATAACTCTATCATGTATGCCACTTTTCTTTATAAAATTATAAGTTCCTTATATGATGTGAATTTGGATTAATGATTAGATTATAAATACAATATTATACATTTTGGATATTATTTAATGTTTTTTTTTCTTTCAGAGTTTTTTTATCGATAAGCACAGTGGAAAAAAGTGTTTTATGCTAGCAGCAAGAAAGCTTGAAATTTTGTCGGGTGATGACAGACAATCTTGGCTATGGAGTAAACGCCATGATTCCAGGTTTATCTCTTATGATTTCCTTAATTTGATCTAAAACGTACTTTATTCCTCTTTCTTATAAATATTTTATGCAACGTCGTACTTTAATTTGATAAATATATAATAGATTTCTTGAAATTATTTTTTTAGCTGCCTTCTATTAAAAATAATAAAAAAACTCAATAGGAATAAGTACAAGCAATGGGAGTTGGATCTTACCTTACCAGTCATAATGAGGTAACAAATATCTACTAAATAACAAGCATAAAAAGATAAGAGCTACATAAAATTAGGATTTTGTGATTACAACACTCTATGATGAGGATGCTTAAATAATATTAAAATATAACAACCAAGAATCAAGAAGGTTGAGTTATCAGCCTCAAACTTCCTTGGATAAGTGCATGAATTAAAAAAGATTGATTGTCCATCTGAAGTAACCAAATCATCTCCATTCCCTGTTGACAATAGTAGTTGTCCAGATTCAATGTGACCATGAGTGGCTTGATAGCTGGATTGGATTTGAGTAGCATGTCAATCTGATTTTCTTGAATAATCTTAATAAGTTACTTTAGGATTAGAAATATGTAATGTTGGAGCCACAATATTACTTTTTTTTCCCGTAACCTTCAATAAAGCATCAAAGTTGTTTGAACATAATAGGGCTCTTGAAGCATTACTAATATTGTGCCTCTTCTCATAGCATGGAGAAGCATTAGATGTTCCCTTCTTGCGGATTACAATGTTCCGATTAGCAGTAAGTTGCATTACTGCAAATACTGAACCTTCACTGAGCGAGATAAAGCCATGTTGGGGCGGGCTAGACGACCTCAGGAGGAGGCTTTCCAGTGATTGTAGCAGCCATGAGAGGGTTGCGTAGCTGCTGCCAAGGTAATAACTATAGCCGTCAGAGCGAGGGAGCCCTAGTACCTACTTTATCAAGTTACATTATTGTAGAGTTGTTATAGATTCAACAAGAAGTCTCAATCGAAAAGGCTATCCTATATCCCTTTGTATTTCTCCTTCCTACCACTAATAGGATATGTGTCAAAAAATCTGGTATTTGATGAAGCTCAACATGGTGGTCCAAAGAGATATCCTATTGGACTCAATAGCGCTTTGAGCAAAAGATACAAAACAAGATCAAACTAAAGAATAAGGGAGCATGATAGAAACTAACCAAGAGGAAAGAGGAAAACTCAAATCACCTACACCAGAGGTATCTCCACCTTCCTTCGAATAAGATTCAAAGAGAAGTGGGGGGGGGTTGGGACATCAAGATGATTGTAATGTCTGGAGGGTTACTCAAAATGGATGCAAAGAATAAATTAAGTTGTTGATGAGAGGGGTGAAAAGGTCATCATCAACTTTGTTAAAACTGGAAGCAGCAGAACTAAAAACCTCCCTTAATGGAGTTTGAGTTTAGTGAAGAAGCATAGAACATTCTAGAGAGGAGATGAAATGAAAAATGTGTGAATTGTATTTCACTAAAACTGATATGAGCTTTACATTAACCTCTATATATACATGTATGAAAAACATGAAAATGACTAACTACTTTACTGTAACAAATTAACTAACTTCCAACTAACTTTTCTAATTACTTAATTCCAACCCCCCCCCCCTCAAGTTGGAGGTGAGGTAATCACAGACAACTTGTGCAGAAGTGTGGAGTGTTTAACACCAGTTAATGCCTTGGTAAATATATCTGTCAATTGTGAGTTTGTAGAAATATGATGAAGTGTGATTAACCCTTGTTGAAGTTTATCCCTAACAAAATGGCAATCAACTTCGATGTGTTTCGTTCTTTCATGAAAAACTGGATTCTTGGCAATGTGAAATGCTGCATGGCTGTCGAAAAATACATGTATAGGCAAAGAAATGTGTACCATTAGTTCATCAAGAAGTCTTTCAAACCACACTAGTTCCCCCACTAATTGTCTCACAGCCATGTACTCTGCTTCGGCAGAGGATAATGACACAGTCGCCTGCTTTTTAGACTTCCAACTGATAGGGCAATCTCTCATAAGGACCAAGTACCCAGTAACTGACCTCCTTGAATCAGAACATGAGGCCCAATCTGAGTCACAATAAGCACTGACAGTGAACTCTGGTTTATTTTAGATAAAAATTCCCAAAGTGGGATCTTGTTTGAGATACTTAAGTACATGATAGGCAGCCTTCAAGTGTGTATCTCTAGGCGACTGTATAAATTGACTGAGATGTTGCACATTGAATGATATGTCCATTCTTGTGTTTGTGAGAAAGTTAAGCTTACCAATTAGTTTCCTATAGTGAGTAGGGTTTGGCAATAGTTTACCATCAGCTGCTGTAAGCTTCTCTGTAGAGTCAAGTGGTGAATTAGTCACTTTGCAGTCCATAACATCAGACTCCTTTAGAAGGTCGGTAGTGAACTTTCTTTGAGAAATGAGAGCACCATCTTGTTTGTACAATATTTCCAACTCTAAGAAATAGTGTAACCTCCCAAGATCTTTAATCTTAAACTGATCATGTATAAAAACCTTCAAAGAGGTGATTTCTTCCAAATCAGTTCATGTCAAGATAACATCATCCACATAGACAGCAACAAACACTAAAGAATGACCTTTTCTTCTGTAAAATAATGAGTAATCACTGTTTGAGTGTGTGTATCCCTTTGAGCAAAGGCTGCTGGCCAACTTGTCATACCACTGTCTATTTACTAGCTTCAAGTCATATAAAGATTTCTTGAGTCTGCACACCAAATTGTTTCATTTACCATAAGACCTTCTGGCAATTTCATGTACACTTCTTCATGTAGGTCACCATGTAGGAAATCATTGTTCACATCCAGTTGATACATATTCCATCCCTTTTTCACAGCCAAGCAGATTAAAGTCCTCACAGTAGTCATTTTTACTACAGGTGAAAATGTCTCAGTATAGTCAATCCCAGCTTGTTGTGTATACCCTTTTACTACCAGTCTAGCTTTGAACCTCTCTACACTCCCTTCAGCTTTATGTTTAACTTTATATACCCACTTGCATCCAATTGCATTCTTCCCTGCTGATAAGGGAACCAAGTCCCATGTATCATTTGCATATATTGCTTCAAACTCTTGTGTCATTGCCATTTGCCAGGCAGGATTCAGGATTTCTTCCTCATAACAAGAAGGTTCACAATCATGTGATATTGCTTTTATCAACTGTTGGTTATTAGAACATAGGGTAGTAAAACAAACATGGTTATGGTTGGATATCATTGAGGTGAGGGAATGTTGTGAATTAGGTGTAGGTATGGAAGAATTCAACTTAGGTAATGTGCAGTTATAGTCTTTAAGGTATCTAGGAGGGTGAATTGATCTAGTTGTCCTCCTGAGAGTTGGTAATGGGGGAGCCTCATTAGGAATGATGTGATCAGGATCAGGTAGTGGTTCTGAGTTTGGTTGCACTGTGTGTTCAGGAACAATGTTGGGTACATGATCAGTAGTGAGTTCATGGGAAGTGTTTGAATCCAACAAATTATCATCAACAAAAGTATTAAGGCATGCAGTTCAATTTATAAGAATTATGAACAAGCAAATTTATAATAGAGTTAAAACTGGAACCATGAGGAGCAACAACAAATGGAAACACTGATTCATGAAAAGATACATATCTACATACATGAACTCTTTTGGTAGCTAAGTCTAGGACTTTGTAACGTTTAGTATTGAAAGGATATCCAACAAAAACATGTGGTGTAGCCCTTGGCTCAAATTTGTCTTTATGAGATTTTAAGGTGGTGGGAAAACATAGGCATCCAAAGCTTCTAAGATAAGAGTATGTGGGCTTCTTTGGTACAATTGTTCATATGGTGATTTATTGTGTAGCATTCTTATAGGTAGTCTGTTAATGAGGTAAGTAGCAGTTAAGATGCATTCTCCCCAGTATCTTATGGGTATTTTTGAATGGTAAAGAAGTGCCCTTGCTGTCTCTAGGAGATATTTATGTTTGTTTTTTCCACCACATTTTGTTGGGGTGTATAAGGACATGATTTTTGGTGTATTATTCCTTTCTCCTGTAAATACTTTGCTGCCTCACCATTAGTGAACTCCAGCCCATTATCAGACCTAATGGATTTTAGTTTGGTATGGAATTGATTTTCTACTAGACATATGAAGGCTTTCACAGCTTGCAATGCATTGCTTTTACATCTAAGTAACTGTGTGCAGGTTGATCCTATAATCATCAACCATAGTTAGAAAATAGTTATAGCCATCATAAGTAGGTGTGTGATATGGTCTCCATAGATCAATGTATAGTAACTCAAACAATTGATTGGTTATAGTGGTACTTTCTGGGAAGGGCATTCTAGTTTGTCTTGTCATAGGACATATGGTACAAGTGAAAGGTTGTCTGCTGGAAAAAGTTACAGGCATGGTGGATATGTTTCTCATCTTTACAAAAGGCACATGTCCTAGTCTAGCATGCCAAATAAATTCAGTAGTGTAATCATGAGATGCAGACAAGGAATTTGAAGTGCAAGAATTAACAGTAAAGGAACAAGGAATAACAACAGAATCAGTTTCTTTATTTGACACAAAAGAATTCCTTACAATGGATGGGAATGAAGTTTCACATTTACTTTCAACTAAGAATTTATTATCACTAGGTACAAAAGGAACATGTTTGTAGGTAAAAGAGTGACAAGCAATGTGAGATGAACTATTGCCATTGGAGTGGACATGAAAATTATGGCACTTGGTACACAAAAAATATAGACCATTCCTGGCTTTACCAAGCTCCACAGGGCTCTTCAGAGAAGGGCCCTGCAAAGAACAAGAAGAACTATTAAAACTGATTGTACCCTTGAGTTGTAATGCTAAACAATGGACAGATATTAAATTGAATTTGAAGCTAGGTACAAACATTACTTTATGCAGAGTTAAAAGAGGATTCAAACAAACATCTCCAACTTCATTCACTTTGACCTTGTATCCATTTGGAAAGGTGATCAGGAAGGGATATGGTAATGGTCTAATGCTCTTTAGGGCAAGTTTATTATAGGTCATATGGTGTGAGGCTCCTGAGTCTATGATCCAAGAACCAACAGTCAATTTATCACAACTTGATAGATCAATTATCTCATTCATTGAGGAATAGCAAGCAAGTATACCTGCCAAGTTCACAGATCCACCTAGTATATTGTTTGAGTTGTCAGCATCAGTGTTCCCAACTTGTAGAGTTCCCAGGAGATTCAGCAATTGTTCATATTGATTCTTAGATAAGTTCAATGGCATTTGTCTTTTTTGCTCATGATTTCCCTCAGTTTGGTTGTTCACTTCTTCAAAAGTGTATGCATTGGCTGTTGAAGCTGAACCCTTTCATTTTGGAAACTTAAAACTTGTTGGATAGCCATAAAGTTTGTTACACCTATCTTTGGTGTGACCAGACCTCTTACAGTAATCACAAAACAATTATGGTCTGGTCTGTGGGTAAAAATTTCCACTGCTAGAACTAGCCCTGAAATTATTGCCCGAGTTACTTGTACTTCCTCTGTTTGAATTGTAGTTGGTCTTAAATCCTCTTTCAGTGTGTGTTAAAGATGATGCAACAAGAGATGTGGAATCTAGGGCCACGGAGTTATGAGGCTTCATCTCCCTTTGCCTCTCCTCTTGACACAAAAAAGCAAAAGCTTGTGCCATGGTAGGTAGGATAGCCATCATTAGAATGTTCCTTCTCACAGCAGTATACACCTCATTCAACCCCATTAAGAAATGCATAAGTCTCCTGTCTTGTTCAGCCTTGTACATCTTGGTTTTTCCACCACAAGTGCACACACAAGAACATTCAGATGCAACGTCAATGGTGTTCATTTCCTCCCATAATTTTTTCATCTTTGTATAGTATCGAGTGATATCTAGATTTTCTTTGAACCAGATCATTGATCTCTTTCTGGATTTGGTACAGTTTACATCCATTCGTTTGGTCATAACGATCTTCTAATTCTTCCCAAAGTTTCTTAGCATTATTCACATATTGCAGCCCATCTCTAATTGAGGATCCAAGAAGTTACCATATCATCACATCTTTCCTAATGTGCAAAAGTTGGATATGTAGAAGCTGGTTTCACAATCTTCCCGTTAATGAAACCTGTTTTGCTTTTTACTGATAGTGTTCTTAGTACAGCTCTTCTCCAAGATCTGTAACCAGTTCCATCAAAAATAGCAGGTAACAATGTGGATCCTGCATTTTCTGATGGATGTAGATAAAATGGACTAGCAATGTCCATTGCAGTAGTAGCAACAGTAGGGATATCTTGTGCATCAACCATCAAATTTTATGTAAGATTCAAAAAAAAATCCGAAACAGGGAACAGGTTCAGGATACAAGAATTAAAAAAACAAATAAAATCTCAATGCAATTCACAAATCAGAAACAGATGAATGCAGTAAAAACGAGATCACAGAAAAAAATCAAATACAAATTGAGAATCGACCTTGCTCTGATACCATGTTGAAACTGGAAGCAGCAGAACTAAAAACCTCCATTAATGGAGTTTGAGTTTAATGAAGAAGCATAGAACATTCTAGAGAGGAGATGAAATGCAAAATGTGCCAATTGTATTTCACTAAAACTGATATGAGTTTTATAGTAACCTCTATATATACATGTATGAAAAACATGAAAATGACTAACTACTTTACTGTAACAAATTAACTAACTTCCAACTAACTTTCCTAATTACTTAATTCCAACAAACTTAATTAATATTTAAGATATTTCAAAGAAGAATCTAGAATATTCAAGACTTGTATTGAAAGAAGAACTTTAGGATGAGAGTTCTAGAGTGCAAAGTCTAAAACAATTCGAGAAAGAAGTGAAAGGTGTAGTTCTAGATCCTTCCATCAATACTGATAAATGAGGTGGTCATTTGAGTTGTATGTGTACTCAAATAAAGAGTGTGTGCTCAAAGAAAGAATTGAGAGTAAAGTGTACTCAAGAAAAGAGGAGTGCAAGAGACAAAAAAAAGTTTAATGAGTTTTGAGACTGAAGCTTGTCCATATAACAATAACAACATATGAGGTGAAATTCCACAAACGGGGTCTTTACCACTACCTTGTGAAGATAGTGATGTTATTATCGAAATACCCTCAACTCAAGTGCAACAAATGTAAGTACAAGGAAGAAGAAAACAAGGGAAAAAGATATAGCAACTACAACGGAGGTGGGGGCAATGAAAAAACCTATAATAAAGGACTAAGAATAACAAAATACTGCAATAACAAAATGCAATAAACAACATAAAATGATAGATATCACAATCAAGAACTACAATACTACAACTAGTACAACGACAAAACACCAACAAGCCAAAACTCTCGAAAAACAAGACAACACTTCACTACTTATTAAACTTTTACCCTAGTACGCATCCTCCACACCTTCCGATATAAGGTAATGTCAATCTGAAGTTGAGTCATATCCTATATAATCACCTTTCTGCAATACTTCTCTTAATGGTCCTTAATTAGCACTAATAATTTTCAAGTTATGAGCACACTCACACCTTGAAAATTATTTTATGCTAGCTAATTAATTAGGATCAGCCGAAAGAGTATTGGAAGGTCACCTTTATACGGTGCAATCTCGGACAGTTCGAGGTTCCTATAAATATTTTGATCTTAATAAGATAAATCTGCTATAACACGTTAAATTTTACAGATGATATATAAATCTTTTTAGTTCAACCATCTGATACCCAAAACTCATTATTTTAATTTCGCATCTGGTAAACCTACAAAGGAGATACACCCTACATATCAATAAAAAAAATTAATAAAGTTATCCTTACAAATGCTTCTTGCAATACTTTTGCAGATTCCCAAAAGTGGCATATCTTAACTGTGCGCTTCAGTTGGACATTCGTGGAAAAATAGGAACAAAAATGTTGTCACCAAAGACAGATTATGCTGCTTATTTGGTGTTCAAAGTTGGAAGAATGTCTTGTGAACTTGAATATGCTAATTCAATCATTAGGTTTGTTAAATATGAGAGTATTGCTGAGACTGAAGAACAAGCCAACCCTGTGAAACTTATGACATCGGCAAAACTGAGAGGAGATGGATGGATGGAAATAGAATTGGGACATTTCAATAGCAAGGAAGGTAGTGATGGTTTTGTCGAAGCAAGATTGTTTGAGATGAAAGATAACAGAGACAAAAGTGGCCTCATTGTGGAAGGAATAGAGTTTCGTCCCAAGATAATCAAATGCAAGGCGCCAGAGGTGGATTTGGAATTTTAAGTTGTTGGGGTTCTGAACTATATCTCTTTTTTGTTTTATGGGTTTGAGATACATAATTTAAATCTATTAACTGAATTTCTTAAAATGTGGATTTTGAGCCGAAACTCTATTTTGGCATTGAAGTGTGCTTTAGTTGGCTATGTCATTATGGTGGCATTGAAGTGTGCTTTAGTTGGCTATGTCATTATGGTAATTAGAAAAATTCTAGACTCTACTAGTTATTTGTGTTGCTCTTATTTCCAAAGTTAGTATTACGAGGTGATCACGTCGCAATAACATATGTATTATGAGGATACGTATTGCGACCCCTCCTTTTCTCGAGCTTGAATCTGGCTAGCCAAGATAAGAAAGGTTCTAAAAAAAGTATGAACTGAATAGACTTGTTAATGTGCGCAAATTTTGTACTTGAATCTATCAAGACATCTTTTCGAGGAAACTATGAATCAACATCAATTAGATACATTTAAATAACAAGCTAATATATGATATAAACTTCGGAAATAAAAGCAACATAAATCACTAAGAAAGTCCTAGAGTTTTTTTTATGATGATCAGAACCATTTGAATGTACTTCAACTACATTATCACAATTTTCGGGGGCGGAGCCATAATAGAGTTATTAGTTCAGCAAACGGATAAATGTAAACTATAAAAAAATTAATAATATATCAGTGCTTACTTAGGAAAAAAAGCATCATAAACACTATGTTGAAATGGAGTTTTTTATTCTTAATGACCATAAGGTCCGAGCCAACTTGAACACAGTGTAATAACGTTGTTAATAGGGGCGAAACCATAATAGAATTATTGATTCAACTGAACCTGTAAAATTAGATCTTGAATCTAACTCACTTATCAAAAACTAGCAGATGGGTGATATAAATTCAGTGATCCCCTTAGGACGACTCATTTGTCTATTTTTTCAAGTTTATATAAGTTTAAGTGTCTACTTGTGCATATCCAAAGTTGAAGAACATAAATATGAAATGAGGTCAAGTTAAAGGAAACATTTATGTATTATGCCTTTTAGCTTTATACCATCAAAAGTGTTTGAACCGTCCTCGATCAAAATAATTGTTCTTATCACAGTGTGGTAATATTTGTTCAGACATATCAACAAAGCCCACACAACTAAAAATATCCAAACACTTTATAACTAAATTCCTTTTAGCTATCAATATGAAACTTTATCGGCATCTCGACTATAGTACAATTGAGAGGTGCCGATCAACACCTCTTTGTCAAAAAGTTATACTTAAATAAAAATATTTTTTTTATGTGTATATATATTATATTGATATTTTCCATTAAAACTCTGAGTTCGCCATTATTAATTATAGGCTATAAGATTTTTGCCGACTTTAGTTTAGCTGTCTTTTAATTCTTACGAGACGAAGAAAACAAAGTGCGAACGAAATTTCCAAAGCTTAATAGACTATAGTATTCATTTTTATATTTACACCGCCAAATTTTCAGCTACTTTAATCGGTTGATAATTTTAATTTTTGTTAAAATTAATTTTCCGATGGATTATTTTGGGTTGATGCCGGAAGATTGCTTATCGGAAATTTTATCGTTTACTTCGCCGGAGGATACTGCTAGGTTATCGACGAGCTCTCGAGGTTTCAATTTCGCTGCTGAATCCGACGTCGTTTGGGAGAAATTTTTGCCGTCGGATTATCAAAATATAATTTCTAAATCAAAATCCTTAATGGCTTCTCCTTCCATGAAACAACTGTACTTTAGTCTCTGTGATTCCCCAATTCTCACTGATGGAGGCAAAATGGTACTTTTTTTCCCCTCTCTTTTCTGCGTCGATGATCAATTTTGTGAATTAACGGGAAGTTTATATGTAATATGCTGCTATTTTTATGATCAATTAATGAAATTTGATTTTAGTATTTTGTTATGTAGTTTTTGAATATCGAAATTTCATTTTAGAAAACTTGTATTGTCTATGTTCATTGTCAAAATTTAGAAGTTTGAATCTCGAAATTTCAATTTGTTCCACATTAATTGAGATAGAGGAAGTATATTAGCATTTTATTGAGTAAAGGGTTAGTTTTGTTAGCATGATTTGATATGTGAGGGGGGTCTATCAGAAACAACCTCTCTATCTGGCAAAGGTAAGGGTAAGGTTTGTGTATACACCACCGTCCCTGAACGTAACCCCACTTGTGTGATTACATTGGGGTTGTTGTTGTTGGTTTTGGTTAGTTGTGTTTGATTAGACAAGGACTAACCGAGAGATTAAAAGTATATGGATTTATTTCCATTTTTAAGTTTTTATTTTAGACGTAAAACGAAAAGACTAGCTAATTGTCAATGAAAAAGGGCCTGTGGGCTGTGGCTATGGATGTGTATGGTCTAGCTAGGGGTGGAAATGTATAGGTGGTTTGTATCTAGGCATGTTAAGCGGGCGGGATTGGCCTGTGACTGTCCCATCCCGACCTGGTAAGAATAAGCATGTGACCGACCCAACCATCTATAAGGGTTGTTGGGTTGTCTGGGTCCCGGACTTACTTTTATGTAGCTAGATATAGTTAATCGAGACCTGTTTTTCATTTTTCGTTGGTTATATTCCTGATCGATGTGTTGTGTATCTATGGTCTGATCTGTTAAACAGAGTTTCTCATTGGACAAGAAGACCGGGAAGAAATGTTTTATGGTATCAGCGAGTGAACTTTCTATTTCATGGAGCGATACACCACATTATTGGGCATGGTCATCTCACCCCGACTCCAGGTGCTATATTTTCTCGGTTCGTTTTTGTTGTATAAATTTAGAAAGAGATTACTTAATTAAACATAAACACTGATAATGATTATTTTATGCAGATTTTCGGAAGTGGCTAATCTTCGGTTCGTTTGTTGGCTTGATATGCGAGGGAAGATTGAAACTCGACTACTGTCAAAAAGAACCAGCTATGTTGCTTATCTAGTGTTCAAACTGAAAAGCGGATTCTATGGCCTTGAAACTGTTAATACATTTGTTAGATTTGTTGATCGTGAGAGTGACAATGAGGCTGAGGAACGAGCTAGTGTTGTTAGTCTTTCAAGACAAGAAGGACCTGGTGAGAATCGATCCAAGAGAAGAGACGATGGATGGATGGAAATAGAAATGGGAAAATTTTTCAATGACGCGGGAGAGGATGGAGATGTTGAAGCGAGATTAATGGAAGTTAGGCGTCTCTCTGCGAAAGGTGGCCTTATCGTTCAAGGAATAGAGTTTCGACCAGAATAAACAAAAGAAGAATCCTTTGAACCATGCCTTCCCAATACTCCCTCTCTTCCGGATCGACTCAAATCCTTCTAAATATGGCCCTTCTCACCTAATGATCGAACTCGAGCTATCGGTATAGTTAATTTACTATATTAATATGTTATCAGTGTGTGTTACTGCATGTAAAAAAACTCATTTTGCTTAAGAAATATATCACCTGTTTTATAGCATCGATTCCTGTTTTCACTCTGTTTCTTTCAACTATTTTCACTTTTCTGTTCTGGTGATAGTTCAGGTAGGAAACGTGAACACCTGAATTAACGTAACTCGCAAAAAAGTGATACTTCAGGTATGTTTTTGACCATTATCTCTATATATAATGTTTCCTCATTAGAGTTCCTGGCTCCGCCACTGCTAGTAGCAACAAAGTTGTTCTATAGATTTGTTTTTTCTTAGCATTTTGAAGCAACCGACTCTAAATTACCTATACATTACATCAAAATACAAGCCCTTCATCAGCTAAACTCCAGTTGTAAGGAAAACATTCTGACTGATTGGTAAGTTTAACATCAACAACGGGTCCGTATAGACGGATGGAACCTGTGACCATTTGGTTCAACTGAATGCAGTATTTTTGACACGGAACATAGACATATGTCTGAAAAACTGCCAAGATTTCAACAAATGTTGAATTCTGAACTTATAATTTTACAAGTAAAACGAGTTCAGTGCTAAGAACCTTAAAGGTTGAATCACGAAGTGCATTTGAAGCCAGGGCAGACAGATAATATGATAATGAGAATCAGGACAAAGATGATGGCAAAAACCACCAGTTTTATCTTCATATTTTCATACCACATCTTCCTTCTTATCTTTGTACCCTGTTGTCTGAAGTCTTGAGCCTGAAAATCACGAAAGAGCATATTACAAACTTTTGTCTTAAAATGTCTATCTTGTATTAGAGCCCCCACTAATTTGGACACGCGATGGATGTCTCGTATTGGGCTACAGACCTCGAGACTTCTGTTTAATGATAAAGGAGTACTTATCACTCCATCACTACTTTGATCGGTGATTACAAATTATCGAACAAACCATGAAAGTCAAGTGGAAACATTAATCATGTAGATAAAGTTGCTTGAATATATGTTCATGCTGCATTATGAGCTAACCTGTGATCGAAGATTATCTGTTTTATCGACTAGAAGCTCAATCTTCTCACCGCGATCAAGAACCTGATATCAAACAAAGAAGAAAAATTGAAGCAAATTTTACATAAACATGCTCTAGATGTCAAAAAGGCATATGCAGGATTTTGTACAAGCAGTGTTAGCCTATTATAACTTCGTGAATTTTCTCAACGAAGTAGTGTCAGGTAACATCATAACGCCCTCTTGTAATCTTGTAGAAGGGTGTCCCCGTCACTGCCAGATGTGAAAATATTAAGCATAAGTTTTATCTATAGAAGATCATCAGTCCATTCTCCAACTAACGTGGGACTCTTAACACTCCTTCATGCTCAGATCCGACTGAAGCGTGAACCGAGAATACAAAAAGGGATGAATCGAATTCTGATATCATGTATAGATACGAAACTAGGTGTTTAGAAAATAATTGTCTGAGTTCATATAAATAGATCATCAGTACATTCGCGAGAAATTCACCTTCTCAATGTTTTCCATCATAACTCCCTTAACTTCAGAGACTTGAGCCTTGACCTTAGAAAGCTTACTGATTTCTTCAGGATGATCACAACAGTATTTCATGTGCTCTTTTAATTTTGACCTACAATGAGTAAACACCATATTACATCGAAAAATAAAACAAACAAATTGAAACGAACAGAGTAACCAATAAAACGAAATAAAATAAAAAGAAGGTACCCAAATTCCCTATTGAGGCTTTTAGCACTAGCAGTTGCAGCTTTGCCTCCAGCATATTTTTTGCTAAAATCATTCTTCACTCTATCCAAGAAGGCAAGGGGAATTTCCCTGCCTGCAGATTCAGTAGCCACAACACAATAGGCTGCGTTATCGAAGTAACATGTCAGTAGCAGATTCAGAATTTAAACGTTATATATTATTTTTAAGAATTAATTTTATGATTTCGAATCAAAATTGTAACGACGATGGCATGGATGACCTCAATTTTCAAACTAAAACCATTTCAAATAGCTTAGGGATAAATTTAACCTTTACCCTTATAATTTTCCATTTTTTGGCACATATTGAATAAGTCTGTTCACCAAGATTAGGTATATAAGAAAAAACACCTATTATTTTTGTTTTTTCCAACACTTTGAACGTTAAACCTCATAATACTCATCTTACGTTATTGATCACTGGGTCACATTTTCGCAGATTTACAAATGTCATACATTTCTTGAATTATTATGAATATCTCCAATTATCATATATCAACATAAACAATGCCTATTCAACTTTCATGAGGCCTCAGGTTCAATAACAACCTCTAAGAAAATCACACGATCCACATGTAATTCATCAACAAACTCTAAAAAATCAAATAGATCCAATCAACCAAAATACGAAAAAAATTCAAAAAAAATAATTGTAAATCATATGATGAATTTAGGGAAAAAAAAGATGAAACTGACTGAATCCATTATCGGAGAGAAAATTGAACGTATGATCATCACAATTATACGAAAATTTGTTACTAGATGGAGGTAGCTTCTGCAAACATTGAGTAGCAATGCTGCTAAAATTTCCTGTGAATTCACTATACTCCACCAGAATTATTGTTCCTCTGGCAACAAAACTATAAATCAATGTTTGTTGTCCCATTGATCGATGATTGATCGATCTTTTTTATTTAATTTTCGATGAATTAATCCGTTTATAATGGAAGAGGAAAATTGAATTTTATTTTTCTAGAGAGAAATATTTTTGCATGCATGGAAATGAAAGGAGAGATAGCATATTGTTGAATGGTTGAAGAAGAAGAAAGTGGAAATGAATATGTAATTTTTTATTAATTTGGGGGAAAACAAGAAAAAAATTATAAACAAATATTAATTAATTGTCCTTATTATTAATCTAATTAATATATATAGCTCGTAGCTAACAATTTATTTTTGTTGATAATAACGAAAATCTCACTTTTTAGTTTACTTATTACCATTATCCCCTATAAGTTTTACAAATTTCTAAAATTCCTCATTTTCACTCATCACATTAATGTATATCGCGCATCATATTGATATATCTCGCGCATCAGATTAGTGTATCATGTATAAAATGTACCTCGCGCATCAGATTAGTGTATCTCACGCATCAGATTAGTATATTTCGAGCATCAAATTAATGTATCTCGCGCATCAGATTAGTGTATCATGTATAAAATGACCTCGCGCATCATATTAGTATATCTCGCGCATCAAATTAATGTATCTCGCGCATCAGATTAGTGTATCATGTATAAAATGTACCTCGCGCATCAGATTAGTGTATCTCGCGCATTAAATTAGTGTATCTCGTGTATCAAATTAATGTATCTAGCGCATTAAATTAATGTATCAACGCTTATATTAATGTATCTGTTTTGAGGAATTTTAGTAATTATAAACTTTTAAGGGATAAATTGTAATTTTACCTTAAAAGTATGTGATTTCAGTAATTTACACAGTAAACTATTGCTAAATACTTGAGCGTTTGTTTAGTTCCCTTATTAGTTATATTATTAGTAATTTTTCTATTGTCGTATCTTCGATTTTACTATTACTTGTTTTTTTTCGCCTTGTGTTTATCGTATTACTTATTGTGGTTGCTATTTATTTTCTCTATTATTTTCTATATGCTTCGGTACGAGCACCGAGTCCATTGGAATTCACAAGGTAGGATAAAGTTGTGTACATCATCGTATCCAAATTTCAGTTATTATAGATTATGCTCAATATGTTATTATTGTTATTGTTGTTATTTGTTAATATTATATTTCTAAATAAGATGAAAAATAAATTTTATTATTTGGATACATTACTAAATAAAAACATTATTTAATGCTATTGTATTGCTAAATAACATTACCATATGGTGAAACAAGAGTTTGTACATAAACAATTTGTTGAAACCAATCATCATTATGATTCTTGAGAGTTTGACATGTTTTCTTTTCAATATTGTATCTCACCAATTGATATCCTTCATTATCAACTAAGACTGGCAAACGGACAGGACCGGGTCAACAGGACCGGTTTTACCGGAACCGGTACCGGTACCGGATTTTTCTTACCGGATTTTCTTACCGGTACCGGATTTTACCGGACCGGATTTACCGGAAAAACCGAACTGTTCCGCCCGGTCCGGTAGTAACCGGTTTGGACCGGTTTGGAACCGGGTCTTACCGGTTCATCCGGTACTTTTTTTTTTTATTTTTTTTTTATAAATTTTAATTATTTTAATTATTATATAAATATTATATATTTATATTAAAACTTCAATTGAAAACTTTAAAGTTTATATAAGTTTGAAATTGAATTTATACTTTAAAGTTTATATTGAATTTAAAGTTTCAAATTGAATGTAAAGTTTTATATTGAATTTAAGTTTGAAATTGAATTTAAAGTTTAAACTTTATATATTGAATTTAAAGTTTAAACTTTATATATTGAATTTAAAGTTTGAAATTGAATTTAAATTTTAAACTTTATATATTGAATTTAAAGTTTGAAATTGAATTTAAACTTGAAAGTTTAAAATTGAATTTAAAGTATAAAGTTTATATTGAATTTAAAGTTTGAAATTGAATTATTATATTCCGACATTGGTCTTTTACCACTATTTCTTTTCGAATTCATGTTAAAATTTAAAATAATTAAATATTATGAGAAAAACAAGCAAAATAATATAATAAAAGAGATAAAACAACTTAATTAATAAATAAATAAAAAATTAAAGTTGAAAGTTGGAACGAATGTACCAAACGTCTACGTAAAAGTAGACGTATATTTAATTATTTATAGTGTAAATTGGTTAGAAAGTAGTGAATTTGTGATTTAAAATGGAAAAAAAATGGTATATTTATAGTGTAAATGGGTTAGAAAGTGATGGAGTGTTATTTGACCTTTTTGGGCCCCAGCCCAACGGCTAGAAGGGCCCAACGGTTGAAATAATATTTACCTTTAAAAGAAAAAAAAAAGAAAAAAAATAAAACCGGCTAAACCGGACCTTATCGGATCGGACCGGTCCGGAACCGGTTCTTACCGAACCGGTTCAACCGGATAAAAAACCGGGAACCGGTCCGTGAACCGGTCCGGTACACCAAAAGACCGGTTCCTTACCGGTTCAACCGGTACGGGAACCGGACAGGAACCGGACCGGACCGGCCAAAAACCGGTCCTTTAGCCAGCCTTATTATCAACAATGAGCTCTCCATTTTTTGTGAAACAAATTGGATCAACCTATCCAATATGTTCAAAATCACTAATGTCAAATACTAATTTAAGGAAAAATTACATAAATTAATACATTTTAAAAATAATTATTGATTTTAGCGATACTTTTTATTTATTATCATTTATAGCAATACTTTGTTAAATCTGGAATATGTATTAAAAGTGAATTATGTATGCAATATATATGAATTATAATTGTTTTTTTGAAATATATCATGTTTGTTTGTAAAAAAATATTGTCACATTGTATTATAAGTGTATTAAAATGTGTGATAAATGTATTATTTATCATTAAAATTTGTACTATATGTGAATAATAAATTGTTCTTTGTAATATGTATTAAACTTGTATTAAAAATAAATTAAATGTGATCAAGTGAAAAAAAATATTATTACTATAAATGGTAAATATTTTTTTATTATAATATATTTATATAAGTTTCCCATAATTTAATCCATGATGAAATAACACCATACTCCTTCATCACCCAATTTTCACAATAAAGTCCATTACCTTTGTTAACCAAAGATAAACATCCTTTTAAAACACTAACATTATGAAAATTAACATTTTCATCATGTTCCAACATAGGTAATTGTTCATTACTCCAAATATCTCTTGTCCTAAATCAAGTGTTACAATTGTTTCTCATTAATATCATTATAATACCCTGGCCAATGTAGAGTTCCATTAAAGAAAACCCCTTGTTCTTGATCATCAAAAATAGATATATCCTTAAACCCTAGAATCCTTCTCCATCTTTCACCACTTGTAGAAAAAACATCAACTATTCCATTTGATGTACCTCTAACAACTTTGTATGTGTTATTAATCCAATCATAACCAAAACCATTGAAAATAGGACAATCATTATGAAAATTACAAGTCAAACTTGGTAAGTCCCTAGAGACTCTAGTTGAGGGGTTCCAAAGAGAAATTTTATTAGTGTTACATAATAACAAACAAATCAATCCATTACAAGAACCAATAATTTCAACATTATTAGATTCAAGTTCTTCATCCATGGATGGATACAACAAATCTACAATGGCGCTATCGTCGTCGACATGATCTTCAAGTGATGATGGAGATTCATAGTCCAAAGGTGACATAGTTAAAATCCTAAAATGGTTTGTGTTTAGGTCAGAAATAGCTAGAGAAAGATGAAGTTTGATAAATTCTTCATTTGAAATCAAAGATAGCCAAGATTTGGACACACATTTGAATTGTAAGAGATATTTAACATGTAACCTTGAAAGTATATTTGACATAATATCTTGAGGAAGATTTGGGAATATTGATCTCTTAATAGAGGAACTCATATTTGTTTTTTGTTTTTTTTTGTATTTTTGGTATGTAAAATGAAGAAATTTATAGCAATTTATTAAGATAGCTAAAGCCTCAACTTGTAATAAGTAATTATTAAATGAGTTATTGAAATTGGCAATTATTGGTTCAAGTGGAAAATTTGTCAAAGTTGATATATTAGTTTATAAAGATTCTCTTTAGGTATTTGAACCAACTACTAATTACACTATCAAGTGATATAATAATGAGTCCATATTATATTTTTTGTTAATGTATTTTCTGTTTAATATGTTTATGTAAATCAAGGATTTATCGAAAATAATATTTTAATTTTTATAAAATAAATTAAAATTGTGTACATATCATTTTTTACGAACATTACTTATAAAATTTTATTGGTATATTATTGTTGTAGTATAGGAAACTAAAGTCTCAAAAAGCTTGTTGTATACTCTATAATGATTTTTAATTAAATAAGTTATAGAAATTGATATTTGGCAATTGGTCTAAGTTAAATTAAAATTATCAAGTTGATTATTATAGACTATTTTATAAAGATTCTTTTTAGGCATCTGAACCATTTACTTATTATAATTATTGTAATTACTGTCACATTGACTTTATTTCTTTTAAATGAAAACAAAAAGTAATTTTAAATTTTTTTTTTTTTTTGCATTTTGGCAATTAATTTTTACTTCTAGTTTTGTATATGGCATATCTAAGATGATAAGATTCAAGAATATTTTGGTAATATATTTTACGTTTTTTATGTTTCACCACGGTGTTGAAGAATATAAAAAAGTAAATATATAAAGACGTTAAAAGGATTAAACATACATAAAAAAAAATTAATTATGTATAAGTAGTGTAATATTTAATTGAAGAATTAGATGAATTCTTTGACTCTGGAGGATTCGCGATCCTAGCTACGTGGCTCCGCCCGAATTAATATATCTTTATAGCAACAAAGCTAATTAACAAAATCAAACGAAATGAAATTACATATTCAAGCGACTACTAATTAGTAGTGATATATAGCCGATAGACGTAAAAATTCTCTTCTTATTAAAAACACAAGATTATAGTTGCTATATTACCCAACATCAATCACTAAGTGCTCGTAGGGAAGTTCTAGATTTAACTCGTGTATATCTTTAACGATTTTATTAACACATATATGATTATATGTGCCTAAAAATCAATTGATCGTATTACAGTTTGTCATCATCAAAATTAGAATTTGAAATTTATAAATCTGAGGTTTTAGTTCTTTCTATTTAATTATTTATACAAACTTACTAAATTTTTAAAAGACAAATAAAAAAAAATAAAGAACTAAAACTGTTGAATTCGACCAAACTTATAACCTGTACTCTACAACAAAAAATCCTTGTGGACCAATTTTTGAAATTCAAAAAAATACATATCTTAGACAAGATATACAAAATCTAATATAAAATCTATGGTCAAAAAAACATTTAAAGCAATTTTCCTAAAATTTAATTTGAAAATCTATAGTCAAACGCAAACTTAGGTTGTGTTTGGATGTAAAAAAAATGCCACAAAGTGAGAATATCATAGACTCATTTATAGCCGTTCGATCAGATTGATCGAACGGTCATTCCATCTCCCTATATATTTAAGCCCTTTTCTCAAATTCAATTTTTATTCAGATAGGTTTCTGAAATTCCCTCGTTCTCATTTTTACCCAAAATTTTCAATTTCAAATTGCTTCAAGTGTTAACTTCTCCATTTTTCACTGCAATTTTTTGCTTTTTTCGTGTCGAATCGAACCGAATTGAACCCAATTTCATCGATTTGGTGCTAGTAGATGAGCAGATCAACAATGTTAATTCAAATTAATGATTTAATGCAAGTGTGTTGAGTTGTGAGTCTAAATGACTGGTGGTTGGATTTGGAGTCTTTCGGGTTGATAAAGGTGATTTCTTCACTCTTTTGTGTTAATTATCGCTTTGCTGAAGCTTTACTGTATAGGTAGATGTTCACCATTGTTGAATTTGATTGTTTAAACTGTTTTTTTTTTGAAATTCAGCTCAAACCCTAATCCTAAAAAGGTATGAACACAAATTTGGACTTGTTGCTGGCTATCTACTAGTTATAACTATCCCTGTTGAAATTAGACAGTATTAGTATAGCCAAGATTGAAACTTTGTGGTCGGTTCTGTTTGATTGACTGAGAATTGGGGCACACGGGTTTGACCCAGAACACCCTTAAGTGGCTTGGAATCGTGTGCTGTGTGCCAAGGTTTTTGGAAGTGGTTTGTAGACGGGCCAGCGAACTTCAATTCTAAAAAAAGAAGGTCAGAGCTTCAAATGAAAGTATTTTCTCTGATTTTACTGTTAAAATAGGTGGTGGTAGTTTATTGACTTGGTAGAAACCATGATTGGATGTTTTCCTTAAAGTTTTTGCAATCGTGATTATACAATGCACGTGGTGCATCACTTATCTGAATATTCCAGTTTCTATGTTTCACCATGGTGTGAATGAAGTACTGATACAAGGTTTTCTCTGTTTATACTTAGAGATTATGATGATTGCGTGTTAATGGATCTCCGTTTTAGTTGAATGTTTTTTAAGAGGGCTGACTACGTGTTTCAGCTGACGTAAGGTTAGAATGCTTTTGATCGTAGTATAAATCAAAGTTTCAACAAGTTTGAAATGCCTTTATGTAAATGTACTTTTGGTTGGGTTTCAGATTTAATATGAATTCTTTTCTTTTCCATCACCCACCAAAGGACTTTTCGTGGTTGTCTATCATAGTTTTTGCTAAATGACACCATGTGTAGATTTTTCTTCTTTTAGAGATAAATTTTCATTAATGTTCTTACCAAGAATATAGCTTCCATTACAGATGTATTAGGCATAAATCCGAACTGGTTCTCTGTTACTCTTGTCGTATTTAAGTCAATGCTCTTACACTGTTTTGTGGAGTTTCATCGTATGATTCATGAGTTTAACGCCACGGTATTTCACACAATTTTGAATATCTCCTTTGTTCTTATAAATTGGAATCAGGATAGTGTTTCTCCACTAGTCAGACATCCTATCACTTCTTAGTATAACATTGAATAATTGGTGAGCCATTCTACTCCAACCTCTCCAAGACACATCCAAACATCTAGGGGATACTATCTGGATCACAAGCTTTGCTGATTCTCATATTTTGATGGCATCCTTTACCTCCATGTGCCTATTTCTACAGTTGAGCCAAAGTTTCTATCGTGCACAGGCATATGGATGTTTAAAATGTTATTCCTTGGTTCGAGTTCAACAATTAATCAAACCAACCTCTCCATCTCTTCCACCAACACTTGACCTTCTAACCTTTGCTGCTTAAGGTAAATCTTGAATTAAGTTGATTACATGTAGTCATATAAAATGCAAATTACTTATAGTACCGTTTGCCTCTACCTTTAATTTTTTTGTCTTTCTGAAAAACCATTAAACTTCAGAGTTAATTTGTATGTTGTATTCTTAAGGCACCGGTCCAAAAAATCAACAATAGTAGTACCTAGCTATTTTTTGATATAATCCTTCCACATGGTACAAACACTCTATTCACGTCGAGCATGATTCTCTTCAAAATCTAAAAAAATGGGTCTATTTTTACAAAATGTATATGGAGGAATTTGAAATCCTACTTTTTGGAGAATTTTTGCTTTGAAATTGATGTTGAAATCTTGCAGATTTTCATAAACAAACACTGGTTTCAAATCAAAATATGAATTTGGGGTCCCAAATCCTATGACCAAACGCCTAATTAATTCGTTTGAGGGATGAAGATCTGAAATTGCTGTCCCAGAAACTTGTAAGAATACCCCCCCCCCCCAATTGTTGTCAGTGTTGAACAAACTGTAGCCACCAACTTATCGTACCACACAAACCAAAATAAAAAATGCCAAACTGTACCAGATTAATTCAGCGTGGCAGTGGTATAGTGTTTTTCATAATAAAACTGTACTGTATCTTACAATGAACACATCTACTGAAGAGTTATTGATGTTATCTTTCAGTATGGTTGATTGGCTCCTTTTTGAATCTATATGCTTGTTCGCTATGTAATTTTGTTCATTTGTTTGTATATAATTTGACAAAATCAAGTAACTATTTCATGGACCTTTAGTTGCTGAAACTATAATTTGATGTACATATTAAAATAAAGTTTGTTCTTTATGTAGTGTATCACTTTACAAAACACTCAATTATCATAAACCAGACTCTTACGTTGTGCCAGCCTAATTCTGTTTTTTTGGTCCTTATATGTTTCCCAGGATTTTAGGCATGGCTCCAGCAAAAAAATCTAGAACTGCAAATAAACGCTTTTCTTCTACAACTGAAATCTCTCCCAGTAAAGATGGTAATGGGGACAATTCGAAGAAAAGCTTGCAACGGGTGAGTTCAACTGTTGTTTTGTTTGCTCTTGTAGCATTACATGAATAGAGGTAGACAGTGCAAGAGGAAAGATGAATGGCTTCGTTAAGGATGTCAGGTTGTTGCTAGAAATGTGTTAGTGAAGTGACATGTTCCTGCCTGATTTTCTTTGAAAGAAAAAGGAGAATATGGAATGAGAAAAAAAGTTTGGTTTCGACTTCCTCACTATTTGGATGGATTAGATGGAAGTTGTGGGGAAGTTTTCTCTTGTATTTTCCACAGCTTTCATCTTGCTAAAGGTTGAGAATATGCTGGAATGTTAAAGTTCCAGATCTTCCCTTCCCTATTCTTGTCAATCAAATGGTTCCTTTAGGAAAGTGGTAATATGTTGAGTTGGAAGGGAAACAGATTTCATCTGGTTTCATTTTTGTTAAATGTAAAGCATTCTTTGAAAGCTTGTGGAATTCTGAATGCATTTTGATGCGGTTCTTTCTATAAAATTGCAGAAGAGGAAGTTGTCTGACATGCTAGGTCCCAAGTGGAGTGATGAGGACCTGACACACTTCTATCAAGCATACCGCAAGTATGGTAAAGATTGGAAAAAGGTTTGTCCAAATTCAATGTGTAATCCATTAATTGAAGTTTATTGCATATCCTCAGTAGCTTGCATATATTTGCTGTTAATTGATCTGTAATGCTTGCCTCTAAGAGCTGCTTTATATTTATTACAGGTTGCTGGTGCTGTGAAACCGCGAACTGCAGAGATGGTGGAGGCTCTTTACACAATGAATAGGGTACGCTTTGAATGTAGACAACAAAGTAACACCACACGTCTTTATAATTGAATCCTCTTTGCTTATGAAATCATCGAGTGATATATCTTGATTGGCAATACTTATCTTCATCTTCTTATCCATTTTTCAAACTATGTTGCTGCTGATTTACAGCTGGATTTAAATGTAATCTATACATACTCATTGCATGATGAGAGAGCCCATTTGTTGGAATCTTGTTCTAACACTTGATGTTGTTGGCTTGTGACATTATTCATTATAAGTGATTTGAGGAGCACGATACTCTAATAAGTCAAATTTTTTCACAATGAAATCTGGTTAGGGTTGTCTACTTTTGTGGGGCTGCATTCATCTTAAATTCAATTTCTCTTTTTTCTGGTAGGCAATTGTTTTACGTTGCCTGCGCTTTCCCTCATAGCCTTTGTTTCCTGTCTTAGTTTTGAAATAATTTAGCCTTTTGTCTTGCGTGGTCATGATTGCTGGCGTGGTGATATGCGCGTCGTTCTTTTAACATAGATGCATGTGGATGTTATTAATATGAGCTGCAGTCAATTATGTACTTTAATGTTTGTTATTTTGTACTCATCAGCTGCATAGATTTTAGATGTCCAAAGGACTGTTCCAAACACAGTTTCTGTTTTGTACCTTGTAAGATGTGTCCACTCAAGAACAGTAGGAAAGGAATACTTATGTGTTCAGATTTCTCAAAATAAAAATAAAAACAAATAGCAGGAAAGGAGAAGAAAACTTTTTAAGGAAAGAACCTAGAGCCTGTTTGGATTGGCTTATTTTAAGTCAAAATAGCTTTTAAGCACTTTTGAAGTGATTGGGTAGATTTAAGAAGTGCTTATAAGCATTTGATTTTAAGACAAAATGATAAAAATAAAGAGCCAATCCGAACAGGCTCATAGTCCCCAGCTTTTGCCAGAGGACATCGATCTATTAACAATAATATGACTCTTGTATTATGCCTATCAAAAAATAATATGACTCTTAGATTCTGTTTTCCCCTCTCTGTTTTTTTTTATAAGTAAGACATTTTAGTCAGTTGTAACTAGAAATTTAACACTTTTATCATTGAATTAGTTTCCTTAATTTGGCCTGTTGCAATATCATCCTCGTTACTCTCTTTCTCTGTCTGTTTGGGCAGTATCCAGATTCCATGTCATCTCAACCAGTTTAGTCGATTTTTAGTGCTACTTTATTTTCCTTTTCTGGATCCTTATATGGAACAATGCAATCATGCGAGTAATTGATATTACTTGAAAAGATTTGCATCAAAGATGACTTAGATTCATAAATCTGCATTACCAGTGGGTTAAATGATTTGTTCATTTTCTTTTTGATGCTATTTTGTTGCATTAATACAGTGAAACACTTCTCCATTCTCCATTGCTCTTGAAATAGAAAAATGTTGTTTCCTGGTGAAGCACATGCCACTAAGAAAGAGCCATCACTTTCAGAAGAGAATACGAATCATCTTTTTGACTAATTTTTTGGGATAAATATGAATTATCACTTAACTTGTGATCATTTTTATGCTTACATGGTTATGTACATAAAAGCACCGAGTGCCATATTAATCATCATAAACCATTGTCTCTGTCAAAAGAAAAATCATAAATCATAGTTTGTTGATTTTCCCCCGCAAAGATCAGCAACAATTTGAACAATCAGTTTGATCATCGTTCTGTGGAGATACTATTATAAGATTTAATTAGAACAAATGACAATGAATAATTAATCTGCATGAATGTATTCAGTCATATCATACAAAATGAAGATAAATTTACCTACTCTATTCTACTGTATTCTCAGGCCTATTTATCTCTTCCCAGGAGGGGACTGCGTCTGTTGTTGGGCTGATTGCCATGATGACTGATCACTACTGCAACTTGGTAAGGCTTGAGATATAGAGTATTGAGCAAGTGGAACGTGTGTGTATATATGTTTTATCTGACATCCCTCACTCCCTTCTGCACTCATCAGAATTATTTATACCTTCCCTATTTTGTTCAAACTGAGAGAGTAGTGTTGCACTACTCAAAAGTCAGAACAATGCTTTGCTACGGGCCTAATGCGTAGAATCATCTTTCCTGATGCTTATTTAGTAACAGCTTGAAAAGAGCTTTCTGTTCAAGACAAACAGCATTTTTCAATTGAGTATACAAGCAATTCCATATATGATGCATGAGCTAAAATATCACATGCAACATTTTAGCTTCATGGCATCAGTGTATGGAATTGCTAGTATACTTATTGAAAAATGCTGTTGTCTGAGCAGAAAGCTCTTTTCAAGTTGTTACTAAATAAGCATCAGGATAAGATGATTCTACGCATTAGGCCCGTAGCAAACATTGTTCTGACTTTTGACTGTTGACAAGAAACTTTTCTAAAGAGAACGAGTTTCTGCTCGGTTCTCTCTTATATTTGTTCATGGCTTCTGAGTCCCAGTGTTATGTATTGTACCTAAGTCTTAGTTTTCTGTATTTTTTGTTGAAGTAACTTCACTATGGGATTTCAGGCAGCAAGCGACAGTGAGCAAGAAAGTAATGAGGATGCTGGAACGCCTAGAAAACCTCAAAAACGTGCACGGGTAAAGACTCAGTCTAATGTTTCTAAACATCTGAGGTTGGCCTCCCCAACGTTAGCAGCTACTCATGGCTGTTTAACTTTGTTGAAGAAGAAGCGTTCAGGAGGTGTGTTGTCCTTCTACCCTCCACAACAAAGAAGGATGAACTAAAATAAATGAAGAATTATTCCTATGGAAAATAAAATAAAATGTCTTTAAGTATCTCCCTGATGGACATAAATTTGGATCTTTGTTACTTGTTATTGTTGCAAAATGTTCTTGCATACATTTTTCTGTTACCAGTGCATTTTACTTGCATGCAGTGTAGTAGCTTTTCTTTGGATTTCATTTTTTTTAGCCGTCTTCCACATGATCTATTTACTTACTGAACGGAGGCTTGACATCTTGATAAACACAATATTTCTTTTTATTTATCTGTAATTAGGGGTAGAAGCCTATTTTCTTCTTCTATTATCTAAGGATTGAGCCCTTGCCATGTGATATTATTGATGAAGTTTTGCTGGAGTTCCTTTCAGGAAGCCGGCCTCGTGCTGTTGGAAAAAGAACCCCACGCTTTCCTGTTTCTTTTTCGCACGAAAATCCGATGGGTGAGAAGTATTTTTCGCCAAGCAGGCAGAGTTTGAAACTTCAGGCTAATGACAGTGACACTGATGAGGATGTGAAGATAGCATTAGTTTTGACCGAAGCGTCACAAAGAGGTGGTTCTCCTCAGGTTTCTCAGACACCAAACCGTTGGACAGACAGTGCTATGTCCTCACCTGCTGAAACTGCTGAAAGAAAGGTATTGCTCAACTTTCGTTTCATATTTTGACTCATCTCTATAAACTATGAGTCATCAACTTTTTTGATATTTTCTTATTTGTTTACTCAACTAGCATGTTAAAATGGGTATGGGCGATAGAAAGCTTCTCAGTAATGAAGTGGACGAAGAAGAGGGAAGCATGGAAGCAGACACTGGAGAGCTGTTGCGGTATAAAAAGGATTTGACGGAAACTGGAATCATTAGTCGAACAGCACAAAAGGGAAGAAGACCTTATGGTGAAAAGTTGGATGTTGATAGTGTTGACAACCATTTTGATGATATCAAAGAGGCATGTAGTGGTACAGAAGAAGGTCAAAGATTGGGCGCAGTGGGGGGTAAACTTGAATTGGAGGCCTCAGATGAAAAGAATTCAAGGACCTCTTTACAAGGCCCTAGAAAGAGGAGCAAAAAGATGTCTTTCAGGAGAGGTATTACAAAGTTCTATAGATTACTGAATTCTGAAAAAATTATATTTGTAGATTGCTGTTCATCGGAACTTTCCATTCCAGTAATTCTAAGTTCTAACAGCATTATATATGCTCCTTTTAGTCCTCTTTGATTATTCTATTTGATCTCTTGCCATTATCTAAAAGGGGGAAAGGGGATATACTCTTGGAAACAGAAGGAAAGTCGAGTCCCTAATAGGACTTGGACATTTAACCAAGTTTGATGAGAGGGATGATCAGTAACTGTGAGTTGTTGCTATCGCACTAACCCAAGTCAAACTAGGGCTAATTCCCTTGGAAGGAGAATGACAATCTTTAGTTTCATCATTCTTTCAATTTCAATGTACATATGTGCATATCGTATCGTATCTCTGTGTTCTTTAGTAGAAACCTATGTTGATGTCACAGCCGGCCCACTAGTGATATTGTTCTTTATGGGCCTAGGTGCGTACAGGTTTGAAATATGTCATTAGGGTCTAAGGCTTGCTTTCTTACACACCCAGCATCTCTCCTATGTTTTGTCGTTGTGAGATTCACCTAGGGTGTTACATACACCCTCCTTAGGGACTCAACGTCCTTGCTGAGGTTTTCCCCACCATTGTTCATGGTTGCACGTAGAATGACTCTGATACCATATTTACAGCCCAACCTACTAATGTTATTGTCTGCTTTGGGCCTAGGTCCGCACGGGTTTAAAATGTGTCACCAGGGCTAAGGCTTGCTTCCTTATATATCCAGCATCTCTCCGTATTTTATCGATGTGGAGTTCACCTAGGGTGTTACAGTTAGCCTCAAACATCATCTCCTTACCACCTCCTCCCTTGTCATGTTTAGTACAAATCATTCCTCCCTTCACCCTTCTTCTGGTATTCTTGATATGCTATTAAAATGGATGGAGAAAAGTTATTTACAAAAGAAGACACATCTATAGGTTTCCAGACTGCTTGCTGAAAGTGCAAGAGGGGGGGGGGGGGTTGTGGATGAATTGA
Organism: Solanum lycopersicoides; assembly: GCA_022817965.1. Lineage (NCBI taxonomy): Eukaryota > Viridiplantae > Streptophyta > Magnoliopsida > Solanales > Solanaceae > Solanum > Solanum lycopersicoides. The sequence continues at coordinate 97,406,998 of CM040629.1, read as the reverse complement.
AATCTTCTTTGATTTTCTACTCGACTATTTTGGAAGAAAATAAAGAACACTTAAAGAGCATATATTGTAAGCTCTTTTGAGGTTTGACTTGTACAATTGTGACGTAGTGTAATTTTTACCTCTATACTCTTATCTCTTTTTTCGTGACTTTCGATACAAGCCTCACCAACAATATTTTTCCTCTCTTCTCTTTATTGGATACACAATAAATATAGAATGAAATACAATGCTTATTAAGAGTAGAACTAAGGAGCTTCTGAAGGTTTAGACAGAAGTATGTCTTCCATCTTTCTTCGAATAACTTCTTGTAGTCTTTGAACTAGCTGTGCAACTTTTTGACAGAGATGAAAATCCAAGAGTTTTGATCTTTGGAAAGAGGAGTTAGATTGATCTCTTCCAAGAATGAGTCTAGAGCTTTCCATTAGTTACATTAAGCAGATCTCAAAATTGATTTGCTGTAGCTCGTTACCTTCTAGGGGTTTGATGAACTTGAGCTCTTAGTGCTGTTTCCATAGATGTGAATCTTGGCCTTCAATAATGGTTGGGTCTTCTTTCCTTAGCGCTTGGCCGCTTGCATGTGAATCCTTGTTGAGGCTTCTTTCCTTCGCTGATTTTGATTGATAGTTTTCCACAAATGAGTGTTGGAAGATACTCATTTAATTTCTTCTTCTTAAAATTCTCTTTTAATAAGTCAACTTTCCTTCATGAAATTTTCGTGTATTCATGCACATGCACGGGCACATGTAAAATACGCACTTACATTAGTTCTTTCTTCATTAAAACTAAACCCTGGCGATTTCCCCCCCTTTTTGATGATGACAATAAAAAAATTAATATAATATTTTTGACTTCCCTGTTTGTAATGTCTCTAGACTTTGCAATGAGTTGACTCCCCTAAATGTAAGCACTTAATTTAGAGAAAAAACATAATGATACATCCTACTGACCCTCTTTTCATAATATACCATAGTAATAATAATTACATAGAAAATCCTATAAATATTGAGATCCTATACCAAGCATGGTAAAAAAATAAAACCGGTGGCAACGTGTCTAATGGGTTAATATTCTGAAAGTTAAGCATTAACCAACAACTGATTCCTAAAAGTAGACGACTGTAATCCATGCCACCATTAGAAAATATATTAGAACAAACTACAGTATCCAATAATCAAATTACAATATTCAACTACAGTCTACAATATTCAATATTCAAACTTGTAATATTTGATTCAAGAATACAATATTTAGCTTTAAAATTACTGTATGCAATTCAAATCTTCATTATTCTGTTAAGAAATGAAGTATTCAAAGGACAACTAGAATATTCAAAGAAAAAATTATAACATTTGAGTGAAACCTTCAATATACAATTCAAAAACCACAATATTCAAAGCAAAAGTGAAGTAACTAATATTAGAAAATCAATTGCCGTATTCAAATCAAACTTACAGTATTCGATTACTAACTGTAGTATTCAATATTCAAACTTACAATATTATCCAAGAATATATTTTTGAAGATGATAGATATATAATGTAATTTAAAAACTTATTATTGTTAGCAGATGGAATTTAAATACGACGACTTTTCGGGATAACACAGAGGCAATTACCACAATATAGACTTGTAAATCGTATATGATGCATTAAGAGAGCAAATGTAATTGTCAAAGCCGCATAACAAGCAAAATAATAGTCAGCTAGACTTACGTTTAGACAACACAAAGTTTATAACAATCTAGAAAACATCTAATGGGGCCTAAGAAAGTACACCAGGGTGTTAGCAATAGCTTCCTTCATAGCATCAAACTTTGAGTCAACAACACCTTAGATCTCCTCAAACTTGTTAGACATTTTGGTGGGAAGGTCTCCAAAATGATTGACATCTTTTTTGATCACCTTATCCAGCTTTATCCTGAGAGAGCAATATCAGCACCTGTTTCCTTTGTAGTATCACAATTTTTCTCCACATTGCACAAGATGGAAGCCATAAGATCCTCCTTGATTGACTCAAATTTATCATTAAAGTAGACAGCTTAGCAATTACATCCAGAGAGCAGTCAACAGAGGCCGTGGCAGGAGAAGCACGAGATGAATTTTTGGTTTTGGAAGGAGCAACAATTATGGTACCGTCAGAAACATCCTTTGTTTACCCAAGTATCACTGAACAAGCCCATACTACCAAAAGATCTGGAATTGTAGCATTGCTTGATAGTGATATTAGGATGATCATCGAGGCAGATGTGGCTAGCTTCAAGAAGAAGGGTGATAAGAATACCATAAAAGATGCAGAACTCGAAGAGCATAAAGTAAAGTGACACCAAATATTTTTGTACCAGTTGAGATCCAATGTGAATTTTAGTCCAGCCTCATTATGTTGCAAGGGTGTTCTTAGTGAGCTATTTTGAGGTCTTACTTGTACAGTTGTGATGTAGTGTAATTCCTACGTCTACACTCAATCTCTTTTCTCGTGACTTTTGATACAATGCCTCACGAGCAATATTTTTCCTCATTTCTCTCTTTTGAGTATGTGAAATTAGGTCTTAGGCCTAACTCACACCCCAAAAGCTAGCTCAAAGGAAGGAGGATTGCCCAAGCCTTATAAGGAGTCCACCCATCTCATTAACCACCGATGTGGGACTTTTGTCATTCTTTAACACCCCACCTCACGCCCAGTGCTTAGCATCTGGTGCGTGGGCAATTTTGATTTCGGGGGTCCCAACATCGGGTGAGACGGGCCCTGCTCTGATACCATCTCACACCCCAAAAGCTAGCTCAAAGGAAGGAGGATTGCCCAAGCCTTATAAGGAGTCCACCCATCTCATTAACCACCGATGTGGGACTTTTGTCATTCTTTAACAGAGTACACAGTAAATCTAGAATGAAAAATAATGCTTATTAAGAGCAGAACAAAGGAGCTTGGGGAGGTCTAGATGAAAGTATATCTTCCATCTTTCTTTGAATGGCTTTAAGTAGTTTTTGAACTCCATTGAACATCTTGACTGAGATGAAAGCCCAAGAGGTTTGATCTTTGGAAAGAGGAATTAGATTGATCTCCTTCAAGAATAAGTTTAGAGCTTTCCATTAAGGCTGTTGAGCAGATCTTCAAACTTGATTTGTTGTAGCTCATTTCCTTATAGGGTTTTGATAAATTTGAGCTCTTGGTACTTGCATCTATGGATGTGATTTAATTCGCCTTAATAGATGCACTGAAATCTTGATTGTCTTCTTTCCTTGGCGCTTGCGTGTGAATTCTTGCTGGAGTCTTCTTTCCTTTCCTTCACTGATCTTGATTGAAAGTTCCCCATAAATGAGTGTTGGACGATACTCTTTTATTTTCTTCTCCTCAAACTTCTTTTTTAGCAAGTCAACTTTCCTTTGTAGAATTTTCCTGTATTCCTGCGCATGTAAAACATGCACATACATTGATTTGGTCATCACTAAACTAAACCCTAAAACTTAACCATCAAATAAAGTGGCCCAAGTCTGCCTTCAACACTGTCTTATTTCTGTTCCGTCAAAGTTGTTGTAAGCTAAGCTGTATTGCCATTCTCGGGGATTTCTTCCTTTTCTCCAGTTTTTCATCTGACAAGGCTTTACTTTGGCTGGCACTAGATCAGAACATTACTTTCATGACATTAATCTCTAGGGAGTTGCTTCATCTGCAAAAGGCTTAGACACACCAGAAAAAGGTAGATAAAGCCTAAAGGAAGGACTCAGAATTACAAGTTCTGGATAACCATTGGCTTTGGGAGATCCATTGATGTTCTGTTATATTTCAAAAATACCGTTTCTTCTTGTCTCATTAGTTTGTCTTTGTTTTCTAAGTTGTAAAGCAACAGTTATTTCTTTGAGTTTTGTTATTTCAATGCAAAGTAGCATATGCTATTTTGGTAAAAAGGAATTAACTGTAAAGTTGTTATCATGTCAATCTCAAAAAAAGAAAGTAAAGTTGTTATGATGTCATTGGAACTATAGGTGACAAATGGGCGGGTTTGGTGGAATTTGGTATCTCAAAATGGGCTAAGTTAATAATTGAGTGGGTCAATACCCCAACCCGCAACTCTTACCAAGTTTTAATTGCTTTATTTATTCTTTTGTAATGTTTATGGCACCTGGGCCTAACTCAACCCCAAAATCTAGCTCATGAGGGGAGGTTTGTCCAAGTCCATATAAGGAGACCAGATTTCCATCCCTCTACCGATGTGGGACATCTTAACACTCCCCGCACGCCCAGACCTCAACTAGAGCGTGAATACTTCTAAATGAGGGCCCATCATCGGTGAACAACAAATTGTGGATGGGCCTGACTCATATACCATGATAAGATATGACACGTGGGCTTAACTCAACCCCAAAAGCTAGCTCATGAGGGGAGGTTTGTCCAAGTCCACATAAGCAGACCAAATTCCATCCCTCTACCGATGTGGGACATCTTAATAAGTACCTTATAAAATCATTATTTTTCTTTATTAATTACTATATATAATATGTCAAATAGAATAAAATGTATTTTCAAAATATTTTGACAAGATTTATCATTGATCAATTTGGGCAACATATCAGCCCAAACTTTGAGGGGCTGAGCTGATAAATGGGCGGGTCAATGATCAGCCCAAACTTGGGTGGGTTGTGCGGGTTATGATTTCATGGGCTTATTATGGCACCTCTGATTGAAGCTGTTATATATCTTGGTAGAATGTAATCTAGAGGATAAATCTGCTAATTTCCTTTTTCTTCTTGTAGACGAAGACTCCCCTTTTGATGCTCTGCAAACTTTGGCTGATTTGTCACTAATGATGCCAACAGAAAATGAAGATGGTAAGTATATAAATTCTGTTTCTATAGATCTATGTATGGAAGCTTGCTCGTTTGACTTTTGGAGAGATGCTGGGTGTTGCTAGTATCTCTCTTCCCCCCTTTCACATTCTTGCTGTCATATCCTGTTTTTTTTACGACTTTAACCTCTATGCATTGGATGTGCTGGCTATCCCGTGTCTTGATCACAGTTCATGTGTTTCCACTTGATTTTTCAATTGTTTTTGCTGTTTTAATTGCGAATATATTAGATTTATATTTTTTTGTTTCAGAGTCGATCCCGGCCAAGGATGATACTGATGATCATGTTGATGAATCTGGCTCCGTAGAAGCATTGCCTGCAAACAAACAAAGAGACAACATGGATCAGCAGGGGTTAAATCAAGATGGAGTCAACCTGTATCAAAGTCTGGAGTTGCATCCAGTAAGACATTAAAGCATGGAAAAGTTAGACCTACTGATGTTAGTGTTGTTCCTGAAACAAAGCAGGTGAGGAGGGCACAGAAAGCAATGTCGTCTAAGGTATTAAAAGGCAGCTTTGCATGCCTACTCAATATTCTGACGAGGTAAATGATATGTAACAATGCTGACAATAATCTTTCAGGCTCGAAAAAGTGAAGGTCATATTAATAATGAAGTCACAGACTCTCTGGAAGCTGAGGTGATTTTCTTATTTTTGTCTATTTCAAATGATCGTTTAGAGATTTAGGCAGATGTTTGAGCCATTGCCTTAAACATTTTGCCTGATTGGATATCTTAATCAGCTGCATTGTTTCTAATTTGACTTGATCTTCCCTCCTATAGGCAAAAGAACTACCAAATAAGTCAACAAATAAGGGTAAAAGATCCAATCAGAGCATGTCACCGAAGTTAATCAAAGATCAGGAGCATGCATCATGCATAGATCCAAGAACAGAACGAAGTGATTCAGCTCAATCAACTGCACAGATCCCTGTGGAAAACCAGGTTAATTTACCTGCTAAAGTCAGAAGCAGGCGCAAGACGGACCTGAAAAAACCTCAAAGACAGAGAAAATCGAAGATTTCTGATAAAATTTTGGATGATACGAGTGCATCCGTCACTGCATTTCATGACAGAGCATTCAGTCTTAAGGTTAGTTATGCACCTTTGTCCGTTGTAGTGCATCTTCGTGATATAGACACTATTTAAGTTAGAGACATCGCATGCAGGAAAAGATTTCCAATCGCCTTTCCAAGCATCAGGTTCGTAGTTGGTGTATTTATGAGTGGTTCTACAGTGCAATTGACTACCCCTGGTTTGCCAAAAGGGAATTTGTGGAGTACCTGTATCATGTTGGATTGGGACATGTTCCAAGGTTAACTCGCGTTGAGTGGGGTGTCATAAGAAGGTAGTTTCTCAACTTCGCTGAAATTTGGATGTCTTCTCTATTCCCTGGGCAAGTCCTAAATATTAAGAAGTTTGTTATTTTTATGTTAATGATGGTCCATTGAATCCTCACCTTTATGTAGTTCTCTTGGAAAACCACGGCGATTCTCTGAGCAATTTTTGAATGAAGAAAAGGAGAAGCTTTATCAATACCGAGAATCTGTCAGAACACATTATAATGAGCTTCGTGAAGGTACAAGAGAAGGTCTACCCACAGATCTTGCAAAGCCATTGTCAGTTGGGCAGCGTGTCATTGCTATTCATCCTAAAACAAGAGAGATTCACGATGGCAGTGTGCTAACAGTCGATCGCTCCAGATGTCGTGTTCAGTTTGACCGACCTGAGCTTGGGGTTGAGTTTGTCATGGTAATTCATTATTGCTTAATATATGCTCATACTACATTCTGGCACCAAGATTGGAACAAGAGTAGAAATCATTACAGTGGTGGAAGTAACACACACATGGTAAAATGAGGATATATCTTTAGATGATTTAACCGACATCCTACATAGACCAACATATGCACTTTTCCTTAGGTGCAACATTTTGATCATTGAAGTTGATAGAAGAAGGACGCAGTAGATCTAATATCATATGGATAACGTTGTATCAAAGGTTATATAATCTCTTGAAATCTATGTTGACAACAACATACCTAGTGTAATCCCACAAGTAGGGTCTTGCAGGGTAGGGTGTACGTAGACCTTAAGCATGCTGGAAAAAAGAAATGTAACTACAACAAAATGACACAATAATTGAAGTGCAAGAAACATGTAATAGCTGACATCAAAGGACAAGAAACTCTTGAGTAATACTACGATTACAAGTAACAAAATATAAGCGAGACAACATCCTATCTAAGGTCATTTCCCCAGTAAGCTGGAACTGCTTCATGTCCTGTCTAATCACTACTCCTCAGTACTTCTTTGGCTTACTTCTACCTCTTCTGAAACCATCCATAACCTCCGTATTGGAGCATCCATGCATCTCCTCTTCACATGTCCGAACCATCTCAACCTTGCTTCCCGCATCTTGTCCTCCACCGAGGCCACTCTTACCTTGTTTTGAATATTTTCATTTCTAAACTATCCCTCCTAGTTTGGTCACACATCCATCATAGCATCCTCATCTCATCTGGACAGATTTCTTGACCGATTAATGCTCCGCCTCATACAACTTAGTAGGTCTAACCACCACTCTACAGAACTTGCCTTTAAGTTTTGATGGCACCTTCTTATCACACAAAACGCTGGATGTAAGCCTCCATTTTATCCACCTGACACCAATACGATGTATGACATCATCGTCAATCTCCGCTTCTCCTTGGATAATAGATCCAAGATACTTGAAACTCTCTCTCTTTGGGAATGCCTATGTATCAAGACCTACTCCTACACTAGCCTCTTGTGCTACGTCACTGAACTTGCACTTCAAATATCCCGTCTTGGTTTCTGCTCATCCTAAACCCGTTAGACACTATGGTCTGTCTCCACACCTCTAGCTTAGCGTTAACTCCTCCTTGTGTCTTGTTAATCGAAACTATGTCATCCACAAATAACATACACCATAACACCTCACCTAGGATGTATTGTGTTCAAATCATCCAACACCAAAGCAAATAAAAACGAGCTAAGAGATGATCCTTGGTGCAACCTTATCACAACTGGGAGGTGCTCTGAGTCCTGGCCCACTCCCACTGTCCTTACCCGAGTCTTGCTGCTATATACATGTCCTTGATCACCCTAGTGTATTAGCTAAAATATAGAGCACAATGGAATCAGGGGATCCACATAAGCTATGCCGACTAGTTTAGGATTAGGGTTTAGTTTCTATTACACTTGCATTAGGTCCAAAGTTTGACAAGAGTTCTACGTTCACTGTATAAGAGTAAGCGTAAGATTTAAAGAAATCTTTTAGTTTTAGAAAACCTCCCATTTGCCTTCTTTAAGACATGATTTACTATTTGAATAAATAAAATAGTAGGTAGGCTATGTTAAAGTAAGCCCAAATGTATTCACACTGGTCCCATTCTCCACCAAATATGGTAAGTTTAATACCTCTTCTGAGATACTTCTGAATACGAGAAAAAAGAAAAATAAATGCATAAACCAAATTAAATGGATTACTCAGCCAAACTGATGTATTAAACTCTTGTGTCTAATCTCTTTTATCTGTTGGAAGATAACCTTATGTGCCCTTGTAAATAGTTTGGGTACTTGGTTCACAACATGTTGTGTGTATGAATTAGTATTTCAGTACTTTTGGTTTTGAGGTGGTTGTTTTCTGGACTGATGGCTTATTGGATCATTGAATGCTCTGGCAGGACTTTGAATGCATGCCTCGAAATCCATTTGAAAACATGCCTTCATCACTTAAAAGGCATGCATATGGTGTTGATAGGTTTTTTGAGAGTTTCAATGAGCTCAAGGCGAATGCACGAGCACATGAGTTTATGAAATTCCCAGTTGGTGACAACATGGAGAATGGAGATGTTTTCTCTCATTTCTCCCCACCAAGTCATCCCATAAGTAATCTCCTAATGCAGAATAAGGTTGATTCTCCTCATACTCTCCCTTATGTACCTTTCATTATTTGTATATTTTCAGATTTATCAAACACCTCAATTGGTTAATTGAGGCGAAATACTACGTCAAAGTAGGCCACCTAAACAGAAAGGCTTTATATTTAAGCTTTTCGATTTAGAAAGCTGAATCTTAATTCGGTTTACCTTATAATGGAAAACCCAATATTCAACGTGAGTTTTGGTAGATTTCATGATAATCAATTTTATACCTGATCTCAAAATCTTTGTAATACCATAATTGATATATTACCTTGAGAAGTCCCTCTAGAGTATTGATCATTACTCCCCTTATTGTGTGTGACAATTTCTTTTTCACATAATTACGGAGGATGAATAGTTTTTCTTAATGCTTTTTCATATTATCCTTCCACATAATTTGTGAGTACCTTGATCGTCAGGTGGCTTCAGCAGAAGCTGATATGCAATGTAAATCTGGAGTCATGGAAACTGCCGCATATCAACAAACAACATATTCAAAGCTTTCTGTTGCTGCTCAAATTCTAGCAAAGGAAGCTGATGTTCAAGCTCTTGTTGAGTTCAATCGGGCGCTAGACAAAAAGGTTGCAAAACTCATTGTGTTTCACTTCATTATTTTTATGAACCATGAAAGAATATTATACACATGAAAACTAGGTGGCTCCTCTCTTTCTTTCCGTATTATCTTGATCTGTTTATGTGATTGTTGTGGACCTAAATAGATCTGTTTGCTCTCTCCAACTTAAGCCTTTACATTAGGTGGCACACAATTCAACATTGTATCATAGCGACATAGATCCTAAATTCAAGCCTCACCGGCACCCAAAGAAATATTTTCACATGCTTGACTCAAGTTAACTAATTAGGCTTGCATGTGCAGTAGTGTGTTTCTTTTCTTTGTCTTTTTGATGGTATATTAAATGAGAAGAGGCACTAAGTTGGTGGGACAAACATAGTTACACGCTGTGCAATTCTCCAATCATATGTAACTAGATATCTGTATCTTGTATGTGAGAACAAACGAGTAATTGAGGGAGAACAAAACTTGATTGTTCCCTTAAGCTATTGGGGCTTAAATATCTAAGTTTGCATGTCCTATTCTAGAAAAGAAAATCAATTGCATGATTACAATATAATTACAGGGAGTAAATCAAGCCATACCTATAACTACAATATTCTAGGATATTCACGAGATTCTACCACTGTACAACAACTAGTTTGCACTAAAAAGCTAGCAAAGAAGTAGCTCTGAAGTTGAGGCGTTAAGGCTAAGAATGTTTTACTTTTTGCCTTAAAGATTTTTTTGTTGTTTATTTCTGTCTAGACAATCCACCAAATTGCTTGGGGTATAATACACCAAATTTTGAGGGACACATAAGTCTACTTATGTTCCAATACTTAGAAACTTTGGAGTGGATAAAGGCATAGTCTTAGTCATGCCAAGAATAGGAAAAATTTGAACTCCACAACTGAAATGTGGTTTCACAGTGGAGGGAGAGGTGATTGACATTTCAGGATGTTCTTCACAGAGAGGACATCTGCAACAAAGTTGGCATCCTCTTCTCTGAAGATTGCTTTGGGTGAGGCAGGCCTTCCTTGCCACTAACCAGGAGAATCAGTAGAGTTTCAAGAGATCATTGTTCACCCATATTTTTTTCCAAGGCGAAGAATCACTGTTATCATTAAAAGACAGCATCTTGTATTCCTATAATAAAATAAAATAGAAGAGAATATCTTGTAGCATGATTTCATAGGAAAAGGCATTTGGTGTCCTCACCACATTATGGAATCCACTTTCTGGTGGTCCGGTGAGATATTTGGTGTAGATAACAGCTCACAAGTCCTAGACGCTTCCAAATAGTTTAAATTCTTTCTGAGAGAGTCCAACCTTAATTAGTGAACAAATCAGCGATCACTTCATTGTGAAGAGAGGAGATGCTGCAAAAATCTGAGCGGTGAATGACCCAACCACACATCCTTCCAAAATCATATTTTTCCGCTGTTTCTGAGAGAAAAACCAGAACTTGCAGAAAATTTGTGAATATGCTTCTCTAGTCTGTACCATGTAGGGCGTTTGACTTTTTTTGGTGAACAAGAAGTGTTCAAATGTGAGAAAGTGTGTTCCAAACCTATAATTAATAAATAAATGTGCTCCTTTAAACATTTTAAAATTGTTGAATGAGATTATCACAAAATTCAGAACTTCTTTTAATCAACTAAATAGAATGACAATAAAACTTGTAGGTGTTCATGTCAAAATTACCAGTATAAGCTAATGATGGAGAGATATAATTCTTTTCCGAAATTGAAGGGTTTATTTGCGTAGAAAGAAAAACAGGAAAAAAATTGTAGAAGGGGTAACCTTTCATGAACTGCAGGTTAAGGCTCTATATACTTTTTAAAAAACGAAGGCCAAAGAAGCTTTATAGAAATTAGTCTACATACTGGCATATGCTAGTCTGAGAAAATATGTGGAGGTTTTCATTGAGCATGTATTTGTTTATGAGAAAATCTGTGTTCAATATTTTGTTTGAGGTTGGGAATACTTAAGGTAGTGGTGAGCTAGTTTAAACTGATGCTGCAACCATATTGATGACTAGTGTCTTTCGTTTTAGAGTTGTACTGCTTCTTGTCTTTTATTTTTTGAGGCAGCTGTTAAGTTAGGTTGTTCTTGTATTTTAATGTATGTGTTTGGGACTTCTGTCAAAAGATGTATTTCTAGTTGATGTTATATATATGAGGCATGAATATTTTGTGTTAGATGTGCAGTGAGCTCATGACATTGGGCTTAACTTGTAGGATGCAGTGGTTTCAGAGTTGAGGCGCATGAATGATGAAGTGTTGGAAAATGAAAAGAGCAATGACTCTTCTCTTAGAGAGTCAGAGCCTTTCAAGAAGCAATATGCGGCCGTGCTAATACAGCTAAATGAAGTCAATCAGGAAGTATGTCTGTCCTCTTATTAGAATTTAAATTTCTAAGATGCACAAAGTTTGCTATAGCATTCATTGATTTGGCAGGTTTCATCTGCTCTATATCGCTTGAGACAGAGGAATAACCATCCGGGAAACATGTTACTTGCATTGCCAAGGCCAGTTACTAATTTCATTGATCCTAGTGTGTTGAGCACTTTTGATCGTTATACAAGTCAGCCGGATGAATCAGGATTTCTTGTCAACGAAATAATAGAAAGTTCAAAAATCAAAGCCCGGACTATGGTAGATGCAGCTGTGCAGGTACACAGTCAATCAACTATTACTTGTGTTGGAATTCTTTCTAAAAGCAGTGATGTTGTGACCCAAATCAGTTTTAAATGATGTTTGAAAAGATTCTAAAGCGGGTTATGATTCATAACATGTTGATATTTGATAGTTTCTTCGGAGACCTCATTCACATGGTTACCAGGTTGAGTCGTTCCTGACCTCAGTAGATTGGGGGTTATTCAAATGTGTTTCTTCAAATGCAGCCATCAATTTGCTCTTTCAGTAATAGCATTTACAACATGAAAAACACTACACTTTGTTATGATGCTTGTTCATTGTTTAATTAGTATAAATGAAATTCATGGTTGTATGCTTTTGTCCCTCTTTAATCTGAGAGGAGAGACTTTTGTGCAAGTTACTATTTACTGGGTTTTACCTATTTCCTCTCTAGGGTTTTGGTCTACCCATTTAATTTATTTTCCCTTTCATGCCAATAATATTGTTTACTCAATGTGGTTTTTTGTATTGCAATGTCTCCGGACTTCTATTACTTATCTTTTCCATCTTATTTTGAAAGTTCTATGAATGACATTGTGTTCTGATCGCCAGAGTTGTGGGATTCCTTTTCATTTTAATTTAGCTAGATCAGTTGGTGATCTCTTAATCATTTTTTAAGAAAATAATTCTTTTGTCAGAGGCTTTTTGAAACTTTTAGGCCCTTCGACTCCATTTAGAAATAGTATCTGATTTGCACCCAAGGTGTGGCCTAGTACTAGGTGATTTATTCCCATCTATCCAAACCTTGGTGGACAGAGTTACCTAGTACCTGTTGGTGGTGGGAGTTGACATTTATCCCGTGAAATTAGTTGAGGTGCGCAAGCTCGCCCGGAAACCACTGTTATCAAAAGAAGAAGTGATTTTGCATAAATTTTGTATCATTTTCATGTATATAGCCAGATCAAAATATCTTGAAAAAATACATCAGCATTAAAGTTTAGAGAGAAGATTATACCAGTACTTTTATTGAGACATTCTTTTGAGAACTATTTATATTTAGCTTATTTACTTTCTGGTTCTTAACCAAATTTGATAACGTTAGACTTCTTTTAATCTGTTTAGACTTGATTTTATTAATCTAAGACCACCATATGGAAAATATTATGTTTGTTTATAGCATCCTAATTCCTAATATTTTTCATGTTTCTTCTGTCGTTTTCGTGACCTTGACACCTCGTCAGTTTCTTCTGTCGTTGTTGTAGATTGTTTAGACTTTGATTAATTTATCTGTGTAGGCGATGAATTCATTTATTTGTAGAGAGAACACCACTGAGAAGATTGAGGTGGTTGATTATGTGAATGATCGAATTCCGCTTGATGACTCTTTCATGCCCACTGTGAGATCTTTTACTAATTCATGTTCGCTTAGTGGCTACATTTGCTTTTACATATAAACTGATTTAAAGTACATTGATCTCCTGCAGCCACCTGATCCGAAGTCAAAGAATATGTCAGATACAAATGAAGCAGAAATTCCTTCCGAACTTATCTCAAAATGCATTGCTACTTTACTTATGATTCGGGTAAATACAATTTATAGTGTCAGTTTTTTCCTGTCTTATGTTGACTAGTTCCTTTATTCCATAATTCCAGTACATTTTCCAAGCTTTTATGTTTTTTCTGGACTGGTTATTGTGAAATGATTAATGCTTTAGAATGTCCGAGATGGAAATTCCCTTGCTTGGATTACCTATCACTTTCTGTCCTTTACTGAACTTTGGATTTCCGTGTTGAGTGCCTCTTTTTTGCATGACATAAAATGTTCCATAACACCCAAAAGATGCTCCCCATTCTTCCCAAAATTTTGCTTACAGTTCAGTACAAGCTAAGTAGACAATGTATTGTGAATTGTGTTTTTGGATCACTGATAAATAGAGGGAAAAGGAGAGACCCATACGACATGTTACGAAAAGAAGTGCAAGCCTTCTTTCGTTACCAAGTTTTACCTCAATAGTGATTGCTAGATAGCCTTGGAAGATGAGGGTTTAAAAGAATTTGTAGTTTCTGGCTTGAAGTTGGCACCAATTTTCATTTTGGCTCCTTAATTGACCTTGTACCTTATTAGTCACCCATCAAAATGTAACTATTGCACATGAGGTGCATCGTGACATGGAAAAGAAACCAACAACTGAGTGACAAGTGTAAAATAACATCCGAAGAAAATCCCTTCTTTCTCCTCTTCCCTTCAGTTTGTGTTTATCAATTCCAACCACCACAATACCACTATCACAAGGCTGATTATGGAAACAAGAGCTGAACAGACTCGAACTTCAGATTGCAATTCACCACATTCATAAACATAAATACATGGCATACTGAGACCGGAGAGCCCAAAACAAAAACCGTGAACCTTTGAACGGACAACCTTGCTGACTCGACTCATTTTGATCAGATTGGAGCACCCAAAACCCTGATCTTACAGGAGTTTTGACTCGACCGATAGAACTTTTATCTATCGGAAGAGTTCTGTTGATTTTTTGGTGGGTCTGTTTGTCTGGTGATGATCGAGTGTTCTGGTGCGGTGGTTGAAGAAAGGGTTTAGATAGGAAGGTTAATCTATGGTTGAAGAATGGAAAGCAGTGTATGCACTTGAGCATTTTCCAGGCGAGGTCGTGGGGAATGTGTTTTGGCTGAAAAAGTGAAAATATGGCTAGTAGATTAGCCGAAGAAGTGCTGTAATGTCTTGGAACCTTCATTTGATTTTGCTTCAAATGGATAAATAAATCTTTTAGAACTAAGAGACCTTTTTCAACGATAAGTAGAACTACCAAAAAAATCAAGATATTCAACTATAATTGCATATAGACAAGCTTTCACCCTGCAAATGGGGACTTCCTCTTCATTTGCTATCACCCCAATGCAACGAGAGAAATACATCTGCGGGAAGCATAGAGTTGAGTGGTTTTATAGTGAGGAAAGTTCAAAAGAGGGCATTTCTTTTGATTGTATTGGCATCAAGAAATTTGTGATACTCAAGTCTCACTGTAGTGATTGTTTTGGTCTTCTGGGGACGTGGTTTTTCCCCTAGTTTAGATCTTCCATGCAAAATTATTGGTGGCCTTATATCCCCATTATCTTAAATGTGAATATTTCTGTTGGCATTCTGTGATCCCCAACAATACCTCCCGATTTTCCATCTTTATGTTTTGACATTACTTGTTTATCTATTGTATATTTTTGCAGAAGTGTACAGAACGACAGTTTCCACCTGCTGATGTGGCAAAAGTGCTTGATTCCGCTGTAGCAAGCTTGCAACCAAGTTGCTCGCAGAACACTCCAATCTACCGTGAAATACAGAAGTGCATGGGAATCATCAGAAACCAAATTCTGTCATTGGTACCAACGTAGACCATGTGTAAGTTGCACGGACCCTTCACTTTCGATGTCGTACCCGTGTCGGATTTTCTAAAAGTACACAACATTTGGAGAATCCGGCACACACCCGTTGACATTTTTGGAAGTCCGAGCAACATAGTTATCAACTATCTTTTTACATCTTGTAAACTCAGTATGCAGATAATAACCTTATTCATCGTTCAGCTCTTAGACCAATTCAAAACTTAATTAACTGCCTCAATGGTGATTTCTGTTTTTCTGTTCCCCTCCTAATGGAGAGTGGTATTGTTGAAAATCAGTATCTGCTACTACCTGTTGGATTGCAAGTTTTAAAGGAGGCATGAAATGATGAATTTTGTTTTTTGGACTATTCTTATGATTTGAGCTTCTTGTCCATGAGTCGTAAAGTTAGAGTCTTTCAGAAACAACCTCTCTACCTCCACGAGGTAGTAGTGGTAAAGTCTGCTTACGCTCTACCCTCCCCAGACCCCATTGTTGTTGTTGTCATGAGACTTGAACCATTTTCTTTGTGAAAATTAGTTCTGTTCTATGTATTTTTCCCAATAATATACACTTTCTTGACATGGATATAGTGCCATGAAAATACAAGAAATCTGTCAAGTCCAACAGATTTTGAAAGAAATATTTTGTACGTTGCCTGTATTTACGATATTTAGTTATGCTTAAATAATAAACGTGAGTTCGAAGATACACATCTTCCGTTCCGTTTATTGATTTGGTGTAAATAGTATTTACTTAGCCTACACCTCACCTAAATCTTCAACCTAGAAACTAAAACTTATTTGGCGTAGGCATTATACATCCTCTTTTCAATAGGATTCTACTCATACAGTTTTGCCTGTTTAGACTTTATTATTTGATGTGAATTCAGGTGATGCTTTAGGCATCCATTCAGGATTCTCACAATTTTTTTTCATGTGTATTAGTCTATGAGTTCTGGACATGTGATCGACCAAATCTTTTCGAACCAAAACTTTGTGGGATCATCCGCAATGATCTACTAAATGATATTCATAGCTTTCACATGATTTATGCCACTTTTTTTTAGCGTTTATGGACCACGAATTAGTAATTTAGAATTTCTCAATTTTCACGTGTATTAATCCATGATTTTTTTGTAATACTTTTACCAGATTTTTTTGCTTCCAATTTTTTTGGGACCATCCGTATAGATTCATGTCACTTTTTTAGCGTTTAGGGGTCACGAAATTGGAAATTAAGATTTCTTTATTTTTCATGTGTATTAGTCCATGAACTTTTTAAAATAAGACTGATTGAACCTTTNTTGCAACCAAGTTGCTCGCAGAACACTCCAATCTACCGTGAAATACAGAAGTGCATGGGAATCATCAGAAACCAAATTCTGTCATTGGTACCAACGTAGACCATGTGTAAGTTGCACGGACTCTTCACTTTCGATGTCGTACCCGTGTCGGATTTTCTAAAAGTACACAACATTTGGAGAATCCGCCACACACCCGTTGACATTTTTGGAAGTCCGAGCAACATAGTTATCAACTATCTTTTTACATCTTGTAAACTCAGTATGCAGATAATAACCTTATTCATCGTTCAGCTCTTAGACCAATTCAAAACTTAATTAACTGCTCAATGGTGATTTCTGTTTTTCTGTTCCCCTCCTAATGGAGAGTGGTATTGTTGAAAATCAGTATCTGCTACTACCTGTTGGATTGCAAGTTTTAAAGGAGGCATGAAATGATGAATTTTGTTTTTTGGACTATTCTTATGATTTGAGCTTCTTGTCCATGAGTCGTAAAGTTAGAGTCTTTCAGAAACAACCTCTCTACCTCCACGAGGTAGTAGTGGTAAAGTCTGCTTACGCTCTACCCTCCCCAGACCCCATTGTTGTTGTCATGAGACTTGAACCATTTTCTTTGTGAAAATTAGTTCTGTTCTATGTATTTTTCCAATAATATACACATTCTTGGACATGGATATACAAAAAACCTGTCAAGTCCAACAGATTTTGAAAGAAATATTTTGTACGTTGCCTGTATTTACGATATTTAGTTATGCTTAAATAATAAACGTGAGTTCGAAGATACACATCTTCCGTTCCGTTTATTGATTTGGTGTAAATAGTATTTACTTAGCCTACCTCACCTAAATCTTCAACCTAGAAACTAAAACTTAAGGCATTATACATCCTCTTTTCAATAGGATTCTACGCATACAGTTTTGCCTGTTTGGACTTTATTATTTGATGTGAATTCAGGTGATGCTTTAGGCATCCATTCAGGATTCTCACAATTTTTTTTCATGTGTATTAGTCTATGAGTTCTGACATGTGATCGACCAAATCTTTTCGAACCAAAACTTTGTGGGATCATCCGCAATGATCTACTAAATGATATTCATAGCTTCACATGATTTATGCCACTTTTTTTTAGCGTTTATGGACCACGAAAGTAATTTAGAATTTCTCAATTTTCACGTGTATTAATCCATGATTTTTTGTAATATTTTTACCAGATTTTTTTGCTTCCAATTTTTTTGGGACCATCCGTATAGATTCATGTCACTTTTTTAGCGTTTAGGGGTCACGAAATTGGAAATTAAGATTTCTTTATTTTTCATGGTATTAGTCCATGAACTTTTTAAAATAAAAAAAAAATTTGTGGATCATTTGTAATTACCTAATGGACGATACCCACTACTTCTACAAGATTCATGGTATTAATGATTCTTTTTTTTAATTCTCTGTGTATATTAGTCCATAAATTTTTAAAAATACGACCAATCGAATATTCTTGTCCCAACTTTCTTGAGTCCATTCGTAATGATATTCATATCCTCTTAGCGTTAAGGGACACAAAATAGAAATTCAATTTTTTTTCAATTTTCAATGTGCTAATCCGGAGAAGGTAAACCCCTTATTTTACCGATTTTCGTGTGCTATAGTCCATGGATTTTTGGTGATCTAGAATTCAGACGTCTTTTTTGTCTAAATTTTTCGTGAAAGTCTGTTAAGTCGTTAACAACGGAGCTAGTTGGCCCTCACGGCCAAAACGATCAATTTTCAAGGTCAAATGAGCCCCGAAGCAGGTAATCCTCAGTTTACCGATTTTGTGTACGTCCATAGATTTTTGGTGACTCAGACTTTCGACGTCATTTTCACCCAAATTTTTCGTGGACGTCCTTTAAGATGTTATCTATGGAGACAATTGACCCTGACGACCAAAACGACTCATTTTGAAGGTCAAATGAGCCCCGGAGAAGGTAAACCCTTCATTTTGCCAATTTTCGTGTGTTATAGTTCACAATAATATTTGGTGATCAAGAATTCCAACGTCGTTTTTGTCCAAATTTTTTGTGGACGTCTATTAACACATTAGCTATGGAGTGAATTAGCCCTCAAGGCCAAAACGATCCATTTTGAAAGTCAAACGAGCTTTAATGCAGGTAAACCCCTTATTTTGCCGATTTTTCTGTACTATAGTCCATTGATTTTTGGTGATCCAAAATTTTGAATTCTTTTTTGTCTAAATTTTTTGTGGACATCTATTAAGACGTTAGCTGTGGAATCAGTTGGCTCTCAAGGCCAAAACAATCCATTTTGAAGGTTAGTTTGCAGATTTTCGTGTACTATAGTCCATGAAATTTTGATGATCCATAATTCCGACGTTTTTTTGTCCAAATTTTTCATGGACGTCCGTTGAGTCGTTAGATATTGAGCTAGTTGGTCCTGACGGCCAAAGAGGTCCATTTTCAAGGTCAAACGAGCCCGGAAGCAGATAAACCCCATTTTGCAATTTTTCGTGTACTATAATCCATAGATTTTTGGTGATCTGGAATTCTGACATTAGTTTTGCCCAAACTTTTTGTGGACGTTCGTAAAGACGTTATCTACGAAACCAGTTGGCCCTGACGGCCAAAACAACACATTTTGAAGGTCAAACGAGCCCCGAAGCAAGTAAGCCCCTTATTTTGGTGATTTTCGTGTGATATAGTCCACGATCATTTTTGGTGATCCAGAATTTCACGTCTTTTTTGCCTAAAGTTTTTGTGGAAGTCCATTAAGATGTTATCTATGAATCCAGTTGGCCATAACGGAGAAACGACCATTTTGAAGGTCAAACGAGCCCCGGAGCAGGTAAACCCCCCATTTTGCTGATTTTCGTGTGATATAGTCCATGAATTTTTGGTGATCCAGAATTTACGTCTTCTTTGCCCAAATTTTTCATGGACGTTCGTTAAGTCGTTATCTATGGATCCTGTTGACCCTGACGGCCAAAATGATCCATTTTCAAGGTCAAACGAGCCCTGAAACAGGTAAACTCATTTTTGTTAATTTTCATGTACTATAGTTTATGGATTTTTGGTGATCCAGAATTTTGACGTAATTTTGGCTTAAATTTTTCGTGGACGTCCGTGAAGAAGTTATCTATGGATCCAATTGTCTTTGACGGACAAAATGATCCATTTTAAATGTTAAACGAGTCTCGGAGCAAGTAAACCTCTCATTTTGCTAATTTTCGTGTGATATAGTCCACGATCTTTTTTGGTGATCCAGAATTTCGACGTTTTTTTTGCCAATTTTTTTTTGGACGTCCGTTGAGACATTATCTATGGAGCCAGTTTGCTCTGATGGCTAAAACAACCCATTTTAAAAGTCAACTGAGCCCAGAGCAAGTAAAGTCCCTATTTTGTCAATTTTCGTATGCTATAGTCCATAGATTTTTGGTGATCCAGAACTCCAACATCTTTTTTGCCCAAATTATTCATGGACGTCCATTAAGACGTTAGGTATGGATCCAATTGGCCTTGGCGTCCAAAATGATCCATTTTCAAGGTAAAACGAGCTCCGAAGTATGTAAACCCTATTTTGCTGATTTTCGTGTACTATATATTCCATGGGTTTTTGGTGATCCAGAATTCTGAGGTTTTTTATCCAATTTTTTTGCGGACGTTCGTTTAGACATTATCTATGGAGTCAGTTGGACCTGACGGTCAAAACGATCCATTTTTGAAGGTTAAACGAGCTCCGAAGCACAAACATATCATTTTGTCGATTTTCATATGTTATAGTCCACGAGTTTTTTGGCGATAAAGAATTCCGATGTCATTTTGCCCAAATTTTTTGTGGACGTCCGTTATAATGTTAGCTATGGAGTCAGTTGGCCCTGATGGCCAAAACGACGCATTTTGAAGATCAAACGAGCCCTGGAGCAAGTAAACCCTCTATTTTGCCGATTTTCGTGTGTTATAGTCCATGGATTTTTGGTCATCCAGAATTCCAACGTCTTTTTTGTCCAAATTTTTATGGACGTCCGTAAAGTCGTTAGATATGGAGTTAGTTGGACCTTATGGCCAAAACAACCCATTTTTAAGGTCAAACAAGCCCAAAAGCAGTTAAGCCCCATTTTGTCGATTTTTGTGTTCTATATAGTTCATGGATTTTTGGTAATTCGGATTTCGATGTCACTTTTACCTAAAAAAATATCGACATTCTTAAGACGTTATCTTTGGAGCCAATTGTTTCTGACGGCCAAAAAAGGCCATTGTGAAGGTCAAACGAGCCTCGGAGCAGGTAAACCCGTCATTTTGCTAATTTTCGTGTGTTATAGTCCACAATTTTTTTGGTGATCTTGAATTCCAACGTCTTTTTTGAAAAAAAAAAATTGTGATCGTCCGTTAAAAGTTAGCTATGGAGCCAGTTTGCCCTATCAGTCAAAATAGTCCATTTTGAAGGTCATACGACCTCCGAAGCAAGTACCCATTTTATCGATTTTCGTGTATTATAGTCCATGAATTTTTTGTGATATAGAATTACGACGTCTTTTTTGACTAGATTTTTCGTGGATGTCCGTGAAGACGTTAGTTATGGAGCCAGTTGGATCAGAAGGCCAAAATGATCCTTTCTTATGGTCAAACGAGCTACGAAGTATGTAAACACCATTTTACCGATTTTCGTGTATAGTCCATAGATTTTTGGTTATCCAGATTTTCGACGTCATTTTTGCCCAAATTTTTCGTGGACGTTCGTTAAGATGTTATGTATGGATCATATTGGCCCTGACGATTAAAACGGTCCATTTAGAAGGTCAAACGAGCCCCGGAGTAGGTAAACCCCTAATTTTTCTGATTTTCATGTGCTATAGTCCACGATCTTTTTTGGTAGTCTAGAATTTCGACGTCTTTTTTGCCCAATTTTTTTGTGACATCTGTTAACACGTTATCTATGAAGCAAGTTGCCCCTGACGGCTAAAACAACTCATTTTTAAGGTCAAACGATCCTCCGAAGGTGGTAAACACCATTTTGCCAATTTTCGTGTACTATAGTCCATGAATTTTTGGTGATCAAAAATTTCAACGTCATTTTTGCTCAAATTTTTATGGAAGTCCATTAAGACGTCATCCATGGAGCCTGTAAGTCCTGACAGTCAAAACGGTCCATTTTGAAGGTCAACCGAGCCTCGGAGCTGGTGAACCCCTAATTTTGCTTATTTTTGTGTGCTATAGTCCATGAACTTTTTGGTGATCTAGAATTCCAATGTCTTTTTTGTCCAAATTTTTCATGGACGTCTGTTAACACGTTATCTAAGGAGCAGTTGTCCCTGATTGCCAAAACAGATAATTTTGAAGGTCAAACGAGCTCGGAGAAGGTAATACCCTCATTTTATCGTTTCGTGTAGTTCACGATCTTTTTTGGTGATCTAGAATTTCGATGTCTTTTTTCCCCCAATTTTTCGTGGACGTCCGTTAATATGTTAGTTATGAATCTAGTTGGTCCTGAAGGTCATGAAGAACCATTTTGAAGGTCAAACGAGCCCCGAAATAGGTAAACCTCTTATTTTACCGATTGTCGTGTGCTATAGTCCATTATTTTTTGCTAATTCAATCCGACGTATTTTTGCCTAATTCTTTTCGACGTCCATTAAGACGTTAGGTATGGAGTCTGTTGTCCTTAACGACCAAAACGTCCTATTTTAAAGGTCAAACGAGCCCGGAAAGGTAAAAACCCATTTTATCAGTTTTCATGTGCTATAGTCCATGAATTTTGGTGATCATGAATTCCGACATATTTTTTGTCCAAATTTTTCGTGGACGTCTGTTAAGTCGTTGGTTACAGATCCAGTTGGACCTGACGGCCAAAACGATCCATTTTCAAGGTCAACGAGCCCCAAAGAAGGTAAACCCCATGTTGTCAATTTTCGTGTACAATAGTTTAGAAATTTCTGGTGATATAAAATTACGAAGTCATTTTAGCCTAAATTTTTCTTGGACGTCCTTTGAGATGTTATTGATAAATTCAGTTGGCTTTGGCAGCCCTAACAATCCAAATTAAAGTCAAACGAGCCCCGGAGAAAGTAAACTCCTCATTTTGCAGATTTTCGTGTGCTATATTCCATGATTTTTTTTTGGTGATGCAGAATTCCAAAGTCTTTTTGCCCAAATTTTTATGATCGTCCGTTAAGACGTTAGCTATAAAGTTAGTTAGTCCTAACAATCAAAACAGACCATTTTGAAGGTCAAACAAGACCCAGAGAAGGTAAATCCTCTATTTTAATGATTTTTGTGTGCTATAGTCCATAGATTTTTGGTGATCCAAAACTTCGACATCATTTGCGCTCAGTTTTTTCATGGACGTCTGTTAAGACGTTATCTATGGAGTCAGTTGGCCTTGACAGGCAAAATGACCTATTTTCAAAGTCAAAGAAGCCCCAAGGCAAGTAAACCCCATTTTGACTATTTTTGTGGACTATAGTCCATGGATTTTTGATGATCCGAAATTCTAACGTCATTTTTGCTAAATATTTTTATGGACGTCTGTTAAGACGTTATATATGGAGCTAGTTGGCCTTAACAGCCCGAACGTCCCATTTTGAAGGTCAAATGAGCCCCAAAGCAAGTAAACCCCACATGTTGCCAATTTTCGTGTACTTAGTCCATGATCTTTTTTGGTGATCCAGAATTTTGACTTTTTTTTTGCCCAAATTTATTGTAGACGCTCGTTAAGACGTTAATAGAGTCAGTTGGACCTGACGGCTAAAAGGTGATATTTTGAAGGTCAAACGAGCCCTGAAGCAGGTAATTCCCCTATTTTGCCTTTTTTCGTGTGCTATAATCCATGAATTTTTGGTGATGCAGAATTCTGACGTCTTTATCGTACAATTTTTCGTGGACGTCATTAAGTCATTATTTATAGAGTCAGTTGGACTTGACGGCCAAAACAATCCATTTTCAAGGTCAAACGAGCCCCGAAGTAGGTAAACCCCATTTGATCGATTTTTGTGTACTATAGTCCATGGATTTTTGGTGATCCGAAGTTCCGACATCATTTTTGCCCAATTTTTTTGGACCTCCATTAAGACGTTATGGATCTAATTGGCACTAACATCCAAAATGACCAATTTTGAAGATCAAACGAGCCCTGGAGTAGGTAAACCCTTCATTTTGCCGATTTTGGTGTGTTATATAATCCACGATCATTTTTGGTGATCTAGAATTCCGACATCATTTCGTCCAAATTTTGTGTGAACATTCGTTAAGTCGTTAATTATGGATCTAGATGGCCCTGACGGCTAAAAAGACATATTTTCAAGGTCAAACGAGCCACAAAGCAAGTAAAACTCATTTTTGCTGATTTTTGTGTACTTAGTCCATGTATTTTTGGTGATACATAATTTTGACATCATTTTTGCCCAAATTTGTCTTGATATCCGTTAAGACATTATCTATGGATTTAGTTAGCCTTAACTTCCAAAATGGTCCATTTTGAAGGTCAAACGAGCCTAAAGCAGGTAAACCCCTCATTTTGTCGATTTTCGTATCAATTATTTTTTGTGATCCAGAATTTCGACGTCTTTTTCGCTTAAATTTTTGGACGTATATTAAGACGTTAGTTATGGAACTAGTTGACCCTGACGGGCCAAAACGATCAATTTTAAAGGTCAAACGAGCTCCGGAGCGGGTAAACTTCCCATTTATCGTCTTTCGTGTGTTATAGTCCATAGATTTTTTATGATCCAGAAATTTGACGTTATATTTGTCCAAAGTTTTTGTAGACGTCTGTTATGTCGTTAGCTATAGAGTCAGTTGGCCTTGACTGCCAAAATGGTGCATTTTAGAGGTCAAACGATCCCCGAAGCAGGTACACCTCATTTGTCAATTTTTGTACTATAGTACATTGATTTTTGGTGATCTAAAATTCGACGTCATTTTTGCTCAAATTTTTTGTGGACATCTTTTATGACGTTATCTATGGATCCAATTGGCTCTGACGTCCAAAACAATCCAATTCGAAGGTCAAACGATCCCCGGAGTAGGCAAACCCCTTATTTGTCCGATTTTTATGTGTGGTATAGTCCACGATCTTTTTTTGGTGATCCAGAATTTCAATGTCTTTTTTTGCACAATTTTTTGTAGACGTTCGTTAAGACGTTAGCTATGGAGTCAATTGGCCATGACGGTCAAAACGATCCATTTTGAAGGTCAAACGAGCACCTGAGCAGGTTAACCCCCTATTTTGCTCATTTTCGTGTGCTATAGTCCATGAATTTAGGTGATCTAGGATTTTGATGTCTTTATTGTCTAAATTTTTCGTGGACGTCGTAAAGTTATTAGTTATCGAGCCAGTTGGCCTTGATGGCCAAAACGATCAATTTTTAAGGTCAAACGAGCCCCGAAGCAGGTAAACCTCATTTTGCCGATTTTCATGTACTATTGTCCATGGATTTTTGCTCATCCAAAATTTCAACGTCATTTTTGCCGAACTTTTTTGTGGACATCCATTAAGACGTTCTCTATGAAGCCCGTTGGTCTTAACAACCAAAATGGTCCATTTTAGAGGTCAAACGAGCCCAAAAGCATGTAGACCCCTAATTTTGCTGATTTTTGTGTGTTATAGTTCACGATCTTTTTTGGTGATTCAAAATTCTGATTTTTTTTGCCAAATTTTATGGACGTTCGTTAAGACGTTAGACATGGATCTAGTTGGCCTTGACGGACAAAACAGCCCATTCTTAAGGTCAAATGAGCCCCGGAGTAGGTTAACCCCCCATTTTGCCTATTTTTGTGTGCTATAGTCCATGGATTTTTAGTGATCCATAATTTTGACGTCTTTTTTCCAAATTTTTCGTGGATGTTCGTTAAGACGTTAGCTATGGAGACAATTGTCCTTGACAGCCAATACAACCCATTTTCAAGGTCAAATGAGCCACGAAGCAAGTAAACGACATTTTGTTGATTTTCATGTACTATTCCATGAATTTTTTGTGATCTGGAATTCTGACGTTATTTTTGCTCAAATTTTTCGTGGATGTTCGTTAAGGCTTTATCTATTGAGTTAGTTGGCCCTGGCGGCCAAAACGACCCATGTTGAAGGTCAAACGAGCTCTAGAGTTAGTAAACCCCTCATTTTGTTGATTTTCGTGTGTTATAGTTCACAATCTTTTTTGGTGATCCAGAACTCCTACGTGTTTTTTGCCCAAATTTTTGTGGACGTCCGTTAAGACATTAGCTATGAAGTCAGTGGTCCCTTACGGCCAAAACGGACCATTTTGAAGGTCAAACGAGCCCCGGAGCAGGTAAACTCCCATTTTGCTGATTTTTGTGTGCTATAGTCTATGGATTTTTGGTGATCCAGAATTTCGACGTCTTTTTTCCCAAATTTTTGTGAACATTTGTTAAGACGTTAGCTATGGAGCCAGTTGGTCCTGACGGCCAAAATGATCCATTTTCAAGGTACACCAAGCCCCGAAGCAAGTAAATTTATTTTACCAATTTTCGTGTATTATAGTCCATGAATTTTTGGTAATTTGAAATTCCGACGTCATTTTTGTCCAAATATTTTGTGGACGTCCGCTAAGATGTTATCTATGGTGTCAATTGGCTGTGACGGCCATAACGACCCATTTTGAAGGTCAAACGAGCCTCAGAGCAGGTAAACCCTCATTTTGCCGATTTTCGTGGGCTATAGTCCACAATTTTTTTGGGTGTTCCAGAATTCCTTTGTCTTTTTTGCCCAAAATTTTTGTGGACGTCCGTTAAGACGTTAGCTATGGAGTGAGTTGACTTGACGGTCAAAACGACTCATTTTGAAGGTCAAACCAGTCCCAGAGCATGTAAACTTCCCATTTTGCCGATTTTCGTGTAGTTCATAGATTTTTGGTCATCCAAAATTCGACGTCTTTTTTTGTTCAAATTTTTCCTAGACGTCCGTTAAGTCGTTTGCTATGGTGCTAGTTGACCTGACGGCCACAACGATTCATTTTCAAGGTCAAACGAGTTTTGAAACAGGTAAACCCCATTTTACCGATTTTCGTGTATTATAGTACCTGATTTTTTGGTGATCCGAAATTCCGACATCATTTTGCCCAAATTTTTCATGAACGTTAGTTAAGACGTTATTTATGGAGTTAGTTGACCCTGACGGCCAAATCGGCCCATTTTGAAGGTCAAACAAACCCCGAAGCAGTAAACCCCTAATTTTACTGATTTTCGTGTGCTATCCACGATCTTTTTTGGTGATCCAGAATTTCTACATCTTTTTTGCCCAATATTTTTTGAACATTTACTAAGATGTAAACTATGGAACCATTTGCTCATGATGGTCAAAGCGGCCCATTTTAAAGGACAAACGAATCCCAAAACAGGTAAATCTCCCATTTTATCAATATTTAAAAAATTGACTAATCAAATCTTTTTAACCTAAACTTCAACTTAATCTCCATTAGGAACTAAACAATCAACTAGTCTCCATTGTGTCTCATGGAGACCCATTGTTGTCATGTAACATAACTTTTGGAGGTGTCTAATCATTTCTTAAGTTGGAGTTTTCAACTGACACAATGACAAACTAAGGAGTCTAAATGTGCATAGTTTATACCTGTCAAAAGACAACTTGAATGTCTATTCATGTATTACATTATAACATCAGTAGATAAAACATGAAGTATATGAAAAATATAGTTAAAAGTACTCACAAGCAACTTCAAAAGCCAATATAATGATTCATCCACTTGAAGAAAAGTAGAAATTCATCATCATTAAAGGATTTTTGGTTCAGAAACACACCAAACTCTCATAAATGTCTTCAATTATGACAAAGCAAAAGGGGATGCAAATACATAATGATGAAAAAACAAACTGAGTCTTGAACAACACTGCTCTTTTGAACTACTAATGGATCTCACAAATTTGTCTACCTATATGAATCTTGGCGCTTCGGTTTGCTTTGAACAATAGCTTCAATCTTCTCCATCACAGCAGGTGTTAACATTGGAATCACATTGATAGCTTTCATGTTCTCTTGAATCTGCATTAATGTAGATCAAACATGAGATACACCACGTAAAATTTGCTAGCACCCTAACAAATGTTGTTGAACCATATGTACTGCACTTTTGCCTAGGTTTTTTTTCTTTGAAGAGTCCAAGCAACATAGACTAATATTACTTTTTGTTTCATTTTATATGACACTCTTCCTTTCCAGTTTCTTCCGAAAATAATGACACAGTTCATATGGTACTTATGGTATGCGCCTAAAGTCTTCTATTTCTTTCATAAACGTTGTGCCGAGTCGAACACAGTCGTATAAATGAAATACAAAAAAGTTAAGATTCTGTTCAGGCAAAACATTAGGAGAAAGTGAAAACAATGCAAAAAGAATATCTTTGTAGTCTCTTTTTTTGCCCAGATGTCTATAGAAATAAGTTACTACATCAAAAGAGATTCAAAGTAGAAACAAAATTAAAATGAGTACATATTTCGAAAGCAAAGCAAGAGGATTCTTCCTTTTAGTACTTCTTAACTATGGATTGGGGTGGGGGTGGGTGGGGTGGGGTAATGAGGACTTAATTCAGTTAACGAACACATAGAAAAACTATAAAAGTAGGCTCAGAAAGGTATAAAAAACATGTTTATCTAAAAAGATCGAGAAACTCCATGAATGCATGCTTTAAAAACAGAAATAATACAGGCAAAACTGAAATCTCAACTAACGAGATTGATATCAGTTATTGAAGTGAGACCTAACACTGAAGAAAAGAATCATCGTCTGAAAGGAAAGCACATGAAATGAATAACAGAATAAGGGAAAAACTAATGGACCTGATACTCTTTGGTGGCACCAGTAATAACAGATGAGACATTAGGATTTGCAGCACACCAGGCAATTGCCAGTTGAGGCAGAGGTACACCTAGTTCCTCAGCAATTGGTTTCAATCCATTTACTTTCCTCAGCACATCATCCACCAAGGATCTGCTGGCGAGATTCTGCAATGCATAAGATTACTAGTCAAGTTTCTTCAAAAAGGAGTAAGATTAAAAGGTTGACAATTCCCAAAGAAAAGTATACAAACTAACAAAGTATGCATATACATACATGAAGGTTGATAAGCCCGCACATCTGATCTTACTTACACGGAAAACTTTAACTTTCGATTATTGGACCTTTGGTTCATCAATTTGGAAGCAACTCAAAAAATTTGTGCCTTTTCTAACATATGAACACAACTCATGAGGAATAATAAAAGAACTCTGAAGCCACCCACCAATAGCACTTCCTTTTCTCGTAGGTGACTTTTATCTAATAGTTCTAGGTTATATAAGAAAATGTAAAAAACTTCTTTTGATGTTCTAGATTAGAATTGTTAAGAAACAGGTCTAAGACATCCGCTCACAAACATTAAGAAGTAAGAAATATCTGCTTGTCCAAGTAAGGGAAGAATTCCTTTTGGCACACATATACCATATACCATCCGTTTTCAATGAACGAAGATACTAGTTAAAATCACAAGAACTAATTGCTTGAAAGATCACCGAATGGTCTTAAATTTGGAGAACTTCAAACAGCTGACTACTCAATGAGCTGCTCAAAGAAATTTGCTATATATTTATTTAGGAAGCTGTAATATTTTACCATTTTTTAAAAAATAAAATAGTAAGCTGTGAACTAGGAATTAACAAAGATCCAAAGTAAATATAAGAAGAGCATTAACTTAAAAGGCAATAGGAGTGGAAACGTAGAGTTCCCAAACAAACGGGATTTTCTTGTAAAACTTTGAGGGTTCTACCTTGTAATTTTCCAGTGCAAATCGACTGTCTGGTGGAATGTTCCCTGAGGTATATTTTCCAGTCAGAACGCCTGAAGCGAGAGGACTCCATGTGGTAAGACCAATTCCATAGTTGCTATACAGAGGGAGGTACTCAGATTCAACCTGCAACCATTCAATGAGGTCCATGTATTGTTAGAGTAAAGACATATGGCAAGTCGCAAAGATAGATAATGACATTGGAGCTACAAGGGGAGGCCAGATGCATTAAAATCTGACAAGTTCAGGTAATGAAATTCATGTCAGCATAAAAAAAGGGCAATCAGCCAATATCTAGCAGCCAGCCATGTTGAACCACTCAACAAAAACAGCCTAAATCAATAACAGATCCTGAGGAAGAAGAGACAATGGACAACATTGGAGCTCCTACTGTCCTACACCATACTCAGAGTTGGAGAACACCTTCACAGAAATTTCTACAGTTGGCGACATGTTTGATGAAAGGCAATAGATTTTTTCCACATACAAATAGCAATACTAGACTTGCAACACCCTGAAAATCCTCCACTGAAGTTGTCATAACAGTACGTTGTACGTACAGCTGTAAAAGAATGCAGTTTTGCACTGAAAGGTTTAACCGTAGAGAGACCTAGAGGATGTCAGGAAATATTTCTTGTTTTACCTCAAACACCCTGTCAACTAATTATCGCCATCAATCCACTCCGTCTATTTTTTTCATTACATGTGTCCTATTTTGACATTGATTTCTAATATGCACCAGATCTAGCCTGTGCATTCATTCAGCAATTTATATGAAATGAAAGATTAATCTTCTATCTAGTTGAACATCTGAATATTCCACTACTCTTGGAATTGAGGAATCTATACTAACCATATTAAGAAAACAAAAGTTACTATCACAGCATTTGGGCAACTAAGGCATCTAGTTAAGCTTCGGTTCTCAAAACCAGCACAATACACAAAGGTATTATATTGGGAACTGTTGATCTCTTTTACATTAATCAACAAGCATGGTGATTCCCTGTATGAGTCCCATCTCTTCATTTAAGCTCATTTTATTACATCATCATACTAAAAACAACAACAAACCATAACACAACAACAACAATTTTGCATCATCCCCGAACTAGTTGGGATCGGCTGTATAAATCTAAGTTCTTCATTTGAAACTTATTTCATATCATCATCATACTAAAGAATAACAAACCATAACACAACAATAACAACTATGCTTCCACCCCAGATAAGTTGGGATTAGCTATCTGAACGTCACTACTTCGTTTAAGCTCATTTCATATCATCATCATACTAAAAACAACAACAAACCATAACACAACAGCTATGCCTCAGTCCAAATAAGCTGAGATCAGCTGTATGAATCCCATCTCTTCATTTAAGCTCATTTCATATCATCATTATACTCAAAAACAACAACAAACCATAACACAACAACAAAACAACAACAATTATGCATCATCTCCAAATAAGTTGGGATCGACTATTTGAATCCGTCTTCTTCATTTCATATCATCATACTTAAAAACAACAACAAACCATAACACAACAACAACAGTTATGCCTCAGCCCCAGCCCCAGGTTGTATGAATCCCATTTCTTCATTCTAAGATCATTTCATGTCATCATACTAAAACATAAGCAACAATAAACCATAATATAAACTAGAAACAATCTAAATCCAATAAGCAGAGTCCAAAAAATTACCTTATGCCTAGACAACAAGTTATACTCAGGCTGCTCAACAATAGGACCAACAAGATCCAATCTTTGAGCAACCCCCCATGCTTCAGTAATCTGCTGAGCTGACCATTCACTTGTACCCCAATAAAAAGCCCACCCTTTATCAATCACATAGTTCATAGCCCTAACAGTCTCTTCAATAGGTGTACTTGAATCAGGCCTATGACAATAGATCAGATCTACATAATCCATATCAAGTCTCTTCAATGAAGCTTTTGTTCCTTCAATTATATGTTTTCTTGAAAGCCCTTTATCATTTGGACCAGAACCACCCCAAAAAATCTTTGTAGACACAACAATGTCTGATCTTTTCCACCCAAGTTCACGAATCGCTTGACCCATGATTTCTTCTGCTCTTCCATTAGCATAAACCTCAGCATTGTCAAAGAAATTGACACCATGGTCACGACAACACTGTAAAAGGGTTTTTGCTTCTTTAACATCAAGTTGATTTCCAAAGGTAACCCATGCTCCATAAGAGAGCTGTGATACCTTTAGACCTGATCTGCCTAAATTCTTGTATTGCATTTGCATTTTTTGAGGGAGATCAAGAATCAAGAAAAGGGGAAAAAGATTGGTTTTTTAAAAGAATTTGTAATAAGAGTTTTAAGTGTTTTGGTGTGTAGATAAGCTGTTTCCACTTGGCATAATAAGTTGTTGGGACTGATAGTGAAACTATTGATCTAAGCGCTGACATTTGTTGTGATGTGACATATTACATTTACATATGAAATTATAATTGTAATATTCGAATCAGCTTGTATATATATTTATTGTTGTTTTGATTTGATGCATTTTGATAATAAAAAATTATATTTGTGGTGTTCAGATTTAGTTTGAGCGTACATATTTATTGTAATGTGATGCACTTTAATAATAGAAAATTATAATTATAATGTTTGGATCAACTTGTGTCTACAAATTTGACGTGATGTGACACACTTTAATAATTAAAAAAATTATAATTGTGGTGATCGAGTAACTTGTGTGTATACATTTGTTGTGTTGAGATGCACTTAAATAATAAAAAAAATTATAATTATAGTGTTCGAATCAGCTTGTGTGTGCATATTTGTTGTGATACGTAATTCTGGTGTTCGAATCACCTTGTGTGCACAATTTTTTTTGTGATGCAATGGACTTTAATAATTAAAAAATATATAATGAAGGTGCTCGAGTCAACTTATGTACACACATTTATGTAATATGATGCATTTTAATAATAAAAAATTATGATTATGGTATTTATATCAGCTTATGTGCACACATAAATATCAGATAACTCAATCTATCAAAGTTCAGATATAAGGATATTATGATTTGATTTAAAGTTGATCAAATCAAAATGTGAATCAAAACTATATATTGTGTATAATTTTTAAAATATACACAATAATCAAGATACTCCCTCCATTAACTTTTACTTATCACTACTTTTTAAAATATCAACAAAAAACAATTATTTTTTTTCATGTTTTATCCCAGCATTGATACTATTATCCATATAATTTACCAGATTCATACTAAACATATACCAATAATTATTTTTTTAATAAATATATCAAATTAAATAGTAATAAGTAAAATTGAACAAAGAAAATAATAATTTTAAAAATCACGATAAATAATTTGTGACGGAGGGGTGTACTTGGCTCTTGTGACATAGGTAATTGTGACATGCATTGAAGTTGGGGAATATTATTTAGCATATTTATGAGATTTAAGGTAGGTGAATCTTTTATTTTATTTTTTATTTCCTTTTTAGTTTATTACTACAATGACAATATGAAGTACAAGGTTTCTGACCCTTCATATTTTTGTTCTTCTTTTGGTAGCAACATAATCACATACTCCATTCATTTGTTTGTTTCCACTCCTATTATTTCTTTAATTTTTATTCCATTGTGCAATTAATATGTCTTCTATTCAAAATAAGTTTCTTTTTTTTGTTATAATAGAAGAATTTTATTTATAATGATTAAAGATCATTCATATAAAAAGAAACTGAATTGTATGAAACAGATCGATCAACATCTCTTTCAAGAGTATTAGTAACAAACGAAGGACGGAAGGAGATGTTGCTTGTGTTTGTGTTTTGATATCATGTAAACTATTTGGCTTTTTTTCTTAAACAAAATTAAAATAATTATGCTAGATTAAATACAAATTTTCTTACTTTTTTCATATAATGACAATTATCTTTTGAAAAGAAAAAAACTAAATACAGTACTTGGGCTTGGCTCCTGGCCCATCCATCCTCCATTTGGGCTTGGACAAGGAAACTAATCCATGGGCCTGGTCTTGATAATTATGAAGCCCAACTTTTAATCCATCCCAAGCCCATCCATCCATTTTTGCCTCTATTATTAATGATGATCCACGTTTTTAGCTATAGGAGGGTTTTCCAACTAAGTCGAACTTGTTTGGATTACATCTCGATAAATAGAAGCGAGTAAATGAGTACTTCACTATCCCATACATACACTTGTGGGTTGAGTCGAGTTGAAATGAGTTCGACTTTAGTCTATTCCATTGTTCAACAGAGTTTAAGTTGAGTCGAGCCTTATCAATTTTTTTTACAATACTGAATCGAACTGAACTTAATTGAACTTTACTAGAGCTTAACCTAGGTCAAGCCAAGAGGCATTTCTTTATCATAATTAAGTACCTAGGTATGAAAGAAAAGCTTAAGAAGTAATTGATCACTACTTTTTTTTTAAATAAAGATACTAGTAATGAATAAATTTTGTAACTGAACAACTTAATTTCTCGCTAATTTTATTTCACATCGGATAATCACAAAATTCTATTAGCTATGATACGTAAAAAAAAAAAAAAAGTTGTATACCATCAATTAAATGACCTACAATAACATGTAATTCCTTGTATGATATAATAACGTGAAATACATCGGAGTTAAATTACAGTTCGATATAAATTCTTATATTGATATAAATTTTTATATTGACTATGTATAAAATTTAAATTCGATATAATTTAGTCACTTGCCAACTACTTTATTCTTGATGTCATTTGCTGTGTCTTTGACTTTATCCCATGCACCTTTTTCTTCCTTTTCAGTTGCCTTTTCTAGTGCTGCTTTTGCCACCTCTGAGATTACCTAATTAATCAACATAACATTATTCAAATAATAATAATAAAAATAAATTAAGAATTAACTAGAACAATCTCTATCGCTAAATAATAAATAAATCAATTCATCGCTAAGTTTATTATTATTAACGAATTATTTTCAAAAAATCATGTTACGTATATATGTTATATAGTGATAAAACAAGTTTCGTTTTAACGTTTATCGAGACATGTATGAGATCTGAGATTAACGATAAATTTTGTAGCTATTTAAATAGGTGAAAAAAGGCTTACATTTCCAGCACTATCAGAAACAGTTTTTTTGACATATTCTCCCACACTTTTCACTTCTTTAGCTCCTTCTTTTACTGCTTCTGCTGCTTCTATTATCTTTTGACATGTCTCTTTATCAATCTTCATAAAAAAAAAAATCCAAAATTTAAACCAAAAACAAGAAAATATTTATGTGTATATAAAAAAAAACATTATTAATGTAATATTCAAGAAGAAAAATGAGTGTTCCACGTTCAAATTTCAGTAAAAGCATACAAATAATATACCATATGTTATTTTTTTAATTATTTGTTCAAGTGATCTGAGTAAATAAAATTACTCGATATCTATATATATTCGTAGAATTCAATCAATGTGTGCATAAGCTGACTCAGATACTATGATTATTAAAAACAGATAAAATTAACAAATTAAAACTCAAATGTTTATTCATATATATGTAAACATGTTTAATGCAATATTTTCAAGAAAAAAAATGTGTGTTCCAGGTTCAAATTTTAGCAAAGACATACAAATATACTCAATGATATATATTTTCTAATTGTGTGTTCAGGTTTTAACCGATCGAGTTACTCAATATCGATATTTATACTGATGAAAAATCAATTGATCGACGTGCGCATAAATTGACTCAGATAAAATAAACAAATAAAAACTCACTTTTTGAGAAGGTCTTGTGGCACTAACAAAGTCTCTATAGATCAATACATTTCCTGCAGGCACAATCATAAATCTAGAAGAAATACAATTGGACATGTTGGCTATAATTACTTTTAAATGTGCCATTTCTTTTTTCTTGATCTTGATTTGCTATTTAATTTATTTCTCTTAAGATAATTATAATAATAATAATCTTTGATTAAAAGTTTTCCCTTTTCTTGTTTTTGTTTTCTTTCCTATGATATTGCTAGTAGTTGTATATGTTGTAAATGTGGAAGCAAATTATGTATACACGTGTCTCTTTTTGAGGTTTTTGTTGCTATAAATGGAGAAAAAAATTCTATGGTTAAGAACTAATCATGCTTATTAACTTGAAGAATCATACTGTAAAACTTATCTGTACCAGGTACTTATATCAGGTCAACACATGTATGTCATGCGTTTAAATTTTATACTAATATATTTTACTTTATTAAATTATATAATAATGAAAATTACATTGACTTGATATAAATATCTGGTACGAATAAATATTTTCCTATTTTTTCTATCTCACAATTTTAACAATTTCTCTTAACACAAATTAACCTTCTTTATGGTAAGGAATGGTTTCTCTTACCGCAAATAAATTTAAATTAATCAAATCATTAAATTTTGTATAGTGATAATTATTTATATGAAACTTTGGATATATTCTCTTTTTATTGATCCCAAAGAGAGTCATTCTATTATGTAATAGAAATTGTGTATAGGAAAATGTAAAATAAAGAAAAATGCAATGAATAATTAATTTCATCTACAATTGTTACAAGTGTTGAGGAAAGAGTATGCATGAAGTTGCATGGCCAGCTTGAATTGCGTGATATAATAATTATATACACAATAAATATACTATGAAAAATTATTTTTTATTTATTATATTAATGAGTTGACATTTATAAAAACATTAATGATCTATTCTTTTCCTTTCACCTAACTCTGACTATAATCTATAATAATGCTACTCTCGAGATGTTGTAT
Organism: Solanum lycopersicoides; assembly: GCA_022817965.1. Taxonomy (NCBI): domain Eukaryota; kingdom Viridiplantae; phylum Streptophyta; class Magnoliopsida; order Solanales; family Solanaceae; genus Solanum; species Solanum lycopersicoides. The sequence goes on along the minus strand of CM040629.1, from coordinate 97,370,731 downwards.
ATGGTTGAGTTTTTAATGTTCAACTTTTAATATAATACTCTCTCCTTCCGGTATTATTTGTCAAGATTTTTATTTTTAGAGTCAAACTATAAAAAAATTAACTAACATTTTAAGATGTATCTTTTATCATATTAATATGCAAAAAAATACGATTTATAGTACTTTTCATATTGTTAGAATATCTAATTTTTATTTAAAATATTGAATTATTATGATTTAATTTAACTTTAAAAATTAGTTAATTGACTTTTAAAAAACGCAATATGACAAATAATATCGAATGGAGGGAGTATATGATTTATATGAATTCGATATTTTGAATATATATAAAGAGTAAATATAAATTTGTAAGAAATATTAAAATATCAAATTTATAAAATCCTCACTTAATTTATCTTGAATTAATTTATAATTTTAATTTTAAAAGTATTTGTTTGACAATAGTATTTTTTTTTGACTATCTTGTATCTATTTCAAAACGTTTCATTTTATTTAACACTTCATCAATTAGTATCGTAAGGGGAAATTTGAAGAAAGTACTCTATTGTTCTTTTTAGTCGATTTTTTTTTTAAAAAAAAAAACAGACATACTTATAAATTTAAAAATAGCTAAATTATACTTTCATATTTTTATCTTTAATAAGATGTTTCAATTTTATAATAACACAAGTGGTATAATTAATATGTTTCAGTTCATACGTTTTGAAAGTTATATAGTTATACAATATTAAAATACCTTTAATTTGATTGATCATAATTTTCAAAATTCTTCATTTTTTTAAAACTATATTTAATTCAAAGAGTATCTCATAAATCGAAATAAATAAAATAATAAATAATTATTTTTTATTTTTATAAAAATATATTAAATACTTTGAAACAAAGACCGCTATTTTCTTGAAATTTCTCACAAATAAATCTACCATAGCCATTTTAACAGATATTTTGATTCAATATGTGAATTATTTTAGAAAATACTAGTATTTATATACTAAAAAACAGGAAGTTTGTCAGTATTTCACTGAGAATTTGAAACCATCATGCGTTTTTTAAATAAGTTTGTTCGATAAAAAATAAATAAAAAGAATTTATTAATTCACTGTGAAAAAACCCTCGATATCTAGTACTAGCATATTATACATTACAAGAAAACTGTGAATTACATGGAATTTTTTTCTGGAATTAGTATGAAAATTTGCAAGAAAATAAGTTTCTTGCGTATTTTCATACTAATCCTAAAAAAATTTCCTATATAATTCATAATTTTCTCGTAGTAATTAATCTTTGAATGAACCGGAGGGAGGGAGGAGAAGTGCTATATTTATTGTCTTCTCCTTAATTACTCAATTGTCCCTCAAATGTATCTTTAAATAGACCTTTTGTCACAATTTTTTACATACCACAATTTACCAACCTTAGTCTATTTTTTGTTTTATTTGTTTTGTGTGTGTAAGGAGATCGAAAAATAGAGAGAAACATAAGTTTTTGGAGTAAACAAAATGGCAAATTGGTCCATAATATTCATGTTTGCACTAGTACTAGTCCATGCCACAGCAAGAAATATTCCTGAGGTTCAAAATGTAAACACAAAAACTTCAAGTACTAATTCCCCAACACCAAGTAAAATTGGAGGACTTAATGACAACAAAAATTTTATAACATATGGTGGCATAGGTGGTTGTTCCGGAATTGGTGGAGTAGGTGGGGTTTTGCCAATACTTGGCGGTGCCGCCGGCGGCGTTGGTGGTGCCGCCGGTGGTGTTGGTGGAGTCGGTGGCGGTGGTCTTGGTGGTGGCGGTTTTAAAGGGATTGGCGGCGGCGTTGGCGGTGCCGGAGGTGCCGGAGGTGTTGGTGGTGGTGGAGGACTAGGTGTTGGTGGTGGAATTGGTGGTTATAAAGGTGTAGGAGTTATTATTCCTTAGAAGTGTTTTACTATATAGTGTTGGTTAGTATTTTTATTTTGTTATTGCATGCATGTTCTCCTAGTTCTTGTGTTGTTTCTAAGTGTCTAGTATTTAAATTTTATGTTTTTAATTAAAAGTGTTAGTATTACTATTATTTCCTAGATCATTGTGTTATCTAGTATTTTGTTACCAAGTTATTGTGTAATAATTAAGGATATAATAGTATAGTTTGCTTAATTAGGTTGTGTTAATTATGTTCCCAATTTCATTGGGCTTGTTGGTTTAACTTGTTTCTAATTAATGTAGAGATAATTGTATATAATAACAAACTAATAACCTAAAATAAATGGAGTAGCTAGGGTTTGATTTAATTGTGCTCCATAGCAAACGTTTGCCAAAATTTGCCAGCATTATACAATTGCAGCGAATTATACAATTGTAGCGAATTATACAATTGCAGCGAATTATACAATTTAGGCCAGCGAATTATACAATTGTATATGTATGGTGATGCCAGCGAATTATACAATTTAGGCCAGAGAATCATACAATTGTATATGTATAACGAATTATACAGTTATATGTTTGCTATGGAGCGCAATTATGCAAACTTTGCTATAACATACAAATATGAATTTTTTATTTGCTATATGTGAAAGTTGCCCATTAATGTATGAATAACTTTTTTTCCCAAGAATTAATCCCTCCTTTCTAGTTTATTTTTTCAAAGTCTTAAATCAACTCATGAAGCAACTTTTAACGGATTACATTTAATATTTTTTTTTCTTAAAGTTCGATAATATATTTAAACTTTTTTTTTAATTTAAATATTTTTGCATCAAATTTTGGATTTTCTTGCAAGTGTTTTCAAAGATGGCTCATTATGTAAATAAGTTAACAACTCAAAGTGTATCACCTTATTATTATACGTATTCACCTCAGTACGTAAACCATAAAACCCTAAGCGTTTTCCGATTGAGGATGATGTGATCACTGAATGTGATGTGTTTTTTGTGTAGCTTATCTATTTGATATAAACACCGTACACATGTGAATACATACAACTTATTATTTTTTTTTAAATTTTTTTTTAATAAAAACACACTTCATACGTTCGCTCGTTCAATTGAAATAAACTATAATTCAAAGTATATATTAAATGAAATTAATTATTTGACAAAGTTAGGAAGCAAAAAGGATTAAGCCATAACAATTCCTAAAAATATGAAAGACAAAACACAAGAGATGAGTCACACATATTATATAATAAATAAATAAATATTACATATCATTTTATTAATATCATGTATTATGTACATATTCAATCTCTTAGGGAAAGAATGGGTATTTATATTATAATTTTCCCATTCCATTCCCATAAGAGACTATTCAACACTCCTTGATAATAAATTATTATCACTTCAATATATAGTACAAACTATATATTATACAACTTAATCCACATCTCACAAATTATATAGTAAAATATAATTTGTTCATAACTTCATATATATATATATATCTCACCTGCTTTTCACCACCTTAGCTTTTCTGGAAAATATTTCTCAATTAAAGACATATAATAAGGTTTTACCTCTTCCACATTAACATGAACTTTGCTTTTACTATACAAATCATATTTATTAAAAACATGAAGCCACTTCATATTTTCTTCATCTTCATCATTCATTAAATGTTTATAAGCTCCATGTTTATGCAATGGATAAAATGAATGATACCTTATAATAAAAAGTCCAGCTGATGGTAATGTTGTACCATTTTCTTTAGCAACCATATACATATAATCATCATGACCCCATGACATCATGACATTTTCTAGTCCAATAAAATCATTATATATTCCATTTCTTGTGTTATAAATTGGGTTGTTGAAATCTTGATTTTCTTTAAAATATTTATGGTGAATATTTGATTCATCAAATGCACATCCTAAAGGGAATGTGTCACCAACAACAGCCCATTGAGGCAAACCACCAAACTTAGGTAAAACTAATATTTTACCTAAATCATGAATTAAGGCTGTTAAATGTAACCAATCTTCATTAGGATAATCTTTTCTAATTGCCTCAGCACTTTGTAATAAATGTTGAATTTGTGGTTCATCTAAATCAGGATCACTATCATCAACAACATCATTTAATAATTCACAACATTCCCATATGCTCATTTTTGCTTTGTCTAGTTTTATATAATCTTCTCTCATTTTCTTCACAAAATCATATGTTTGATTTATATGTTGTGTTTTGTAGAATGTTTCTACCCCTTTTTGCCTTTCACTTTGTGCATTGTTGTAGTCCCTAAAATTATGTCCAAATGCATTTGTTTGAGGCACCATAAATTGGTCTTGTTCTTGGACCTTTTTGCCCTCTAGTTGGATAGTCATTTTTATTGATTAAAAAAAAGCGGAATGATCTGGAAGGCCTGGCTCAAATTGTCAACTGGACTTTTTTACTCACGATATTATTATAAATAGAACTACAACAAAGAACACGAATCTCAAATTTGAGAATAATTGAAAGTAATTAAAGCAAAGCAAAGAGGGATAGGATAGGTTAAGATAGTAAATAAGATAAAATAATAATAATTTGTTTTGGTTAATATAAAGAAAAGGGGGGAAGTTATTTGATGGGATAGTTGGGTAAAAAGAATAAATATTTCAAGTATTTATAAGTGTTGGTAATTAAAGTCATTCCTTAAAAATCTCTAACTACATATTATTTTCACCTCCCATTTTTTTTTTTGATTATAATAATTCTATTTTTATTATGCTTATTATTATCAACTTCACAAATGTTTGGATAATAAATTATACTAGAGGATAAGAACAAAATATAGTTTGAAGTTTGGGGATAATGTGGATTTGCCCATGTAAATAGGTGTTTAGTTTCTAACAATTTATCCTAATATAATCAAATAATATTTTAACAAATTGTCAATATTTTTATTAATATGCCTTAAATTTATGAAAAATCATTTTAAAAATTCCCTAGTGAGTCATTACCAGCAGAAAATCTCTTAAACAAATAAAATAATTGTTTTTACTGTTTTAAGAACATTAAAAAAATAATTAAAATTTTCAAAAGGGACAATATGTTTAAATTTTAAAATAACATGCCCTTTTAGCACAATTGTCATAAAAAAAATATATATTTGTCAGCTATTATTTTGATATGAATGTCCGTCTTTACTTTTAATTTTTAGTAATTCGATATTTTATTTGAAACTTCACAATTTTATAGTAAGACTTGACGTGAATTTCATCTTACCTGAATATTTCGAACATCTACTCGTTTTTTTTTTTTGTGTGTGTGTAGATTTTAATTTGCAATTCTTGAAAAAATCATATTGTACCACTTATTATTGTACATGATCATTTCTAGGGTCAGACTATTATAGATAAAGCTTAAAGTCATTGAAAAATATGATTTCAGATAATATAAGATAGAAATTCCCCCATCATTATGTATGGTTACTTTCACATAACAGATTTTGCCCTCCATTATAGAACCTAATCTATATATTTATTTCCTCATGACAATCGGTGAAATTATCGAAGATCATATAAAAAGATTTTGTTCTTATATTATTAACAATTCAAATTGCGAGCTTATTTATATTTCTCTGCATGTCCAGACTTGCCGATTGGAACGTAGATTATACTATATATGGAATTGGCTCAACATAAAAGTAATTAAATGAAAAGTTGAAATTGACCTAAATCTGATACTACGATAAAGAAATACATCTCAAATCTAACTTGATTTAAAAAATTAATTCATTAGGTGAAAATTGTTCAAGATCATATGTTGGGACTAATGATCAATATCATTTAATAATAACATAGTCAAATGATCACAAAATAAGTGTGGTGAGATAGATGTGATCCTTTCAGAGGTCTCGAGCCTTGAAAAAGAGAAAATTACGGTTGAAAGTGTTTTTCTTTAATGAGTCTTATGCGGTACGAAATTGAATTAGTCAGATTAATAGACAACAAAACTCAACCTATTTTAGTGTATTCATTTCAACCCATTAAAAATTGAGCTAATATGTGTTCCAAATTATTAATCCATGAGAAGTCTTATTTAAAAAAATATTCAAAAAGACATTTGTTTTATTTGATATATTATATATATATAACCATATTAAAGGGAAAAACATATTTTCATTAGGTACTAAACAATTATAAAAAAATCAAACAAAGAAATTAAAATTTAGTAGGAATTGAGGGGATCTGTTTACAACTCGTTTTTTAGTCCATTTATAATTTTAACCTTCTCATATATTAACTCAATCTATTTTAATCTGTTAACATCTCGCATATTTAAAATCCCTAATATCATATATATAATTCAAAAAAATAATCATAAATATCATGATGACCAATTATTAAAATCTTGAACAATATTATAGGATCAGCATGCTTGTTACATCAATTAAAGACGTGGAGATTTTAGTATATATAAATGTTCAATCACTAGTCATGAAACGCAGCTAATCGATCCTTACGATAAAAAGGAAACTTTATTATAGTGCTTGGCCATGATTCGTATTTATCACGTACATAGGCGGAATTAAGATTCATAAATATTTATAAATTTTAAAAAAATTTAAGTCATAGATTCGCCTTTAGTAGCAAAGCTACAATTAAATTTACGCAAATAATTTTGACTTAATATTTTTATATTTATTCAAAATTCAATATGTAATTTTTTTTTTTATAAACTTAAGATTTTGAATACGTCACGATTAGCGTGAATGTTTTTTTGCACAGTAAAATCACACAAAGGTCTAATCAGCAAAATGCACACATTAAACTATGCTAGTTATTTACCTAAATTTTTGGGATATTGTTTTGGAGTTTTCTTTTTATTTTTTATTTTTTATTCTTATCTTATATCTTTAGCCTGTCGATAATACATAACTAGGAATAGAACCATGAAAGCAACAACCATGAAAGCAACTACCATACTTGCATAAAATAAAAGACATGAACTTAAACGTGCGTTTTATCATGATTTTTTTTTTAGGGATAATTGTATATAATAGCAAATTAATAACTTAAAATAAATGGAGTAACTATTGTTTGATTTAATTGTGCCCATAGCAAACGTTTGCCAAAGTTTGCCAGTCGCCTCTCTCCCAAAACTCTCGCTCGCCACTCTCCCATTCTCGCTCGCCACTCTCCCTCTGCTCGCTTCTCTCGCTTTATACAACAGAAGTGTATAAATTATGTTTCTGTTTTGTACAAAGCGAGAGAAAATTATATATACACATGCAAAAACATATATGTTCGTGCTATACACTTAATTATACAATTTACAAATATTTTACTTCGATTCAATTGCATACAAATGCAAATTTTATACAAATATTACAGCAAAAAAGCCAGCTAATTATACAATTGCGAATTATACAATTGCAGTGAAATACAATTTTCTCTCGCTTTATACAATAAAGTGTATAAATTGTGTTTCTGTTTATGTATAAAGCGAGAGAAAAATATATATTTTCTTCCTATACACTTATAATTATACAATATACAAACATTTTACTTCGATTCAATTGTATGCAAAGCAAATTTTATACAGATATTGCAGCGAAATAGGCCAGCGAATTATACAATTGCGCATTATACAATTGCAGTGAAATAGGCCAGCAAATTATACAATTGCAGCGAAATAGGCCAGCGAATTATACAATTTAGGCCAGCGAATCATACAATTGTATATGTATAGCGAGACCAGCGAATTATACAATTTAGGCCAGCGAATCATACAATTATATATGTATAGTGAGGCCAGTGAATTATACAATTGTACATGTATAGCGAATTATACAGTTATGTGTTTGCTATGGAGCGCAATTATGTAAACTTTGCTATAGCATACAAATATGATTTTTTTATTTGCTATATGTGAAAGTTGCCCATTTTTTTTTTTATTAAAATTAAATTTTGAAAATTGAACATATTCGAGTTAAAACTCTAGAATTTACTTTAAAAATTTTAAGAATTTTAAAAACATCAAAAAAGTTATTTCACTTTACGTGCACTAATTCACCCATTATTAATGCCTCAAAAAAGTACTACAAAGTGAACAAACCATAAGGTGCTAATCGCATATTCTATTTTCTTAAAGGGGTTTCATAATAAAATTAAAAAAATTAATACTATTACTATTAGCATGACTAATTCCAAATACTTTTTTTGAAAAGGTTTACGTGTTCGAGTCAGGTTATACACATTTTAACTGATTATACTAGTATATCATCTTCGACCTACCTTAAGTATGGACACGACTTAATTTTATCTATCAAGATTTAGATAACTAGAAAAACGTTATATATTATTTTGTCCTAATTTATACGACATTTTCCTTTCGAAGTGGTTTGCGCTTGAGACTTTCATGTTGGAGGTCTCAAGTTTGAAACCCCTTACCAGCAAAAGCAAGGGATTGTTCTGGGTCGAGCTCTCGCACCGGGCTTGCCTAGTACGGGTTACCTCTCCTATGTGGTTTGCGAGCTATTGCATAAGAGCGAGGTCTTCACCCTGTGAACAAAAGGATAGCGGCTGCAGATTTCCCTTGTCATAAATTCACTTTATTAACCACCAAGCCAGTCCATCAAATACTAACCATTTCAAATACCTGAAAAATACTATTTTCATATTCATGGTACACCACTTTACCATAAAGGAATATAATCATGTAGCTAGTTGCATGCCTATATCTATATATAGCCACTACACCTTCAATTTTTTTCATAACCATTCATTCAAATAATATATATATATATTACAACTACATAGTTGATATCACCAAATAAAAACACCACAAAACACAAAAAAATAATCATGAGGGCACACAACATTTTTCTCCTCATATTAGGCCTTGCTACTTACATTACTTTCATTTCTTTAAAACAACCACCTCATCATTATAACTACTACTACTATTTTGGTAACAACATCTATAACATCCACATTATCAATGGCTTCACCAACAATTCATCTCTCCCATTGATAGTATGGTGCTCGTCCGATGATGACTCCGGTGACATTGGGGGACGTGCCCTCCAAGAACGCGATGATTTTAGTTGGAGTGTCGAAACGAAATTTTGGAAGAACACTATGTACTTGTGTACAATGAAATTGGACCAAAAAAGGAGGAAATTTCAAGCATTTCATGGAAATAGAGATGTTCAAAGGTGCAATCCTACAAAGCATTGTTTTTGGTTGGTCAAAGAAGATGGTTTTTATTTTAGTAATGATGAAATATATTGGCAAAAAGATTTTTCTTGGATTTGAGTGATATTGAGATGTATTTTTGTTAGTCTATTTTTTTTTTTTTGCTCATCTTGTCATGATAAGAGGTTATGTTTTTTGGATGAGTTTAACTTTTATATATCGATAATATATCTAATTTTGCGATGAGTGTTGTTATTCCAAATTTTTGAAAAGTAAACTTTAATTATTTGATCAAAATTCACAATATATTTCTTTGTTACTTACCTTAGTCTTTTGTATAAATTCAATCTCTTTCTAATATTTCATTTTTTTTATATATGATGATTAACCCCACCCCCACCCCCACCCCTTTTTTTTTGTTCCTTGTGCTCTTTATGTTTTTAACTCATGAGAAGCACTGTATATATGTACGTCAAGAACTTTTTATCATGATAATAAAATAGAAGTCATTTACTTGAAAAGTTATTTTTATATAAAAATGTATATTTTAATTATAAGATGACGAGTGAAAAAAGATACATACTTGAAAAATCACATTGCACCTAAATTATACTATATGTTAAAATCTATCCACTTTTTTTTGTGCATGCTTGCTTGCTTATTTATATTTTGAGGTTCTAACACTTTCTATTTGAAAGTTCTAGTTCCGTCATAATCATGCACTCTATAATTTTGTCAATTGTGTGCAATATTCTATAGTTCAAATTTCTATGGCACGAATAAAAACATAGTATTGTATAATTCAATTATCTGTTATTTGAAAAATTTTAGTAGCTCAATTGATCAAATACTAGAACTTTTAACTTTGTTAGTCTAATAATAATAATATTTTTTAAAAAAAAAATAATTGTCTGTTATTTCAACCATCTCTTGTGCTCTCCACTTCAATTAGTTTCTAATTTTAGACTTACTTTTTCTTAAGTTTTAGTGTAAGATGGGACATAATGATCACATCCAACTTTTCAAAATATTTTTAAAAAAAAAATAATATAAATCAAAATAGTTAATTAAGACATGTAGATTGAAATGCGGCTATATATATAAAATTATAAAATTAAAAGTTAGCCAAAAAGAGAAAAACAGATTATTTTTTTTTGTTCCACTAGTATTAAAATGATAAGATAGTGCGTTTGCCCATTTAAGAAATTAGGTTAGGAAAAAAAATTCTTAATGAACCATCTTTTTCCTTTCATAGCTTGCATATAACTTGTGGAAGGCAAAATATCACCCAAAATTGAACACAATTTTTAGTGGTGTCTCTTGTCATTTTCAAAAACTTGATAGCAACAAATTAAAGTGTGTATAGGTATGGTTTTTTTACAAGTGTATCGATCTATTGTCATAATTGAATTTGAAACGAGTTCGAATTTCGATCAGTAGGATTTAAAGTTTAATTCAAATCTTAAGTTAATGTTTATCATGTATTACGAAAAGAAAAAAATGTCAGTGAAGAAAATATAGCAATTGATTAGCTACTAAACATGAAGTTTCTTCGTTGGTCAACACTCTACCTTGTACAACATAATCGATTTAACCATCACTTTGCAGAACTTACTTTAAGTTTTGGTGGTAACTTTTTATTACACAAGACTCCGAATGCAGCAAGCCTCCTCTTCATCCATCCACACGAATACGATGTAAGGCATAATCGTTGATGTCTCCACTTTCTTGATATAAAGAGTCAAGATATATACTTGAAACTATCTCTCTTGGGAAAAACTTATGTGTCAATCCTCATTTCCGCGCATGCCTCATGTATTTCATCACTGAATTAGCACTTCAAATATTGTATTTTTATCAAAACCCTTTGAACTTCAGAGTTTGTCTCTACACCTTCAACCTAGTCTATCTTAGAAAAATAAATTACTATTTTGTAAGTATTAAAGTGAATTATTTTAAAAACAAACCCTTTTTCAAGCTAAACAACTAGCCTATGATAGCATTAGCATAGGATCTTTGTGGGACTCAATGAATCAAGTTTTTTAATTGAGCTAAAGTTGGTCATCAATGCAAAAAACAAATTTTCTTTTGGATAAATAATATATATATTTGATTCTCCCTATTAACTTAAAAGCTACAAAATAATATTTATATTTAAATTATCTAAAGTATGATATCATATTTTCATTTTCATCAAATTGCCAGTTATAAAGTATAGTCATGCATTCCACTTAAATAAACTAAAAGGAAAACAAAAGACAACAATTTTTGTTTGTATCTCTAATGGTGTAAATTTTGAACTCCTAAAGCTTTTGTTTTGCAACTTGTCCCATTTATTTAGTCCAGTTAATAATTGATTTTTCCTAGTGCTTTCTTTTTAATTCATGATAATATTATTTAATTAAGGAAATTAATTAATTAATTGACACCATCCTTCTATCCCTTCTCAATCATTTGAACCAGACAACAGATTCATCTAAATTCAATATTTTTTTTTACATGTCAAATTCTACCAAAATTTTAAGAACTATTGTATTTGAACTTATAATTTTAAAAGTATAATAAGTTTGAGTGCTAAAAACTCTAAAAGCCGAATTCGTAAAATTTAAATATTGAATCCGTCTCCGAACCGAACTTCTCCCAAGTTGTGCAATTTACCTTTCAAAGTGTGTTAAAGCCAAAAACTTTATGAACTTATGCATCACCAAAGTAGCTATTTTAGTTCTTTTTTTAATTGATCTTGATAAGTAAAACATGCAAATGCTTTCTGTCAACAGCTACAATATTCCACAAAGATATATACAACTTTATTTTAGTTTTATGTCACTTGTAAGTTGTAACTTGTCCTATATTAATTTACAGAGAGAAAAAATAAATAGAGCTATAGGTTTATGATTGCAAAAAGGTATTCTTAATTAGTTAACTATTGCTTTAATAACCTATAGTATAATTGAGGACTAGGGTTGGTAAAATGTATTAAGAACAAGTAATCATTTAATTAATTTCATCAGATATGTATCGTGTCAATATGTAATATATATATATATATATATATATATATATATATATATATATATATAACATATTTTTATTTTTTGAGAGTCTAGTTTACTTTGACTTTTAGCTTGTATAAATATTAGAACCAACTTGCTTTGTTTAATAGGATTTTGAGAGACGTCTTCACTTTTCGTTGTCAACTAACTGAGTGATATATGCAGAAATTTTACAAGTTATGTTGCTTGAATTTTTCAAAAATAATGTCCGATGTATGTCAGATCCTTCAAAAGCTATGCATTTTTGGAGGATCGGACATGTGAGATATTATTTACATTTTGAGAAACATGTGGTAATTCTATTATTCAACTGTAGAATACAATACAAGAGCTAATACTAGAAAGCTTCATCAGACTTCGCGCTATTTATACATTTAACATATATTGTTCGAACTCTTCAAAAATGTCACCAGATGCATGTTGAATACTTCAAAAGTAGTACATGTTTTGCGGATCGGACACGGGTGATGTAACATTTTTGAAGAGTCCGAGCAACATAACATAGTACATTATGTTTCTGTCATAGGGAGATCAACTTTGAGACAAGATGAAGTTACCTTCTTGCTCATCAGACTCCATCAACATTGACACAACTTCGCGCATTGAAGGGCGATCAGCCGGGGACAAACAAGTGCAGACTAGACCAATTTTCAAGACTGTAAGCATGTGACTAACAGTAGTTTTATCTGTCAAATCCAATCGGATATCGAGTACCCCTGGTGTCAACGAATTGTCTCGGATATAATGCCTTACACGAGTGACAAGATCACCTCCTTGATCGAGTGGCTGCACCGGTGTTCTTCCAGTTAGCAACTCCAAAAGGACTACTCCGTAACTATAGATATCACATTTTTCTGTTACCTTCATGGTGTAAGCATATTCTGCAATGGGAAAAACAGAACCGTTAAACAAAGTAGACGCGCGTCTCCTTACTCTCTTCAAATAGTATTACCCTTATTTCATGTAGTTTGTAGCTTTTGGTATATCATCTGTTGTTTACTATGTTTAGGTGATCGCATTATGTTGTTGATGTTACTATTCCTTGCATGTATACTCTGTACTCTTTTCTACTAGTTGTATTGTTCTCTTCGCTTCACTTGAGTCGAGGGTCTTTTGGAAACAGACTCTCTACCTCTACGAGGAAGGAGAAAGGTCTGTGGACACTCTACTCTCTCCAGACCGCACTTTGTGGGATTTCACTGGATATGTTGTTGTTGTTGTTGAGTATAACAAAAGAAGCAAAAACGTTCACTAAGGAAACACAAACACTAGTACTATTTGCTAGTCAAAGTGTGAGGAAAACTAACATACACTAGTTCGCTAAGGGGAGGAACTATACGTGAGATTTTTCGTGTACATTCACTGATTTTCGATGAAGAGTTATAATCATTGATTATCTAAAATATATTAGTCTTGTTAGAGCATTAATCTAGACGGTCATATGTTTCTTGACATTATTCGCAGACAGTAGACAGGCTATACTACAGAAGTCTCTCATGAAAAAATGATGAAATGTACGTACCAGGGGCTATGTAGCCATATGATCCAGCAATTGCAGACATCGACTTAGTTTGAGGCATGTCGATAACTTTAGCAAGACCAAAATCACCAACATGAGCTTCCAACTTCTCATCGAGCAAAATATTGTTTGACTTTATATCGCGGTGGATGATTTGTGGTTTGCAATCATGATGTAAGTAAGAAAGTCCTTCAGCTGCCCCAAGAGCTATCATAAAGCGTTGAGGCCAATCCAAGCTACAAGATGCACCGTGAAGCAATTCACCCAAGCTACCTTTGTCCATGTACTCGTAAAGAAGCAGATTAGAACCTTGATGATAGCAAAAGCCATACAGTTTTACAATGTTACGATGCCTAATCTTTCCGAGAGTTGAAATCTCTGCTCGAAAACTCTTTTCTATGTTATTACCCTCTCTGTTAGATGCCAGCTTCTTAACAGCGATTTTTCGTCCAGATTGCATGACTGCTTTGTATACCGTCCCAACAGCTCCTCTTCCTACAACATAACTGTCATGAAAACTGTTTGTAGCCTCAACTAAGTCTTGGAAAGTGAACTCCTCTTCGGGAGGAAAATATATGTCCGAAGCTGGAAATGACGCGTCCTTATCTTTTACTGATGCAACCATCTGATCAACTGGTTTCCACTTCATCACATACAAAATTACCATAACCAAAACAAGAAAAACACCACCACCAACAGCCACAATAACAATAACAATCTTCTCTCTTGGAGCACCTGCATTTTTTATTGGAGGATCAGAATAGAACGGAGGAGATTCGTTACATCCACCTAAACGACCACCACAAAGCCCGTTGTTTCCAATAAAGCTGCTGACATCCATATTCTGAAAGAGTGGTATATCCGGCAATGGTCCAGTGAGGTTATTGTATGAAAAGTTACAGCTCATTAGACTCGTCAAGTTTCCGAATGTGATTGGTATTTCACCACTCAGATGATTATTGTTGAGATAGAGAGACTCTAGTAAGATAAGATTTCCAAGCTTAGGCGGTATTGAACCAGAAAGATTGTTGTCACTAAGATCCATCGCGATCTGAAGACCGGTAAGATCACCCAATTCTGATGGTATTTCACCTGAAAATGAATTTCCACCCATCTGCAGTTCGTTCAGACGAGAAAGCCTCCCCAATGCTACTGGTATCTTTCCAGAGAACTTATTATCCGAAACCAAAAGACGTTCAAGATGTGCTAGTTTTCCAATTTCATCAGGTATAGCACCACTAAAGCTGTTCCTACTGAGATCAAGTCGTTGCAACTCCTTGCATTTCAGAATTTCTAGTGGTACTTGACCTGACAGTAAATTAGACGAGACATTAAACGTCACAAGTGTTTCAAGATTCCCTATCTCCCGTGGCAATTCATGTGTGATATAATTGCCTGAAAGATCAAGTCTTTGCAACTTTCGACAGTTTCCAATCTCAGGAGGAATTAGACCACTGAACGTGTTCTGTCCTAATTCAAGAGCAGATAGATTACTCAATTTGCACAAGTCAGAAGGAAAATTTCCTTGTAGCCAGTTACCGTTAAGACGAAGTTGTACCAATGAGTCACACTTAATAACACCAGATGGAATGACTCCATGCAAGTTATTTGAACCAAGATTAAGCCAAATCAAATTAGAATCCCTACAAATATTCGGAGGAATTCCTCCTGTTAGGTAGTTGTTAGAAAAATCAACAACCCAAAGTCGGCTATAGTTCCCGAGACCTTGGGGAATAGTTCCACTTAAAGAATTCTGAAATAGCTGTAACTGAACCAGTTCAGTGAGATACTGAAATGAAAATGGAATAGAGCCATATAAGTAGTTAATCGACAGATCAAGACGTTCCAACTTTCTTAAACTAGAAAGTTCCCGAGGTATCACACCATTGAGCTGGTTATGAAAAAGATACAACAATTTCAGTCCCTTTATTTGACTGAACTCATTTGGTATGTTTCCTATCAGATAGTTCTCTGAGAAGTCAATTTCTATCGCTGACGAAAGATTCCCAATGACCCTTGGAATTGTACCGTTTAGTCCATTCCGGTATAGGTATAACCTCTTGAGAGATTTGAGCTTACCCATTGCAGCAGGAATTTCTCCAACCAGGTTGTTCTGGTATAAAGCAAGCAGTTCAAGTTTTGTACAGTTTTCAAGTTCCTTCGGGATATAGCCCGAGAGTTTATTGTCCCAAAGTACAAGTTGTTTCAATCTTCTAAGCATACCGATTTCTTTGGGTATATTTCCTCCAACATTGTTTTGTGCAAGACCAAGAACTTGTAAGCTCTTGCAATCACCAATCTCAGCAGGTAACGTTCCAGAAAGCGGATTTTGCCCCACTCGAAATGTTTCCAACTTTTTTAGTTTCCCGAGTGATCGAGGGAGTGAACCAGTGAGATTATTGGTGTATGCAACAAAAGAAACTAAAGAAGAGAGTCTCCCAAACTCCTCCGATATAGGACCAGATATCATATTGTTAAACAAGTTTAAATCTTTCAAATGAGAAAGGTTATACAATTCATCAGGAATCTGCCCGTAAAACTCATTATCATGGAGCTGAAGACTATGCAGTTTCGAGCAGTTTCCTATTTCTTTCGGAATATTGCCTGTGAATCCATTGAAAGACAACTCAAGAACGGTTAAACTTACGAGACCACCAATGCTAGAACTCAAAGTGCCTGACAGATTCATAAAACTCAAATCAAGAGATTGCACTACTGGATTATAATCAGAAGTGCAATTTACACCAATCCATCTACACGGCGTCTCGTCACTAGGATTCCAATTTCCAAGATTGTTAGACTCATCCTTTAAATTCTTCTTCAACTCAAGTAAGTACATTCCTTCAGCATTCAATCCTTCTGCAGGACAAACTATCGTAGCGGAAGCCAACACGAAAACTATCCAAATCAGAATTAGACCAGTTCTTGAGTCATATACTCCAGACATTACGAAAACTCTCAATAACCCAAAGTTCAACCTTGATCCGTTATCCAATCTATACTGATACAAATACTGAAAGTTTTAGAAAAGAACTCACACTATCACAAATTCAATCATCAAGACAGATCAAATGAATCAGCAGAGCTAGTTAGAAAGCAACATTGACAAAACCAGCGATGGATGTAGCATATAGTCAACGAGTTCAACTGAACCTAATATTTTCAACTAACAACAACTACGCCTCAGTCCCAAACAAGTCGGGATCAGCAACCTAATACTTTACACATGGAGTATAAATATATACATATATGTAAAAGACTGAACAGATCAAATTTAAATCCTCGATTCGACAAACCAAATCAAAGTCTAAAGTAAATATCCAACAGATTGACAAATTAACCAAAGAACTCCAAAACTCAGAATTTCCAAGAAAATCCATCAAATAATGTATAACCAATATGCTAGATTAACAAGTCAACTATATAAAGAAAATCCATTAAAGATCAAAACTTTATCATACCTCTAGACTTTTGTAACATCAGTTCTTCAATGCTGGAGACCCCAAAGCCCAAGAAAGCAAAGACAACCAAGAACAGAACTCTCAAGTGATTCCTTTTGTTAATAACACAGCAAAACCCATAGAATCTTGAAATGGGAAAATTCTATATAATAAAACTAAAAGCTCTCAACTTTTTCCAAGAATTGTGGAGATCTTCTTATCTATATGCACAATTTTATGAAAAGGGCAAAAAAGATTCAATCTTTATGTATCTAACAAGCAAAACAAAACATGGGAAATCAAATGTAATGTTTCTAAGTGAAGATTTTGCTACCCTTTTCTTTATAGATGAAAAATTCTATATATATAAAACTAAAAGCTTCTACTTTTTTTTCCAAGAATTGTGGGGAAAAGGGTAAAAAGATTCAAACTTTATGTATTTAACAAGCAAAAAGAAACATGGGAATTCAAATGTAATGTTTTAAAGTAAAGATTTTGTTACCCTTTTCTTTATTGATGAAAAATATTGAAAAGATGGTTTCAAGAATGTTATCTCTCTCTCTAAAATGTTGCTTTTGAGTGCTTCAAAGGGTCACTAACTGTCAACTTTCTAGGCATTTTTACACACTTTTTTCAGAAAAATATTCATATGGACTTTTGAGATTGGGACAGCTTGTTTGTTGTTGTTGTTTTTTGGAAAAATTGTACATGAGGACTAAGAGGAAGTGAAATCAGATGGTGATGCTAGCAATGGTGTCATCTTCTGTTTTTTATTTGAAATTTTACAAAAAAAAAATTGCTTATAATACATCATGCACGTCTAGATACCTCAACATAGCAAGAAGCTGCTATTTCTAGACATTCTTTATGAAATTTCTGACTTCGCTACTGTGTCTAAATGATTATTTAGATACTTTATATATACATCTAGACACCTCAATTCGTTCTTATTATGTTTGTGATGACATTGCTCTTATTCACGACTTCGATGAAGTAACGGAGGGTGAACTAATAGAATTTTGAAGAGGGTACAATCGACATTGTTCCAAATCATAATATTGGTGTTAGTAAAAACTCGATGTGACGTAACACGTAAATTTTAGTGGTGTTCTAACTAATTATTTGTAAGTTAGAATGCTCAACTAACATAATAAAAACGAGTTAACGTGTCTAGATGTAAATTCTCAAAAATAATGTTTTTAATTGTTAGTTAAGATCAAATTAAATATCTACCTACATATTATATTTATTCCTTTTAACCAACGACTATCATAAATAATATTTTTATGTACATAAAATAAAAATACAGGCTACTACATACACATTATCTTTTTCCGACCTCATTTGTAATGATATTGATTGATTGTTATAGTTCTAACTTCTAAATATCCTTTTTTTTTAGTTATTTGGTGTTGGTATAATATTTTAGGCAATTTAACTAAATAAGAAATATGCAACGTGATGACCATTCTTCCCCTCATCATCCTATCATTCATCATAAATAAGAAAAATAATCATCATACTCATAATAAGGTGAAGTTTACCTACTCTATTTTTCATCCTTTTTACAATTAAAAAAAATCTTTGAAGATTAATAATTATATATATATATATATAAAATTCTAAAATTCATAAATAATGAAATTGTTTATTTGTTCTTCTTGTTGTTTGCAAGGAATATATCAGTAAGGTTCAAACTCAGAAATCGTAACATATATTTAACACATAGAATATCAATAGACTAAAACTCTGAAACGAATGTTATTTTCATTTTTTATGTTAGAATATTTTGAAGATAAAATCTTTAAACATAATCATTAATTTTGTATAAATAAGTGTAAGAATATCTTTGAATATCTTCTATGGTATATTAATCAATTCTATCCCATTAAATTATGCAAAAAGATTCTTTTTATCTATTCAAAGTCAACGTTAAATCTCAATTTTGTCCTTAGATAAATGAAACAATAATTTGGTCAACATGTAGTACAAATTATTTTATTTTATCTTTTGGACCATTAGTATGATAATAATATAAATACACATAAAGTACACCGATAATTTTTATCGGTAACGCGGGGAGTAAATAAATTTATTATTGTAATATATTCCTTTCGTTTCAAAATACAGGTAGTCTTTATTTTTAAATACATGTCTCAGAATAGTTTTCTGTTTAGAAGTTGAAGATAATTTTTATTATATTTTTACTTTGAGTCCGGAGTTTAAAAGGTATAAAATGTTAACAAAAATTCTAAAACGGTATATAAATTTTCATTTTAATCAAAACGGTAAAATCGTTGGTAGAGCAGCGATTTGCTAATCTTAAATATTTTTAATTTTTTTTTAAAGAAATCGCTGCAATGGCAGCGACTTCCAATATCAATTTTTTTTAATAAATAGCTGCCTAGGAAGCGATTTAACTTAAATTATTTATTTGAAATTTTAAAAAATATATATATTTAAAGCAAAGCGTGTCAAAATTTTCTTTTTTTTTTTAATTTTGTAAATTAAATCACTGCCAAGGCAGCGATCTAAATAATATTTTTTTTAAAAAAAATTCTTAGTAAATCGCTGCCAACAGAAGCGATTTATTTGAAATTTTAAAAAAAAAATCTTTAAAATCACTGCCTTGGCAGCGATTTAATTTCAAAAATAAATAAATTTTTTTTTACACAAATCGTTGCCTAGGCAGCGATTTGCTTTATTTTTTTTAAAATTTTCAAATAAATAATTTTAGAAAGAAAAATATTTAAGTTAATTCGCTGTATTGAAAAAAGATTTTAAAAAAAATTATATTCATTGCAGCGATTTCTGTAAAATTCTTTTTTTTAAAATAAAAATATTTAAAATTAGCAAATCTCTACTATTGCTGCGAATTTGCTTTTTCCAGCGAGCAAAATTGCTGCTCTACCAGCGATTTTGCCGTTTTGGTTAAAATAAAAATTTATATACCGTTTTGAAATTTTTGTTAACATTTTTTTAGAGGTAATTGTTTTTGAAAAACTATAAATATTTTAATTACAACACGTGAATAAAATAAATATTCAACTTAATTTCATATTGTTTAAAGCATATTTAGACCGATTTTATTTTAAAATTGAAGATTTAAAAATATATTTTATTGAGTAATACATTATACATAGACTATAGAATTATAATTTATAAAGCAATAAGTACTCAAGAATGAAAAACATTATTTCGACCTCTACAAACATAAAGGACTTTATTTGATTTATTCAGTTGAAATTATCATTATTTTTTAATATAAAATAGAAACAACAAATAAAATAGGCATAATACATAAATATGCCCTTTAACTTAGATTCAAATTACATTTATGCCCTTCAATTTTGGGTGTGCACAAGTAGATAATTAAACTTGTATAAAGTTGAACAAATAGACTCACATGTCCTACATGTCATCCTACATGACATTTATTGTCCGACGTGTATTTTGTCATTTAGGACTCATGTATTTATTTATTTAAGGGAAAAGGCTCAAATATGTCATCGAACTTTAAAAAAAGGCTCATTTATGCCATCAGTTAAGAGTTTGGCTCATTTATGACATTACCGTTAAAGAAAAGGTTTATTCATGCCATTATTTTTTAACGATGGTTTTGCAAAACCATTTTTGACACGTAGCCAATTATAATTCGGCCACGTCATCAATTTTTTAAATAAAAAAATCATAATTCTGAAGAAAAAAAAATTTGAATTTTTTTTATTAAATAAATTGATGACGTGGCCGAATTATAAGTGACCACGTCATCAATTTTTTAAATAAAAAAATTAAAAATTCTGAATAAAGTTTATTTTTTTTTTAATTTTTTTGATTAAAAAATTGATGATGTGGCCGAATTATAATATTCCACGTGTCAAAAATGGTTTTACAAAACCACCGTTAAAAAATAATGGCATGAATGAGCCTTTTCTTTAACGATAATGGCATAAATGAGCCAAACTTTTAACTGATAGCATAAATGAGCCTTTTTCTGAAAGTTCAATGTCATATTTGAGCTTTTTCCCATTATTTAAAAGTTGGATAGTTAAAGTACCTGTTTGTGCATTTTGAAAGTTGAAAGGTCAAAGTTAAAATTTGAAAATCAAATTTAGAATCCAATATATATATTATAAAGTGAAATATCGTCTGTTCGTCTTTAGACTTGAATAGAAATGCTACGAAGTACGACTATCTCAATAGTTAGGCCAGGCCCAAAACTACAAAGCACACCCCACTCAAGGCCTTCACCTGTGCTACGCAATCTTTCCTTGATAGAAGTTTTCCTCATCTCATCCAAAACAAATAGTACTGTAGCACTGCTCATGTTCCCATAGTCTCTCAACACATGCTTTGTAGTTTCGAGTTTTTTAGGTTTTAGGCCCAATTTTAGTTCAATTTGATCTAAAATTGCGCGTCCACCTGGATGAGCTATCCAAAAGATTGAATTCCAATTAGAAATGTCAAGAGGCTGAAATACTTTCACTAAGATTTTCTCGATATTTTTTGCTACTAGCATTGGAAGATCCTTATGTATATAGGTTATCAGTCCTGCCTCACTTAAATTAGAATAACCTGCATATCCACTATTAGGAATAAGAGTTTGAATTGTGAAAATAAGTTCAAATAAAGGTCTTTCTATTGATAAAATTGGATTAGATCCGATTATAAGAGCGGATGCCCCATCACTAAAAAGAGCTTGTCCAACCAAAACACTTGATTCGTTTTCACTTGGGCCCTGAAAGCCCATCAAATTGATTAATTCCGAGCAAACAACAAGAACTCGAGCACCTTTATTATTCTCAGCTAAATCCTTAGCTAATCGAAGAGAAGTTCCACCACCAGAACAACCTTGTTGGTATAACATGAATCGCTTAACTGATGGATCAAGTCCAAGAAGTTTAGTGAGTTGGTAGTCGGCTCCTGGCATGCTCACATCACTAGAGGTGCAAAAGACCAAATGGGTAATCTTAGATGTGGGCTGGCCCCATTCATTGATGGCCTTTTGGGCTGCCTCCTGGCCTAGTTTTGGAACCTCAACCATTGTTATTTCTCGTCTAGCGTTAAGAGAAGGCACTTTATATTCACAAATATTAGGATTTCTTTTCAAGATTTCCTCAGTTAAGTGCGAATATCTCGTCTTGATCATTGATTTAGCACCTACAACATATGATCAAAAATGTAAATCAACATCAACTAAAACATAATTTGTTTTTCAATACAAAGAAATCAAGAAAATTGAACATTAGCATATAAATAAAAAAATAATTTTAATTATTTCAAAACATAATAATAACAAGAAAACATTTTGAATGATTGGAAATTTTGCAATATCAAGATAACAAAAGTATTAAACTTACACATTTGCTTAAACTTTCGCTTAAGTTCACTCTTATGTTCACTATTAGTGATACGGAAAAAATAGTCAGGATAGGTGCTTTGATCGATGCAATTGGAAGGATTGGCTGTTCCGATGGCCAACACATTAGCAGGTCCCTCGGCTCGTTGTGCCCTACGAAGCTCCTCGATAGTGACTATTTTCGCCGATGGCGGCAAATTAGAACACAAAAATTTTATCATCGTTATACAAGATATTTGATTTTTTACTAAGAAATTGTACTAGTATTTATTTGAAGAGGATTTACATGTAAATGATATAACAACATTAGTTACTATATATATACTGGTCGAAGGTTCTATATTAGTGGTTCATTTTTTATTTTAGATGTCTTTTAAAAAATTATAAGAAAGAAAAAAGGGTATTTTAGTTAATTTACTCTTAAAACTCTTTTTTAATACACTTTATTAGTGTGTTTTATTTTTCAGAGATTAACAATGGAGAAACTTTATGATATTTATACTTTAAAAAATAAATTTAAGGACAAAGTGAAAATAAATAACTTTGATTTTGTAAACTGATAAGTAATTTAGAATAATTATTTTTTAATAATATAGATAAATAATATGAAACAAAGAAATAATTTTGAAATTTCGAAATCAGCTATTTAAGGAGTATTAAATTTTTAGATTCTACAACTAGCTAGGAATCATAGATTGGAAAATACTACTGATATTTTCTATCCCATTGTTGGGCATTTTCTGAAAAAATAAAAATAAAATTAGGGGTAAGACAAGGAGATTAAAAGGTAGAGATTCGAATCTTTACTAACAAAAATTAAATTAATTTCAAATAATAACTAATTAAACTACTAAAATTTCATAATTCAATTGTTGAATAACATTTACATGTAATATCAAAAATCATCAATTAGTTGCAATACCAATAATGGGGTACTATGTGGAAGTTAATAACCTAATTTTCAAATAAAAACAAATCATATGCTAATAGAGAATTATATAATCAAACTATGAAGAGATCATAAATCTATTTTAATAACCTACTAAAATTATTTTTTTAAAAAAATTTAGAATTCATAAAGCATATAGCTATTTATAAAACAATAATAACACTAGTGATATTTAATTCAACCTCACATTATTTCAATAAGACTAATAAAGTTGTAGATTGTTTGGCCAAATTACCTACGAATATTGTGGAAGGGTCCTTTTACAAAAATAATAATAATATTTCTCTCATCAAAAGTCTCTTTGTGGTGGAGGAGGGTATGATAGATTCTATCGGTCTATAAATAACATGTGAACATATTAATTTTGAATAATTATCAATATATATTAATCGCCTATCTAATTTTTTAATATAATAAAAATATACACAATATATATATATATATATATATACTATTAGTTTATATTATATGTCTAATATATGTACTTTTAGTATAAAACATATACTACTTATATACTTTATACATATTATATAAATTAGATGACTGAATAATTCAAATTCATATTTATTTACCCCTAAAAGAAATAGGAGGGGGCTGGGGGAGGGGGGAGAGGGGACATGTTGCCTAACCTCTTCATCCTAGTTAAGGGGTAAGTCTATCATTTCTATATACATTTTCATCATAAAATATATCATTTTTCTAATTCTGTTCGATAATTTTAGTTTACGATTTGAAAAATATATATGTGGTGCAAAGTTGAGGTGGTAAAATACTTCACTCTTTTTTAAAATATAAAAAAAATAAAACGATTAAGAGCTCTTCATTAATATTATAATTTTTTAATAAAAGATATTCAATATTTAATCGTTCTTCAATTTATTTTCTTGCATTATTTAACAACTCCTATCTAGTACTCAATCATAGGGGAACTGTACCTGGCACACTATTGAAAAATTAGGTTTGATAATTTTAGTTTATGATTTTTAAAATTTTATATCATTATTATATTAAATTAATTTGTATGATGAGGTATTTAAGAGTTCGATTTCGATATTTTACTGGACGTCGCGCATAACTTTGAGTTCAGCTACCGCTAGGCTATCTCATCCATTTGTGATTTAGGGTGTTCAAAATATATATATCAATACAAATTCAGAAAATTCACCTTACGTATACAGTGTATTTTTTTATCGAGGGTGTTCGGGTGAACACCCTCGAGATAACGTGGGTCCGCCCCTGGTTACAGGACGACAAAGTTACAAAACACAAAGGTATATATTATATATGTTTATATTCAATTCAAAAGTAAAACATTACAAGAAAAAAATTAAATTCATTTTTTCACACAATTTATAACAATCCACCATCTTTTTTTCAGTAAGTAAGATGAACAGTAATCCTTAACAATGTCTGAGCACCATCAATAACATGTTGCCCTGTTGGTATAAGTGAACGAATCTCCGCGAATCCACAAGCATTTTTAAATTTACCAGTTCCTCCTGTAACTGATATTCTTGACATTGTGCTTCCAATTCTATAAACTCCGAAAAAATTGAGGCTATCGCCATATTCGCCTCCTTCCATCATGGCGGTAAACGCCATCATTTGTGTACTTCCATCTCCAGAACTTGATACATATACACCTTGTGCTTTTCCAAGGTTTTGTGTGCCTAACTCAGGGGACAATGTCAAGTAGTCATCGATAACTGTGATGGTACCTGTCGTGACATAATATAAGACGTAAGTGTTATTGGATTCAAATTGCACTTCCATCTTAAAAAGTAAGAGATACTTTCACTTGGTTGACTAATGAAAAAGAATCAAGCGCTCATGTTTGACATATAGTTGAAGTAGATTAGATGGTCAGGCTATCCAATGTGTTTGGCCAATAACAAATAATCACGTTGACACATCATTGAGACATGGTAAAGAACACACTAAAGGTCCACTACGTACCACGAAAAATAACTTTTAGCTGCAATAAATAGACATATTAATAAAGAGTATTAAATTTTTACCGTCATTAGTTAAGTGTCATTAGATCCAATGTAGCTAAAGCCTTCAAGGACATATACACAAAGTGTTAAGTGCCGCAAAAAATACATATTTTAACGGCAATTGCTAATTAATTGCCGCTAAAACTTATTTTTGATTTAGTGGTCCTAGGTTCTAATCTTACGGCTATATACCTACAAATAGCAAGGAAAAAGGGCAATGAAAAAGAAGCAGACCTACATGTGTGAAGATCATGTTGAGACATGATATAGTATGTAATCAAGCAAGTGGTCCTATGTTCAAATCTCATCATCACCGAAAAAAGAAAGAAAGAAAAAACTAACCAACAAAAAAGAATCAGGACAATACGTGAGATCAAGATCGACATGTCAAAGACATAATATAAGTTATAAAGTAATCGAACGTATAATAATATTTCTCTAACAGCTTAAACTTTTACGTACCAAACCCGAGGCCCAATCCATCAGGGCCTAATTGAGTAGTCACACCACTAGCTTGGCCATTCTGATTTCCAGCAAATATTGTGCCTGCTAAGCCAGTTCCTAGTGGAACACCATTGATATTAAATGTTGGAATTGCACCATTAGAATTAGGAATTGCTACACCATCTGTAGGTGGTTGAAAACCTAAAGGCCTTGCAAAAGGAACTTGTCCACTATATATATTCCCTAATAATCCGGTAATTGGTCGAGCTGTTGGATTATTTCCTCCCAGAATATCATGCATGTATAGCTCGAGTATCGATCCTTCGGGGACTTGAGTGTCAATTGCAATAACAAGGGGTGACAATTTTGTGATTGCTACTAAGAAAATTGCAAATAAAATGGAACATGGTGATAACATTTTGAGATTTTGGTTATAGGGAAAAATCAAGTTTTTTTTCCTTCTTTATGATTTGTTTGATTGATTATTAAAATTATGGTCAAGATTGAAACTTTATATAGAAATATAATCATAATAAGACATAATGGAGTTGTTGTGACATAGAGTTATGGTGCAATTGTTGGAGTTATTCCAACAAAACCTTACATTTTTTTTTGTGTCATTATTCATTATGTAACAATAAAAAGTTCTATACATGATTAATTTGTGTCATAAAATGTGTTAAGACTGAGTTGGTTACATTTTGTTAAACAAGGATTAGCTTAATTATTGAACCTAATCCATCTTTAGTTCTCCCTTTTATTCTTACATTTTGTACCTTTTTTTGGACTATTTTTTTTTTCTTGGATAGAGGGTCTATCGAAACAGAGTAGAAAAAGGTTTGCATTTACTCTAGCCGCCTAGTCCCTCTCCGATCTAGATCAGATCATTTTGTGGGATTATACTGAATATGTTGTTGTTGTTAAATATGAAAGATTCATATAGCTAACTCCGATTAGATTGAAATTAAGACGTAATTGATTGATCGATTGATATTGATAGTTTCTAGGAGAGTATAAATGAGACGTAGTTCCAAAAAAGATCTTAGTTTCCTGGATCGCTTTCCATAATAGGTACACATTTTGTCACAAATAGAGAATCGATTTTGAATGTTTCGTAATAATTATCAAATATTTATAGATATTTAGTAATTTTCCTAATATATACATATCTATAGGGTCTAGATCCTGTTCTAGGATTTACCCATGCGCATTACTTAAAATAATGCATTTATTTCCTCAATAATGTACACATTATACAAGAATATTCAAAACTCAAAAAAAAAAAAAAGATACACCCTTCACAGTTTCAAACAAGTTAGGAATCCGAACGAATAACTAACCACTTTAATTAATGAAGTGACTCCCAATTGTGAGGATTATATTTCTTTCCGCTAGCATCTTCCAGAAAAAATCCTTGATCTGTCACTGTCCATTTACATAAAAGAGTCCGCGTACTAAGCGGTGAACCTCTAATACATCCTTGGAAGTTATTGAATACTTCAAAAGCTCTTTCTTTTAAACCCCACCAAAAATGACAAAAGAACATCGTGTTAGCAAAATATTTCTCTTTAAATGACCATTCAAATTTGTTATTTGGACTAAGATCATGAAATCCCATATCATTATCTTTCGAAGCACAATGAATTTTGATGCTATTAAAGGGAAATTTAGTAGGATCAATGTTATTCACAACTTGAACTTGGAATGAATTAGCACTTTTTAAATGTAAAATATTTATGAACAATATGATCAATAAAAGAAAAGGTGATTTGATGTATGAAGAACTCATTTTGTTAAGTTTTTTTTTCTAAGGAAGTTGTTAGTTTAAATTTCTTTGTTATTATCAATAGTACTTGAATATATAATGCAAAATTATAGCATTCACAGTTACAATGCAATGGTAATGAGAATTTTTAGGATGAAATGTGAATTATATAAGGAAGGCCATAAAAATGCTAATTATTTTTCGTTACGATTATAATCAGTCGATAATTCATGAGGTATACATTTTTTTGGTTATTTGAGTTGTTTTATAGTTCATCTCCTATTGTTTATTTACGAGTCTCCTTGAAAGATTTACATAAAAATGTAAACGTATTAGATAAGCCTGGTATGATAAGCTCGATTGAAAAAATTATTGATATGTGAATCATGATCGATCATTGACCTCCCTTACCACTTGTTGCACCAATCAGACACTTTATGGAGAGTTAGTCTCATTTGTTTTTCTTTGGAATTCAGTAGGAAAGGGATTATATATAATTAAGAACTATTATCTATAAAGAGGTCCATTACAGATCAGAGAATTTTATAGCCCAATTATTGAACCTAACCCATCTTAATTCTCACTTAATTTATTCTATTATTATATTAATTTCTTCATTTTTCTTCCAAAGTTATTGTAGCATAACATAGCAACTTAATTAGGGATGACATAGAAGCGGGGCGATTAATCTTTAAATTTATGTGGACAATATGGATATAGAGTGGTAATATAACTCGTTAGTGTCAATCACGATATTATTTTTGTTGTAATGAAATAAATAGTTTATTTTTCCTTTAATTCATTTAGTATATGAAATTTATTCACTTCATTAATTCAGATCCATATCACATATAATAAGTAAATTATATGAAAATTGTCCACTCTAGGAATGGACAATTTGCTTGAAAATTGTTATGGAATAAAATGAAAATGAATAAAAAATGGTTTTGCTACTATAGATTATAGTCTCTCTAATTTCTTCTTAATTAGTCACTTGTGATTAGTTATGATTATGGATGATATTTAATAAAGGGATAATTGTATATAATAGCAAACTAATAATCTAAAATAAGTGGAGTAGCTACGGTTTGATTTAATTGTGCTCCATAGCAAACGTTTGCCAAAGTTTGTCAGTCGCCTCTCTCCCGAAAATCTCGCTCGCCACTCTCCTATTCTCGCTCGCCACGCTCCCTCTGCTCGCCTCTCTCGCTTTATCAACAGAAGTGTATAAATTGTGTTTCTGTTTTGTATAAAGCGAGAGAAAATTGTATATACACATGCAAAAACATATATCTTCATGCTATACACTTAATTATACAATTTACAAACATTTTACTTCGATTCAATTGTAGACAAATGCAAATTTTATACAAATATTGCAGCGAAAAAGGCCAACAAATTATACAATAGCGAATTATACAATTGCAGTGAAATACAATTTTCTCTCGCTTTATACAATAGAAGTGTATAAATTGTGTTTCTGTTTTTTGTATAAAGCGAGAGAAAAACATATATCTTCTTCCTATACACTTATAATTATACAATATACAAATATTTTACTTCGATTCAATTGCATGCAAAGCAAATTTTATACAGATATTGCAGCGAAATAGGCAGCGAATTATACAATTGCGCATTATACAATTGTAGTAAAATAGGCCAGCGAATTATACAATTTCAGAGAAATAGGCCAACGAATTATATAATTTAGGCCAGCGAATCATACAATTGTATATGTATAGCGAGGCCAGCGAATTATACAATTTAGGCCAGCGAATTATATAATTGTATATGTATAGCGAATTATACAGTTATATGTTTGCTATGAAGCGCAATTATGCAAACTTTGCTATAGCATACAAGTATGAATTTTTTGTTTGCTATATGTGAAAATTGCCCTTTAATAAACTTGATGTACCATCTACTATACTTAAAGGATAAATTGCAAAATGAAACAAATCAAAATAAAAAACTTATAATTATTAAATATTTATAGATATTTAATAAATTTCTTAATATATATATACATATACAGGGATGTCTAGATCTTCCCCTTCGCATTACATATAATAATGCGTTTATTCCCTCACGAATATACACCATATACAAGAATATTCAAAACTCAAAATAAAAAAGACATACGCTTCACAATCCCAAAAAAATTAGGGATTAGAGCGAAGAATTACTAACTATTTTTACTTTTTAAGAGGCTCCCAAGCATAAGCAATATATTTTTTTCCTTTATCATCTTCGAGAAAAAATCCTATATCCGTTATTGTCCATTTACATAAACGAGTATCGGGATTGAGTGGTGCATTTTTAATACATCCATGGAAGACATTAAACACTTCGAAAGCTCTTTCTTTAAACCCCACCAAAATGACAAAAGAATAACGTGTTAGAAAAATATCCCTCTTTAAATGACCATTCAAATTGATTATTCGGAGTAATATCATGAAATCCCATATCATTATCTTTAGAAGCACAATGAAGTTTAATACTATTAAAGGGAAATCTAGTTGGGTCAATATTATTCATAACTTGAATATGGAATGGACTTGCAACAACATTTTTAAGATTTAAAATATTTATGAATAATATGATCAATAAAATAAATGGTGATTTGATGTAGGAAGAACTCATTTTGTAAGTTTTTTTTTTGGGGGGGTTAGGTTTTTTTTTCTTTTTTCTTTTCTAAGGAATTTTGTTAGTTTACATTTCTTTGTTATTGTTTATATTTGAATTTATAATGCAAAATTACAACATTCACCGTTAGAATGTAATGGCAATGAGAATTTTTACGAGGAATGTGAATTATATAATTAAGGAAAGCCATAAAAAATGCGAATTATTTTCGTTTATTTAGTGAGGCTTAAGAATTTTTTGGCAAAAGTAGGATTTTTCGAACTAGATTCAAAATATGAAAAAGTAAGCATACAAAAAAGGTCAATGAGTGTTCAACATTTATTATACATACCTAAAAAATTAAAAATTAATTTAATTATATATAAATAATATAGTTTTTTATCGAAAAAAATTCAGATGACCCCTCGACCTTACCTACCTCTGTCTCTATTTTTCTAATATGTCATGATGCATGATACTTTTGTTTAGTGTATATATACATGTGATTAAATTATTATTTTGTGGTTTAATGTTTGTACTATATATATAAATATATATACACACCTTGAAGGTTCTTTGAATTATAAATTTTAAAGGTAAACTAAAGTATATGTAGAAGTTGCATATTTTGTTTATGAACTTCAAATTATGCATGTGCTATTGTCCTATTAAACATACGGCTGACTAATTATTATTATTATTATTATTATTGTTATTATTATTATTTATATATATAGATAGATATGAAAATCAGTAAATTTATTGGATGGAAAATTCAGTATAGCTGATTTGTTTATTTAGTGGAAAGATTTTTTTATTAGATTATGATTTATTATTATGTCGATAGATTAATTTAGTGTAATCGATCAAATCATTCTGTATAAGTACAAATAAATCAACTATAAACATTTCGTCAAGTGATTTGCTCAAAGGTCAATTATAGGAATCAAAACTTTCTTTTATTGAATTACAACATTTTTGACGTTTTATACAATTTTCTCCAAATAAAATACGTATTGAGATCGTGCTTGTACATGTTAATTTATATCATCTAATATATACATACATATATAAGATCTAGACAAAACTATTGGAATTCTTGTGAATCCACATACCTATTTTTGCATGTGCATTACAAAGAACAATGCACGTATTAATGTATCACAATCTCAAACAAATAAGAGATCGGAGCGAATAACTAATTAATAACTTTTAATTAAGTATCCCATGTGTAAGCAAGATATTTTTTTCCTCTATCATCTTCTAAGAAAAATCCTGCATCTGACACCGTCCATCTGCATAGATGAGTCCGAGGGTGAAGTTGTGAATTTCTAATACATCCATGAAAAATATTGAACACTTCAAAAGATTTGTCTTTTGAATCCCACCAAAAGTGACAAAAAAATAAAGTGCTAGAAAAGAATCGCTCCCCAAATGACCACTCGTATTGATTATTTGGAACGATGTCATGAAATCCCATATCGTTATCTTTAGAAGCACAATGAATTTTCAATATATTAGAAGGGTTTGTAGTAAAAATGTCATTTACAATTTGAACATGAAATTTTTTGGGAACAAAAATATTACTCCTTACTTGTAAAATATTTATGAATAATATGATCAATATTAGGAAATGTTCTTTGATGAGGAAATAACTCATCTTGTGAGTTTCTTTTTTTTTGGGTGTGTGTGGAGGGAGGGGGGGGGGTGTTGGGGGTAGAATTTTTTATCCCCTAAGAAATTGGTACTTGAATTTATGATGCAAAATTTTAGCACTAATAGTTACAATGCAATGATAATGAGAATTTCAATATGAGTTGTATAAGGAAGGCCATAAGAAATGGTAGGATAATTTTCATTATGTTTATGACCGATCGTCGATCGATGCATTACAACAAAAATAACTTTTAATGATAATAAGTATACATATTAACAAAGAGTATTAGAAGCTTTTATTAGTATTAATTAATTATTCGTAAATCTAATGTTGTTATAAGCTTTAGCAATATTCGTAAAAGAATGGTAAAATATAATTGGCACTAGCAAAGTAGCATTGCCTTTTTTATGTAGTTGCAACTAAATTATTATTAAAAGTAATCACTAAAGATAATTTTTGATGCAGTAATATGAAGAAATTTTTTTTTTTTTTTAATTTTAGTGAGGTGTACATATTTTTTGTAATTTGAACTTTATGGTTTGTAGAATTAATATTGATATTAGATAACAAAATTTATTATCATAACATGTTATACAAAATAAATTACATGCATTCAGATGTTGTTGAGGAAATATATAATTAATCTTATATCTTGTGTTCTGATTTATTTTTAAAAAATCTTAATGTTAAAAGAAATTAATGGGTTTTAGTTAAATAAAGTCGATTTGCCTTTTCAAGTTTCCAAAGAGTCAATTATATTAATAATTAAAAATAAAGGGATTAGTTGAAAATATTACTGATCTAAAGATCTTTTGATATTTTTGGATAAAAAAATCAGTTGACTTTTTCATTTACATTCTTTTAAGATGATAACGTACCTAATCATCTACTATCAATTTTTTTTAATTCTATTATAATATTACATTTGTTCAAAGTACTATAAAAAAAAAGGAATTATTTAACGACAAATAACATTGATTTAAATTTATTTTCCCACGCAGAGTGGTTAAATGAACGGATAAATTAAATTTATGCAAATTAAAATGAAGTGAGTTAATAAATATAAATATCGAATCCAAATAGACTAAACAATGAGTCAATGCTCAATACCCCTATCTCATACTTACTTTTGATGTCTTTGTTTGTTTCTTATAATTTGTAAATATAATTTCTCGTTGATCAATTTAAGATAAATTTTAAGCTCAATATTTAAATGTACTAAGTTCAACGAGTCAAATAAAGATGAACTAGTAAATGAAT
Source organism: Solanum lycopersicoides (assembly GCA_022817965.1). NCBI lineage: Eukaryota > Viridiplantae > Streptophyta > Magnoliopsida > Solanales > Solanaceae > Solanum > Solanum lycopersicoides. Next base: position 97,337,555 of record CM040629.1, on the reverse strand, counting down.
AAGTCATGAATCTGCTCAAACTTAAACGTGTTAGACAAACCATTTTTCATGAATTAATTTTATCGCCCCGCACACAAAATCTTGTCTGAAATAAAACTTATTTTGAAACTTGCAAGTTGCAATATTCCCTAAGAAATACACATTAATTATAAATACTACCTAGAGCAAGTGAGTTTTTTCATTCTTCAATTTTCCATTCAATAATCAATATTTCCATCTTCTTCTTTTTTTAATGGAAAAAGTGCAATTAATAGGTACTCCTTTTAGTTTTTTCACATATAGAGTTATTTGGGCATTAAAGCTAAAGGGAATAAATTATGAGTATATAGATGAAGACATGTCCAAAAGAAGTCCTTTGCTTGTAAAATACAATCCAATTCACAAGAAAGTTCCAGTTCTAATCCATGGTGACAAAATAATTGTTGGGTGCTATTGGGCCTTCTCAATCCAAAAGCTAGCTCAAAGGTTGAGCCTTTCCCTCACACTTATAAATTGACCACCAGCCCCTTCCACTTTCGATGTGGGATAATCCAACAATCTCCCCCTTCACACATCGGGCCTTGGGCTGGAGAGAGCGACAACCCAGTTTTCTCCCGGTGGGCTGAGACTTGTTGACAACCTGGGCTCTGATACCAATGTTGGGTGGTATTGGGCCTTCTCAACCCAAAAGCTAGCTCAAAGGTTGAGCCTTTCCCTCACACTTATAAATTGACCACCAGCCCCTTCCACTTCCGATGTGGGATAATCCAACAATAATTTGTGAGTCTATGTTCATCGTCGAATACATCGACGAGACGTGGCAACTGAATCCATTGCTTTCAACTGATTCATATGAACGAGCCATGGCTCGATTTTGGGTTAAATATATTGAAGAAAAGGTATGGTGTTATTATGATTAGTATTTTCTATTGAGGAGTCACTACTAGCAATTTACAATTTTCTTTTTTCAACCCCGCCCCAGGAGCTCCCACCTTTTTGGTTCCTTGGTAACTAGAACTCACAATCTTACGATTGGAAGTGAGCAGTGTTTACCATCCGAGCAACTTGTTGGGTGGTCTTGGGCCTTCTCAACCCAAAAGCTAGCTCAAAGGTTGAGGCTTTCCCTCACACTTATAAATTGACCACCAGCCCCTTCCACTTCGATGTGGGATAACCCACAATCTCCCCTTCACACATCGGGCCTTGGGCTGGAGAGAGCGACAACCCAGTTCCTCCCGGTGGGCTGAGACTTGTTGACAACCTGGGCTCTGATACCAATGTTGGGTGGTCTTGGGCCTTCTCAACCCAAAAGCTAGCTCTAAAGTTGAGGCTTTCCCTCACACTTATAAATTGACCACCAGCCCCTTCCACTTCCGATGTGGGATAACCCAACACAACTCCCTCTTGTTTCGTAACTAAAAAAAATGAGATTACATATATACCTATTGAACCCTCCTCCCCCTCCTCCCCTCGTACATAAATTTCATACCTAATTAAATTAAGACACTTAAATTGAAAATGAAACATCGTCTACTCTAACGAGTATGCAAATGGTTCATCTTAGATAGATTTACTCATCCTTCTTTGTTTCCACTTAGCTAGTACTCAAAACTCACACTGTTGAACTTGTCGAGGATATAATTAAGTAAATAAAATGTAATATTACCTAACTTTTTTTTTTTGTTAAATTGTGATGCAGTCACAAATTACATGGAATGTATTTTGTCACACTGGAGAAAAGCAACAAAATGCTATAAAGGAGAGCCTTGAAATGTTTAAAACCATAGAGGAAAATGCATTGGGAGAAAACAATATATTATTTGGTGGTGAAAATATTGGACTTGTTGACATAGCTTTTGGAGGTTATTCTCTTTGGATGGAAATTATTGAAGAAATTGTTGGGATTAAATTACTTAATCCTCACAATTTTCCTCGTATTAACAAATGGATTAAAAACTTCAAAGAAGTTAAAGCAATCAAAGATAATTTACCTAATCGTGATGAGATGTTTGTGTACATGAAAAATGCTAGGGGGAGGATGTTAGCATCTTCGTAACGAGGCAGGTTCGAGCTCTGAGTATATAAACGTCTCTATTAGCTAGAGAACGCTTTATATTTCTTTGTAAGACTTATCATGTAATAGTTGTGCTCTAGAATGAATGTAGTGTACTAAATGTTATATGTTCATGTTGCTTAGACCATGTATTTAAATAATATATAAGAAACTAAGAATCTTTACTTTATATCGTTGCTTTGGTGATTATTGTATATTAATTTGAGATTATTGCAATAACTCATAAACTAATAATTCTAGAGCAAATTGGGCTTCAATGAACATACAAATATCGAGTAGAGAAAATGAAAAGGAAAAAAAGAACAAAGTTCAATAATTTTTTAGTGTTAGTTAACTATGTTGCGATCTTGATATATGAATTCTTTGTATCCATTTTTATTCTATGCAATAGAATATTGTAAAGAATATATGATATGTTTAGTATCACAACAACTCGAATAATGAGTTTATACACACTTTAGGTAGTTATAGTTACAAGAAAATCGTAATATATTTGGATCGTCTTTTCAAAGAATTTGAACACGTGAAGTTCACTTGTTTCATGTTGAAATTCTATTAAAATCAAATACGAAATAACTATTAATAAAATGGATATAAATAAACCAGAAATATAATGGAGAGTGAAATCAAGCGAATTCATATAGAAAATAAAAACACATATTATACGTGACTTAGTACAATTTTAAGATTTAGGTTTCAGTTTGACAAGATTAAAATAGGAGTAAAAGCTCTACGACCTTAATTCTATTTTGAAAGTAGATAAAATCATATCCAATTATATAAAGACGGATGTAAATCTTTTATTATCTATTGATTACCTTCTTTTCCGTTTCGTAAAGTTCAATCAGAAACCTAAATAAAGAATTTGTACCAACCAAATAAGCCGATAGAGTTAGAGATAGACCTACGTGGTTCCATGAATTCACTCAACTTACTCGGTAAAAATTACAGTATTTATATACGATAGATTTCAATATTTTCGTATATATACTAATTTTAAACTACCTTAATCAAAGAAGAGAGATAGTCTCATAATACTGGACTGTGCAACTTGAACTGCGAATGCAATCCCCAATTTATAGATTCGATTCCTGAATAGTAACAACTTTCTAAGATTATAGAAATATTTTTTTTAAGGAAATGCTCCCTCAATTTTTAAAAAATTCTATTATAACTACATTCAATATCACGAAGCTTATCATTCCGAATAAAAAATGAAACAATTGATGGTAAAAGACTATATATATATTTTTACCAGTTTTCAAACTTCTAAAATCAACTTATTTTTTTTTTTAAATAATAAATTACAAAATCATAAAAATAAACTAGTAAAATAAAGAAATTTATCAAATTTCTCAAAAAGAACCAAAAAAGAAGAAAAAAAAACAGAGAGCCGTTCGGTTCTCCCTCTAATTTCTCCCTTTCCAAATCCATTTTTTAGGTTCCTTTTAATCCAAATTTAGGTTCTTTTTCCTCTGTAATCTCACAAAATTTCCATTTTTTTCCTATTAATTACCCAAAATCGATAATTAAGTTTTTTAATCCATCAAAATTGATCTACAGATTCACTTACATTGCTAATTGATCTGTATTTTAGTTGAAAATCTGATAATTATTAGGGTTTCGGATGATGATTTAAGGGAATTTTGAATTTTTTTTGTGTGGATTAGAATGGCATCGGCTCAGGTTTTGCGAAAGCAAGAGCTTTTGCAAGCTGGAAAAAAAAAGGTATGATTTTTTTCCAGAAATATTTACGATGATTGTTGTTTTGAATTTAATTCATTTAGTTAGTTGGATTACTAGATTCTAGGTAAAATTGTGTATTTACGGACTCTGTCTATAGCGGGAGCTTAGTGCATTGGTTTGCCTGTTTGTTTCGGTTGGATTACTAGATTCTAGGTAAAATTGTTTATTTCCGGAATCTGCCTATACCGGAGCTTAGTGCATTGGTTTGCTCTTTTGTTTTTAGTTGGATTAGTAGATTCTAGGTAAAATTGTGTATTTCCGGACTCTGTCTATAACGGGAGCTTAGTGCATTGGTGTGCCCTTTTGTTTCAGTTGGATTACTAGATTCTAGGTAAAATTGTTTATTTCTGGAATCTGCCTATACCCGGAGCTTAGTGCATTGGTTTGCCCTTTTGTTTTTAGTTGGATTAGTAGATTCTAGGTAAAATTGTGTATTCTCGGACTCTGTGTATAGCGGGAGCTTAGTGCATTGGTTTGCCCTTTTATTTCAGTTGGATTAATTGATTCTAGGTAAAATTGCGTATTTTCCAGACTCTGCCTATACCGGGAGCTTAGTGCATTGGTATGCCCTTTTGTTTTTAGTTGGATTTCTAGATTCTATGTAAATTGCATATTCCCGGACTATGCGTATAGCGGGAGCTTAGTGCATTGGTTTGCCCTTTTGTTTCAGTTGGATTAGTAGACTCTAGGTAAAATTGTGTATTTTCGGACTCTGCCTATAGCGGGAGCTTAGTGCATTGGTTTGCCCTTTTGTTTCAGTTGGATTACTAGATTCTAGGTAAAATTGTTTATTTCCGTAATCTGCCTATACGGGAGCTTAGTGCATTGGTTTGCCCTTTTGTTTTTTAGTTGGATTAGTAGATTCTAGGTAAAATTGTGTATTCTCGGACTCTGTGTATAGCGGGAGCTTAGTGCATTGGTTTGCCCTTTTGTTTCAGTTGGATTAATTGATTCTAGGTAAATTGCGTATTTCCAGACTCTCCTATACCGGGAGCTTAGTGCATTGGTATTCCCTTTTGTTTTTAGTTGGATTTCTAGATTCTATGTAAAATTGCATATTCCCGGACTATGCGTATAGCGGGAGCTTAGTGCATTGGTTTGTCCTTTTTGTTTTTAGTTGGATTTCTGGGTTCTAGGTAAAATTGCATATTCCCGGACTATGCGTATTGCGGGAGCTTAGTGCATTGGTTTGTCCTTTTGTTTTTAGTTGGATTTCTAGATTCTAGATAAAATTGCATATTTCCGGACTCTGCGTATGTTTTTAGTTGGATTTCTAGATTTTACGTAAAATTGCATATTTCCAACTCTGCGTATAGCGGTAGCTTAGTGCATTGGTTTGTCCTTTTGTTTTTAGTTGGATTTCTAGATTCTAGGTAAAATTGTGTATTTCCGAATCCCATGTATAGAAGGATCTTAGTGCATCGGTTTGTCCTTTTGTTTTTAGTTGGATTTCTAGATTCTAGGTAAAATTGTGTATTTCTGAATCCCATGTATAGAAGGATCTTAGTGCATCAGTTTGTCCATTTGTTTTTAGTTGGATTACTAGATTTTAGGTAAAATTGCTCCATTCCGAATCCCGCGTATAGAAGGAGCTTAGTGCATCGGTTTGTCCTTTTGTTTTTAGTTGGATTACTAGATTGTGGGAAAAGAATGAATCTTTTTTGATTTAAGATGTTCTAACACATTATTTGAGCAATGTTTTGTGTTTTTCTATTATTTAATGCTTGTTCTAGAGCGAGTACTGCAGTGAAACGGGTGGCAATAGTGGAATGGTTGTTGAGGAAATTGGTTTACTGAATGTTTATTCTGATTTCTGAATAATATTAGTGAGCTGAAGATTTGTGGTATGCAGGAATTGAAAGTTGTTCCTGGACCCGATAGTAGGTATTTAGTGCACTGGTTTCCCCTTTTATTTTTAGTTGGATTACTAGATTGGCGGAAAAGAATGCATCTTTTTTATTTAGGATATTCTAACTATCATTTAATGTTTGTTCTGGAACGAGTACTACTGTGAAACGGGTGGAAATAGTCGAATACTTGTTGAGGATATTGGCTTACTGAATGTTTATCCTGAATAATATTAGTGAGCTGAAGACTTGTAGTATGAGGGAATTCCTAAATAGATACTCCCTCCATTTCAATTTATTTTGTCTGATTACTTGGTAGGTAGTTTAAAAAAGTAAAGAAGACTTTTGAATCTTTTATACTTAAATTAAAGATACGTCGAATATGGTTAAAGTACCAAATTCCCCTTTAATCTCGTGGTCTTAAACGTGCTATATGGAGTATTGGAATTAAAAAGTTGGCAAAAAAGGAAAGAGACATTCTTTTTTGAAACTGACTAAAAAGGAAAGTAAGACAAACAAATTGGAATGGAGGGAGTATTTATTTTGTGCATACTTAGATTAACAAAAATAGTATCTATTGATATGTCCAATGATGAGAAAATTTTGAGATGGGCTGCTCTGATCTGACTTTAACTTAGCTTTTCCTGTGGATGATTTCTATAATCAAGGGTGGAATGATCTAACTGCGGGCCACTACACCACATTTTAAGCAAAATTTCAGTCAGTGTTAAAGACTCATTTAACGTGCACGCCCTGAAGCTCAGAAAAACTCAGGGAGGGCGCTTCACCTCTCTTAAATTGCGCTCTGAAGGCAGAGAACTGAGGCTTGCACATCACTTCCATGAATTCTAGCTTGAATGGAGCTGTATTAAACAACAAATTTAATCGTCAAATAAGTGTATTACATAGTTGTTAAGGAAAAGATTATAAATGAATTTGTTACCTTTTACTTCAATTACATATTTATGTATAAATATATTTTTCCCCTTTCATTGCATCTTATTTTTACCAAGCCCACACTTACAATTTCACATTGCGTTTAAAGATGCAATAGAACTAACGCGCTTTTTAGAGCCTTTCACCTTTGGTGCAAGTTTCAACTATATATTTAGTCACACCGAGAAATCAGTTGATGTTGTTGCTTGAGAACACATTTTGTAGCACATTTTTCTTTTATACTTGTTTGAATAATACTAGCTTTCAGCAGTCATTAAAAGTTATACTTAGGTGAGATGCGAGGAAACCTTATCATTGCGTAGACCATTTTCTATGTCAATGAAAGAGCCTCTAATATCAGAATATGTAAAGGTAACTAGTATGCTTTCCTCTTGGCTTGAGTTCAGCTGAATATGTAACATATGATCGTTGTATAAAGCTTTTCATGGACTGGATTTCAATTAAGATCAATTGGATCTTATCAATACTCAACTTATTTGTAAATTGTAATCACATGCACATTATCCTATATATAGGGTGAACATTAGCAGGATAGTGTTAGCTTGGGTAGTTTCTTTTTTTCTCTTGTGCCTATTGTTTGGAGAAAGAATATGCCTATCATTATGCCTTGATTAGCAACGGAAACAATATGTGATACTTGTTAGTAAATTAATGAATATCTGCTTGGAGTATTAGCTCATTTATAGCATGTACTCCGTTATAGTATTAGTTAATTAGTGGCGTGTATACTTGTAAAATGTTGTCTTTAAAAACAGTCATTATTAAATTCTTGTACGTTCTTTCGTCAGGATCGGAACATGTCTCCTAAAATATCTACACGCAACCGACACATTTATTCAGAAGATACTTTATACAGTTATACCTATTTCATATGAGTCGCACCAAAAAGATGAATGAAACAAGATATGCGTCACGAACTATGTATTGGGCATTACATATAGGGCTTTAGCCTTCTATTGAGTAAGTGCCTGAGTTGGAGATAATAAGAATTGAACAGTTGATGTTTTCTATGGTTGCAAGAAAAGAATATCTCGTTCTATGCTCTGGTGAATGGTGATCTCTAGCTTGCCAGACACGCGAACTCCAGTCATTCCCCAAATCATATTCCATGATTCCAAAGAAGCCTGTTCATCTATTGTTATAAAAGAAGTAGTCTATCCATCTATTAGCTTCTCTCGTAGATCCAGTGCGGTAAAAAAACCACATTCATTTTCATTGATCAATCAAGATAGTTGCCACTACTCCTGAAGGCTAATTCTTGGATCATACAATTCTTGTTTTTTGTTTCATGCTTTATGCCTTCTCTTTTTTCATAATGGTAGATAAATTGCTAATCATCATGAGTTGGAGCAAAGCCATTACCTAGTTCTCCTTTAACGGTCAAAACCTTTTTGGCTCCGTTGTCCTCCTTGTCGTCCTATCAATGTTGTTAATCTGCAATTGGGTTGCCTGAATTCTAAATATAGAATCTTTTCCTCTTATTAGTTTTGCTTTAATTTTTCTTTGATCCTATATTCTTTATCTCGTATTGTTTGCAGCTAGAAGAGTTCCGCAAAAAGAAAGCAGAGAAGGCAAAAAAGTCAACTTCCAATAATCAACCTCATGGTTCGGGTGGAGGCTTTGATAACCAACCTTCGGACAGTGAACACACAAGAATCACTGACTCTCGTGGAGCTGGTACATCTGATGCCCTCGATGGAGCTGTTTCAGAGTTATCTCGAGTAGACGTTACACATGATTTCAAGAACCCTGATCTTGCACAGAAGAGCGGTTTCGCTTCTTCCTATGATGCTAATGCTAGTTCTACTCATAGTTTACACAACAATGATAATGATGCTAGCGCTACTTCTACTGTTAGTGGAAACAATCATGGTTTTACTTCTTCCATCTCCGCGCCATCTCATTTTAGAGATAAAGTGCTTAAGGGTGATGAGAAACCTAAGTCATCTGAACAATTCAGTGATAGTTATAACCCCCCTGAGAAGACGGAGAATGATGGAGCCTTAGGAAGTGTTGGATATGGATTTAATTCTAGTCATTCTACACCTAATTTTCTGTCATCATTCCCCAGTTACAGTAAATTTTCCGGTTGTCATGATGGTGTAGCTAAAAGCGAACTAGAGGAAAATAAAACAAAGGATCTTTCTGTAATGAACACTAGTACTTCTCATGCTTTTCCTGCTAATGTTTCACCTGAAAACTCCCGTGGTCCTCATCTGCAAGAAAAAACAGGTTTTATGGATCGTTGGGCTAGTGGGTTTACTTCCTCATCATATGAAGGTAACTTTATGGTAATTTTGAGTTCCGTTTTTACTTTTTTTAATCCTTTATTGTGCTTTCTTTTTACCTAGAGAGCCTCCTTGCATACCTGCTATTCATCTATCCAGTTAATCAATTTGGGTTGCATAATCTGACATCTATTTCCCTTTTTTTGATAGATCATATGCGCCCCACAACCAGCAGTACAAAGTGTTCTTTGGAAGATGGGCAAAGAGATGGTACTGTTGAAGCTAATAGTTCTTTAGTTTCTGATATTGGGTATGGCCAGTTCAACAACTCTGGTTTTTACATGAATAATAATTCGTCTTCTTGGGCATCTGATTCTAAATATGAGGGCATCAGTTCTGAAGCAAGAAGTTCTTCTAGTAATTCAAAATTGTCTACAGCCACTGTTGGGAGGAAATCTCGTCTGTCTTTCCTTGATTCCATCAACATTTCAAAAGTTCCTGTGGTATCCCCTTCTCCAACTGAATCAGTTTCTGCAGACAGATTTGATCCAAAGGTTCATCCCATGGACACTTTGGAATCGTCCAACTCCAGGAACATGATGACTTCTTCAACCTTTTCTGCAAGTGGGTCTGATCAGTTGAGTCATCATGCTGAGAAAGACACGGGGAACATGGACAACCGTTATCAGTCTTTTGCACAAAAACAGAATGAAGATTTTGCTGCTTTAGAACAGGTTTCTCTACATTTACTTCCCTTGCTTTAGAAAGTGATAAGTTTAGGTCATGATGTCTTCAAAGTCAAAATTTAGTTTGAAAATACTGCTAATTGATGGTTAATATATGAAAAGCACTCTGCTGCTTCAGGATAGAAATCAGTCTTTATTAGAATGGAAAACCTTTTCGTTTTGTTTGGCTTAGTCATTTTAAATTGTCTCGATCAATTGTCCCTTTATGAAGCAAGTTTTCTCTGTTCGGCTAGGATGTTATGAATCCTTCTTTACTTTCTTTCATGCTCTTTTCCCCCTTGTTTTCTCTTCTTTCCTCTTTAATTTTGAAGTTTAGGGGGGAAGTGATTTCGTGTCAGCAAAGGCATTATAATTTAAAAACTGCCAGAACATACCCAGTGTAGTCCTGCAAAGTGGGGTATAACAAAGCATTCTGAACACTAACTGCAACAAAATAATATAATTTGAAAAGATTATTCTTGGTAGTCAGTACATTGGACCAATAATAAAGCCATCTGGTTACCAGTTATTTGAAGCACCTTGGAGAGAACTGCAGAAGTTGAGCTACCAAATTTTCTATAAACAATACAGATTCTGATAATTGAAGACACGATTTTGAGTGTTTCACATTGAAATGTGTAGACTAGAATTAACTTTTAAATATAGTGGATTGTAGCTCAGTAAAGTTGAATGTGATAGAAAAAATGTTAGTAAGCTAGAATAATGCCGCTAATCTTGAGGTGTGCATTAGTCAGGTTTGTTTATTTTCTATATTATTGTACATGAACATGGAAAGGTCTGTGATTGTATAGAGATTAAGCTTAACAAAGTAAAATAATTTTAACACATGAAATATCTTAATAAACAGACTCTGATGTGAAGTGAACACCTGCCAATTACTTCTTGTTCTTTCATCTTAAAAAAGTTCTTTTCGTTATAGTTAGAAAACACTTTCCATCTGATAGTTATTTCGCCTGTTCAATGTGTCAGTACAAGAGCACTCTTCAAGTGCCTGGTCAGAGAAACTGGCAAGATTAAGAATTGTCTCTTGCATTTACAATGAGGGACAATGGACGAGGATGATAGAGGTCATGCATGATTGCATGACTCTCAGGGATGTAGCATTTCACAGCAGGTCTTAAATTGTTGAATGCTTGCATGATGTGTACTTTTACATTTTTGACAGCATATTGAAGATTTAACACGAGAGAAGTTTTCTTCACAACGTGCTCTTGAGGCTTCGCGAGTTCTAGCAGAGTCTCTAGCTGCTGAAAATTCAGCCCTGACAGAGAGTTATAATCAACAGGTACACTTTTCTGTTCATATATAAAATTTATATTCCCGCACTCAAAGAACACACATTTAAACTTGTAGGAAGTTGAATAAATTATTTATTATGAAGCATGTTACAAGCTTCAAATATGTAGTACACTAGCCACATCTGCTCCTTAAGGGTTTGATCATGTAACACCAGCTAACATTTGTTGTACTAAGTATAATATGCATGTCTAACATTCTCGGAATATTTTGTTATCTATTTGAAGAGATGAGTTTCTTGCTCCAATCAGTTGCTTAATTTTCTTTTCCAGGGCAGTTTTGTTACCCAATTAAAGACAGACATAGAAGAACTGCAGGAGGAAATTAAAGCACAACTGGTTTGTAACAAAACTCACTCGGTTACTCCCAATTATTGCTATATTCCCTGATCTGTATTCCTTTTTGAATGTACACCTTAAGTTACATAACATAGCTAAAATTGTCAATTAGTACGTGGTAGTGGGTGTTAGTGTCTTCCACTGATTTTATCTGGATACATTTTCAAGTTGATCGACAAAGAAATGATTTGACCTATTTTCTTTACTATCGTTGATATGCCATTTTTAAAGCTGTAGCACAACATGGATGTCGCGGAATGTTACGTGCAGTTTTGTTCTTTTGTTTCTAAACAGCAGAAATATTTGGCCAGGCATTTCATACATAACTAAATTATAAAAATAAAGAATGGAAAATCCAAACAATCATATTTATTTCTGCTGTTTAGAAACAGAAGAAATGCATAGTCACAACTCACAAATAATTATTTGATTGACTTGGAGAAGAAAGAGGGTTGGCCAGTCTATATGTTGAAGCATCCAATGATCTTTCTTGTCTAAGTACGTCACATTGGTGGTTTATATTTTTATTTAATAAAAATAAATTTCCAACATTAAAACCTTAGTTCTTGGTCACCCCCTTTCTTCAGTTTTGAGGAGGCTTCATGAAGTACCTTTGTTTTGTCTGTAATTTGGTCAGCAAGGTGCAACAAATTTTCTATGTGGTGTTTAATGGTTTTCCAGATACAAATTTCATAAAATAGATACCATTTGAACCGTATCTGCTATGTTAAGATGTTGAAGAATGTGTTCATTCATCTTAACTCTATATTCAACGATACACCTGTGACCCTTATGTTGGAGAACACTTTTGGAATCGGTATTGTTGATGTACTGGTTTCTCATGTTGAGATTAGTTCAGATGTCTGGCAAGCTATATTTGTACTAACATAGCCTGTTGAGTTCAGTTCATCATAATGGACTTGATTCTTACCATAACCTTTGAGGTATGTGATTTTCTTTGTCATTGCATCTAATGTAAGCAGGTCGAACTTGAAGCTGTGAAAATGGAATATGCAAGTGTACAATTTGAATGTAATGCTGCAGATGAACGTGCTAAGCTATTGGCTTCTGAAGTGATTGGTTTGGAAGAGAAGGTAACCGATAGTGGCATTGCCTTGTATTGCCAAATCCTTCACAAAGCCCTTATTGAGAATTTAAAATGAATTTCAACATCATTTACATCTGCTAAGTTATCCTATTTGATTAAAAGAGATAGTTAAGGTAGACATATTCTGTTTTCTTATACTTTGGAAGAGGAACATACCCTTGTTCAAAAGATAAATTGTATTACACTAAAACTATCATATTGAAAATCTAATGTTGATAATGTTTAGTTTTTATTGATATTTCATATTTGTTGAACTTGAAGCAAACTTAGCATTGCGTGTGTTCAGCAAAGTCTGTTATATTGATTAGCCGACACATCTAATGTGGAGTATCTTGCTATATTCACTTCTAAAGTGTAATAGAAAGTGATACTCTATTAGAACCCATATGGTAGCCTTCAGTAAGTCCTCACTAAGGTATCTTTTCAATGTCTGTCACATGTAATACTTTTTGGATCAATGTTTGCCATGTGTAATACTGAGGTGGTATGTGGAGTCTGATCTTTTGTCCTTGTTCTAATGGTTTAGAAATAAAATTTAATATCACTTGGATCACGATGCTGTAAGGTATATATCCAATTTTTGTTGTCATTTTAATTTTTCCTTTGGTTCAGTGCATATAGTTCTTTCATGTTCCTTCGTTGATTATATTTCCTGCTGATATTAGAATTTCGGAACGGTCTACTCACCTTTTGAAACTGTGCCTTTTCTAGATTTCTTTTCTTGATTATTAAGTGCGTCCATTTGTTTTTCTGATAGATGATAATTTCCTCCACTTTGAGATAATAACTTTGTCTAACTAATCTTGCAGGCACTTCGTCTGAGATCTAATGAGCTTAAACTGGAGAGGGAATTAGAGAAATCACAAGCTGAAATATCTTCTTTCAAGTATGCTCAAAACTTGCCTGTGAACACATCTAGGCCATAATTTTCCCTCTTAACTTTGATCTGGTCATAGTCATCTTTCGTTTTTATTGTTCATTCCCTCCCATCTCTCCTTTATCCACTGGGATAAAAGCTAAGGGAAACTAGATAGCAGAATCATTTTAATGAAGTCAATAGTTTATTACTATGAGAGGGATATCCCACTTATCAGATATTCATGTCTACCTTTTTGTAACACCATTCACTTCCATATAATATTGAAGTGCTGCCAAAAACTTTATGTGCCTTTCCTGGTGCTTGCAATGGAGAAAACTTTAGTAGTTGTTGTAACGCATATTGGTTACTTCCATCTACTTGTGAAAATGTATATTAGCAAGAACGGTTAGCGAAGATTGCTATAAATTTTGGAAGTCAGAATTGAGTCGCTTTACGCTACTCATTGACTCTTGTATATTGCAATAAATGTGGGTGTTGATGTCATTTGACTCTCTCTTAATCGCTGCAGAAAGAAAATGGCTAGCCTTGGAAAGGAACGCCAGGATCTTCTGTCAACAATTGATGCTCTAAAAGAAGGTAAGATGCTGATAGTTAAAGAACCTTTTTTTTTAATTCGAGTGATTTTGCTTGTAATTGGTTTAGAGTGATAAAGAGTTGCTATTTCTTTCCACCAGTTCCTTGTACATGTAAACGACATCTTTGTTTTCTTTCTCTCAACAGAAAAGAAGCTCTTGCAGGCGAAACTACGAAAAACTTCTGATAGTGGCAAGTCACTTGATGTTAGCAGGAGTATGCCTAGTAAAAAAGATGTATCAACTTCAACAGAGGATCTCCGTATGTGGTTTCAGATTTCACAGATTACATCTTCAGGATGCCTCTTTATGTATTTTTTAACATTATTGTAGATTTCAATTATGTGGTGTTGTATTGATTTAGGTGAAGAAAAAATCGTAAATACTACCATGGATGGCCCTAACTTGGGAGCTCGCAGTACTGAGGGCCCCACCTTTTCATATCTATCTGAGAATGACCAGCTCAGTCTTGAAAGTTTATCGACGACCGTTCCTCCAGATCAGATAAGGATGATTCAAAGCATCAATACATTGATTTCTGAGGTAGCTTCTTGCATAAAATCCTTGAGGCTGATCATTTTTGCACCCTCAACTACCTGTCTTCTTAGCTGTTTATATATTTCAAGGCACTTTTACCATTCAAAAGAATTGAATAATTTTCTTCAACTTGAATGCTTATAGTTAACCTTGGAGAAAGAAGAGTTGATGAAAGCCTTGTCACTGGAATCATCTCAGTGCTCTGAATTGCAGGTAATTTGAGGGAAGCTATCCTTGTCAATTGTTAGTATTATCATCTAAAAATATTTCTCTTTAGGATCTAATATGTGAGTCAAATTATTTTCACCTTTAGGATTCTTTTACATCTTTTTTCCTTTCTGTCGCTTCTAATATAAACCACCAATGTTTTATTGCAAATGTAATTATGCTTGCACATGTTCTTTTGGATCAAGTCTCCCTTTTGTAAGTATGCATGCACATGTTCTTTCAACATCTATTAATCTTCATGTAGTGCTTTGTGTGGGAAGTGCAATTAAAGTTCACTGCTTGATACTAATAATATTCTCTCTCTACACTTGTTTGATGGATTTTTGTTTTGTTCCTTTATGAGCATAGGAGTTAAACAAGGAATTAACCCGAAAGCTTGAAGCTCAAACACAAAGATTGGAGCTTTTGACTGCTCAAAGCATGGCAACTGGTAATAACCAAACAAGGCTACCAGATGCTTTATCTGTGCAGGACAGCACCACATATGCTGATGAAGGTGATGAGGTAAAATTACCTACCTTGAAACTTTCATTCTATAAAGGTGTTGTGTGAACCTTTCTTGTACTGTAATATGACGTGTAAATATAACTGCTTCCTTATGCTTATAAACCTCCATCCTCTTAAAAGTTATCTTCTTTGACCCTTTTATCTGTTAACTTTTAACAATTTTACTTGTATTCTCTTTGTAGTTCGAATTAAAGTTTAAGTTGGCATGGAATGCCAATACCATTGCGGGCTTAAGTGCATCAATACCATTCGTTGTTCAAATAACTTTTAAGTCATGCTTCAAGAATAAGCTTTTTTAGTTCTTTTATAGGCTAAGAGATAGCTAAGTTTGAAATTCTTTCTTTTCCTCTAAGCTACTGCTGGAGCTCAATGGATCTATCAGTGATGTAGAAACACCATAAAAGACAAATACCATTTTTCGAACACCCACAAATGGTAGAGGTTCTTGTTAGAATGCATGCGTCCACTAGTGAACATGGAAGCATCATCAGGGTGTTCAGAATCATATGAATCACGGGGTATTTTCCCCAGACGGACAGAGTTTTCTTCACTACATAATCAACAGAAGCTTGTCAGTGACCTGGTCTCTTCTTTTGTCCTTGTCTCCTCCAGGCTTGACATATTCCTTTTGCATCTCTGATGAAGTGACCTGGTTTACCACACTTGTGACACAAGTCATTTGAGTTTGTAGCCCTGTCGAGATTTCCTTTCTTCATGAGATCTCCATGTTTTCTCACGATTTTTTGAAATCTTCGAGTGAGATAGGTCATGTTCTCATCTACTTCAGGGATTTCACTTTGTGACACCTTGAGGGCAAGTGGTTTATCCTTTTTTGCATCTATCTTCCGATCAACCTCATTACTTGGAGTTGGATCCAACCTTTTTTCTTTACCTTTGAGTTGGCAGTTGTGGCATCTTTTAGACAACTGTCTTTTTGTCCTTTTCATGTACGCAGTCTTTCCTCGCCCAGATCCCTTCTTAGATCTGGAAGTTTGTTAAGTCATCAAAACTTCAAATCAGCTTAAAATAACAGTTGTTACATTGCTTAGCTAGTCACAGCAATGGCTATGCCGCAGCATCTCCTTAAAAAGTCTACCAAAAGGACTATTTTTTTTTGTTTTTTTTTGAGAGCCAGTCAAATGCTTTCTCCAACAAACTCTAACCTTCTGTAGTTTTGTGTCATTTAGAGATCTTGGAGTAACAGTATAACAGATGGTTATGAGGTGTTCGTCCTCTTGGTGTCTAAGTCTTAACTGTTCTCACTATTTCGTTTCATCAGCTCCTTTTAATTAAACATGATAGTTGATGCCTTTTCTTTGAGTATACTTTCTTCTTTTGCATCAGGTGGTGGAACGGGTCTTGGGATGGATAATAAAGCTATTCCCTGGAGGACCATCAAAGCGGAGAACCAGCAGTCTTATTTAGTTCAACGAGTTTTGTACATCGTATAAGCTCTTTTTGCTCCTCCGCGCGTTGTATTTTTGGTAGCCAGATGGAGATGGTTTTCGTGTTCTATTAGTGATTCATAGTCCCAATTCATTTCCCAGAAGAAGCAAATAGCTTCAAAGAGGTATTTAGAAGAAATGATTGATTACTTCACAGATTTGGCAACAAGATGAAGTTTGGTTAAATATTATATTAAATATTTAGAAGATATAGTTTTACTTGTGAATTAATAGTGGGAGAAAAGAGGAAAAGGATCAAATGTATCATTAACCTTCGAGAAATAATGTCTTTTTAATTACTTTTGGTGTTGTCTTAGTACTAATGTATTTGTTAATTTTATTTTTAGGCCTAATGCCTATTCGTTACCTTTTTGTTTATCGAGAGTCAAATTGCATGGATTCCAATAAACATTTTAAGTTGTAATTCTGTCATATTAATATTAGAAAGATTGCAACTAATATAGTATTTTTAGTATAGTTTTTGACATTTAAATTTAAAATTTAAAATTGTAATGGAACCTAGGAAGGATAACATGTATACAAATATTACGCCACAATAGGGTAGAGAACTTGGTATTGATAGATCCTTAGGCTTAGCTCAATAATAAAGTTATGAAATTACTATATGGGTATATACGATGAACTCAAGTTAATAAATAATAATAATTAGGCTTAGAATTAATTATTTAACGTAAACTCAATTTTTTGGTTTTTATTTACCGTTAATACTATCTTTTAACGTTTATTTGATTTAGTGGCGGATTTAATTGCCGGTAAACAAACTTTTAGTGGCGATTGTTATAGGAATTAGTGGCGGTTTTTTGTTGTCAGTAACACTTACTTTTAGTGGCGGTTTATTTTATCAATAGTACTTACTTTTAGCGGCAATAATTTAAAGAATTAGTAACGATTTTAGTTGCCAATAACACTATCATTTAGCGGCAATCGTTTAATGATTTAGCGGCGGTTTAAGTTGCCACTAATACATACTTTTAACCAAAATTGTTTAATGATTTTGCGTCGGTTTTAGTTGCCACTAATACTTACTTTTTGCTGCGACTATAAATGCCGCTAAAAATAACCCTTTAACGGCGACTATAAATGCAGCTAAAACTATAATTTCTTGTCACTAATAATACTAGCGGCGACTATAATTGCCACTAAACTATAGTTTTTTGTCACTATACCTTTAGCGGCGACTACAATTGCCGCTAAATATAGTTTTGTCACTAATAATACCTTTAGCGGCGACTACAATTGCCGCTAAAACTATAATTTTTGTCACTAATTACACCTTTAACGAGACTATAATAGCCGCTAAAACTATAGTTTTTTGTCTAATACCTTTGTAAATGCAGCTAAACTAATACTTTTTGTCACTAATAATACCTTTTAGGCGACTATAATTGCCGGTAAAACTATAGTTTTTTTGTCACTAATAATACGTTTTAGAGGCGACTATAATTGCCGCTAAAACTATAGTTTTTTACTAAAAATACCTTTTAGCGGCGACTATAATTGCCGCTAACACTATATTTTTTGTCACTAAAAATACCTTTTAGCGCGACTATAATTGCCGCTAAAACTATAGTTTTTTGTCACTAAAATACCTTTTAGCGGCGACTGTAAATGCCGCTAAAACTATAAATTTTTGTCAGTAAAAATCTTTTAGTGGCGACTATAATTGTTGCTAAAACTAATATTTTTTGTCACTGAAAATAGCATAAAACTAGTCGCGTATACAGTGCCGCTAAAACTATATTTTTGTCAAAATATTTAGTGGCGACAAGTCGCCGCTAAAAGGTATTTTTATGTCACAAATACTTATTTAGCAGCGACTATAATTGACGCTAAAACTAATTTTTTGTCACTAAAATACCTTTTAGCGGCGACTATAATTGCGCTAAAACTAATAGTTTTTTGTCTAAAATACCTTTTGTATAATTGCCGCTAAACTATATTTTTTGTCACTAAAATACCTTTTAGCAGCGACTATAATTGCCGCTAAAACTATAGTTTTTTGTCACTAAAAATACCTTTTAGCGGCGACTATAATTGCCGCTAAAACTAATATTTTTTGTCACTAAAAATACCTTTTAGAGGCGACTATAATGCCGCTAAAACTATATTTTTTTAAAAATACCTTTTAGCGGCGACTATAATTGCCGCTAAAACTATAGTTTTGTCACTAAAAATACCTTTTAGCGGACTATAATGACACTAATATTTTGTCACAAATACCTTTTAGCAGCGACTATAATGACGCTAAAACTAATAGTTTTGTCACTAATAATACCTTTAGGCTACTATAATTGCCGCTAAACTATATTTTTTGTCACAAATACGTTTTAGGCGACTATAATTGCCGCTAAAACTAATAGTTTTTTGTCACTAAATACCTTTTAGTGGCGACTATAATTGCCGCTAACACTAATATTTTTTGTCACAAATACCTTTAGCAGCGACTATAATGCCGCTAAAACTATAATTTTTTGTCACTAAAATACCTTTAGCGGCGACTATAATGCCGCTAAAACTACTAATATTTTTGTCAAATATACCTTGTAGCGACTATAATGCCGCTAAAACTAATATTTTTGTCACTAAAAATACCTTGTAGGGCGACTATAATTGCCGCTAAACTATATTTTTGTCAAAATACCTTTTAGCGCGACTATAATTGACGCTAAACTAATAAGTTTTTGTCACTAAAATACCTTTTAGCAGCGACTATAATTGACGCTAAACTAAATTTTTTGTCACTAAAAATACCTTTTAGTAGCTAAACTATAGTTTTTGTCACTAAAAATACCTTTTGTAAATGCCGCTAATACTACTTTTTTGTCACTAATAATACCTTTAGCGCGACTATAATTGCCGCTAAAACTACAGTTTTTGTCACTAAAAATACATTTTAGCGGCGACTATAATTGCCGCTAAAACTAATATTTTTTGTCACTAAAATACCTTTTAGAGCGACTATAAATGCCGCTAAAACTATAATTTTTTAACTAATAATACCTTTAGTGGCGACTATAAATTGCCGCTAAAACTATAATTTTTGTAACTAATAATACCTTTTAGTGGCGACTATAAATGCCGCCAAAATAATAGTTTTTTGTCACTAAAATACCTAGTGGCCTATAAATGCCGCAAAAACTAATATTATTTGTCAATAATACCTTTTAGCGGCGACTGTAATTGCCGCTAAAACTATAATTTTTTCTCACTAATAATACCTTTTACTAATTGCCGCTAAACTATAATTTTTTGTCACTAATAATACCTTTAGCGGCGAATATAATTGACGCTAAAACTATAGGTTTATGTCACTAAAAGTACCTTTTAGCGGCGACTATAAATGCTGCTAAAACTACTATTTTTTGTCTCTAATAATACCTTTTAGCGGCGACTATATTTTCCGCTAAATAATACCTTTTAGCGGCGACTATAGTTGCCTCTAACAAGAATTTTTTGTCACTAAAAATACCTTTTAGCGGCAACTATAAATGCCGCTAAAACCATAATTTTTGTCACTAATAATACCTTTTAGCGGCGACTATAAATGCCGCTAAAACTAATATTTTGTTGCCACTAGTACTTCTTTTGCCGCGACTCTCATATGACTTTGTGGCGGATTTAGTAATACTATCCTTTGGCAGTGACCGATATTCTTATTGGTGACGGATTTAGTTACCTCTAAAACAGATTTTTAGCGGCGACTTTATAGGAATTGTGGCGGTTTTGGTTGCTACTAATACTTTCTTTTTGCGGCGACTTTATATGATTTTGGCGGTTTTAGTCGCAACTTATACTTTTTTAGCGGCAACTCTTATATGGTTTAGCAGCGGTTATAGGTGCCACTGATAATATCTTTTAGCGGCAATAGTTTTATGATTTAGTAGTGGTTTTAGCTGTCATTAGTACTATCTTTTAGCAACAATAGTTTAATTATCCAATGACGGTTTTAGCTGCCACTAATACTATCTTTTCGCGGCAATAGTTTAATGATTTAGTGGCTGTTTTAGTTGCCAATAATACAATCTTATAGCGGCAATTGTTATATAATTTAGTGGCGGTTTTAGTTGCCACGACTATAACTTTTAGAGAAATTTGTTATGTGAATTTGTAACGACCTAGTATTTTTTCTGGGGGTAGATGTTGATTTTTTGGAGTTGGTCATAAAATAGGAATACATGATTATCTTGATATTTCGTGTGTATTAGTCCATGAATTTTTTAAAATATTGATGACGGACTCTGTTTGAGCTTCAATTTTGTATGTCCAATTTAGACAACCTTGTAAATGATACTCATGGTTTCTAGGGGTAGGTAGATGAAATTTTTTTGGAGTTCATGAAACATAAATTTTGAATTTTCTTGATTGTTCGTGTGTATAGATCATAATCTGGCACCTCGGAGCACCTAAATTTTTTAATAAAATTTTTTTATAAGGACCTCTGCAGTGAGTTGGGAAAGCATAGTAAATGGTCTCACTATTTTAAGACATATTTTCACTTTTACGAGCCAATATTTAAAAATTACCAAAAAAAAACTAATTTGTGTAAATTGTCTGCTAAATGCTCAAAAGGATTCTAAAAATGGTGAAACTAGGTGTAATGTTCCTCCAACTCCCCAAAGAGGGTTCCATAAAAGCTTCACAAGGAAATCACCCGAAAGTTATATTAACAAAATATCAATGGACTCCGAAAATAGTGAGACTGTACGTACTGCTCCCTTAAATCCTTATGGAGGGTTCTGTAAAGATTTTGAAAAATTGCCCGAAAGTCATATCACCAAAATATTCATGGGTTACACACAAAAGAAAATGATAAATCAACTAATTCATGTAATTGACCCTTAAATATCCAAAATAGACTCTGAAAGTAGTGAGACTACATTATTCCCCCAACCATACGGAGCATTCCATAAATGTTTCGCAAACAAATCATATAGAAGTTATATCACAAAAATATTCATAGGCTAAGACCGAAAAATTGAGAGAAATTGCGTAATTCCTTTAAATTGACCCTAAACATGCAAAATGGACTCTAAAAATGGTAACAGTGTACGTACTTCTTCCTCAACTCCCTACGGAGTGTTCCGTAAAGGTTTCGCAAAGATATTGTCTAAAATTCATATCACCAAAATATTCATGGTCTAACACACACAAAAAACGATATTCATGGGCTAAACCACAAAAAAATAAGACATTCGCTCAATTCATATAAATTGTCCACTAAACGCCAAAATGAACTCAAAATGCTGAGACTATACGTACTTCTCCCCTAACTCCCTATGGAGGTTTCCATAAAGGTTTCATAAAGAAATCATCTGAAAGACATATAATTAATATATTCATGGACTAACACACTAAAAAATTGGGAGAATCGCCTAATTCAATTAAATTAGCCCTTAAATATCCAAAATGGATTCTAAAAATGGTGATATTTTACGTCTGTTTTCTCAACTCCCTACAGAGGGTTTCATAAATATTTCACACAAAAAAACGTTTGAAAGATGTATCACCAAAATATCATGGGCTAACACACACAAAAAAAAAATCGTCCAATTTCTACAAATTTGCCCCTAAATACCCAAAATAGATTATAAAATTGGTGAGACTATACGTACTAGCCCAACTCCTAATGGAGGGTTCCACAAAGGTTTCACAATATAATCGTCTGAAAGCCATAATACCAAAATATTCATGGGCTAACACACATAAAAATTGAGAAAATCACCTAATTTCGTTAAAATGGCCACTTAATGCCTAAAATGGACTCTGAAAATGATGAGAGTATACGTATTTCTTCCCCAACTTCCTACAGAGGGTTTCATAAAAAATTTACAAAGAAATCGTTTGAAAGATGTATCACCAACATATTCATAGACTAACACAAAAAAAAAATTGAGAAAATTGTCTAAAACTTGCAAATTGACCCATAAATATTCAAAATGGAGTATAAAAATAGTGATACCGTATGTACTTCTCCCCCAACTCCCTACGAAGATTTCCGTAAAGGTTTTTCTCAAAAAATTCATGGGCTAACACAAAAAAAAAAAAAAAAAAGGAAAATGCCTAATTTCTGTAAATTATCCCCTAAATGCACAAAATGGACTCTAAAAATGATGAGACTATACATAGTGCTTCCCTAAATTCCTACGAAGGGTTCCATAAAGTTTTTACAAAGAAATCATTCGGGAGCCATATAACCAAGAATTGCATGGGTTACACAAGAAAAATTCAAGAAAATCACCTACGACCTGCAAAACTGCGCCATAAATACCCAAATGGGTTCTAAAAATAGTCATATTGTACAAAATGCTCCCCTAACTCCTTACATAGGATTCCATAAAGGTTACTTAAATAAATCATCTGGAAGTCATACACCAAAATATTAATGGGCTAACACATACAAAAAACTTAGAAAAGCGCTTAATTCTTGTAAATTGCCCCATAAATACCACAAATGGACTCCGAAAATTGTGAGAGTGTACGTACCTCTCCCCCTAACTTCCTACGGAGGGTTCCATAAAATTTTGCCAAGAAATTTTCCGGAAGCCATATCACCTAAATAATCATGAGCCAACACACATAAAATAACTGAGAAAATCACTTAATTCTTATAAATTCCCCTAAATGCTCAAAATGGATTCTAAAATGGTGAGATTGTACGCACTGCTCCCCAAACTACCCACGGATGGTTCCATAAATTTTTGCAAAGAAATCGTTCGTAAGTCATACTACTAAAATATTTATGGGCTAACACACACGAAAAAATTGAGAAAATAGTCTAGTTTATGTAAATTGACCTCTAAATGTCCAAAATGGACTCTTAAAATAGTGATACTATACGTACTTCTCCTCCAAATTCCTACGGAGGATCCCGTAAAGGTTTCAAAAATAAATCGTCTTGAAGCCATATCACCAAATTGCTAATAGGCTTACACACAAAAAAATTAAGAAAACGGTGATATTGTACGTACTTCTTCCCATGTCCATGCGAAGGGTTTCATAAAGGTTCTGCAAAGAAATCATTTGGAAGCCATATAACCAAAACATTCTAACACACACAAAAAATAGAGAAAATTGGCTAATTCATATAAATTACCCCTAAATGCCTAAATGGACTGTGAAAATGGTGGTTTGCTCGTGTGTATTAGCCCATGGATCTGGCGTCTTGGAGCATTCTAAAGAATTTTCTGCAAAAACTTTATGAGGACCTCTGTAATGAGTTGGGGAAACATTGCATATAATCTCACGATTTTAAGGCGTAATTTTGTATTTACGAGCAAACTTTTAGGAACTATCCGACTTTCTTGGGTTTTTATATGTATTAGCTCATTGATTTGATGACTGGAGTACCCAAAAAATTTCTGAAAAAACTTTATGAGGACGTTCGTAGTAAGGTGGAGAAGAATTGTGTATAGTCCAACCATTTTAAGGCATGTTTCACATTTACCAGCCAACTTTTAGAAATAAGCCGACTTTCTTGATTTTTCGTGTATATTAGCCCATGGATCAGGCGCATTGGATCACCCAAATAAACTTTTAAGAAAAACCTTTTGAAAATCTCAGTAATAAGTTGGATAAGCATTGCATATATTTCCATCATATTTTAAGTTATATTTTCGCATTTACGATCCAACTGTTAGAAATTAGTCAATTTTTTAAAATTTTTTGTGTGTATTAGCCATGTATTTGCCGCCTAGGAGAACCTGAATGTTTTTTTTAAAATATTTTATGAGGACCTCCATAATGAGTTGGAGTAGTATTGCATATAATCCCACCATTTTAAGGCATATTTTCGCATTTACTAGCCACCTTTAGGATTTCGTCGACTTTCTTGGTTTTTGTGTGTATTATCCTTAGATCTGGCGCATGGGAGAATCCAATTATTTTTTTTTAAAACTTTAAGAGGATTTTCTTAATGAGTTAGGGAAGCATTGCGTATAGTTCCACCTTTCTTAAGTCATATTTTCCCATTTACGATTCAACATTTAGGAATTTACCAATTTATTTTTATTTTTTTCGTGTATGTTAGCCCAAGGATCTAGCGCCTTCGTGCACCCAAAAAAAATTTAAGAAAAAACTTTATGAGGACCTTTAAAATGAGTTGGGGAAGCATAACGTATAATCCCATAATTTTTGAAGTCATTTTTCACATTTACAAGTCAACTTTGAGAGAATAACTGACTTTCTAGGTTTTTAATGTGTATTAGTCCATGGATCTGGCACTTAAGAGTACACAAAAAAATCTGAAAAAAATTACTAAGTCCTCCGTAATAGATTGGTGAAGCATTTCGTATAGTCAACCATTTTTATGGCATATTTTCGCACTTAAGAACCATTCTTTTTAGAAATTACGCAATGTTTTTGGTTTTTTGTGTGTATTATCTCATGAATATGGCGTCTTGGAGCATT
This sequence comes from Solanum lycopersicoides, assembly GCA_022817965.1. Classification (NCBI taxonomy): domain Eukaryota; kingdom Viridiplantae; phylum Streptophyta; class Magnoliopsida; order Solanales; family Solanaceae; genus Solanum; species Solanum lycopersicoides. The sequence goes on along the minus strand of CM040629.1, from coordinate 97,312,640 downwards.
CAAATAATTTTTTGAAAAAACTTTATGAGGAAGCCCTTTGTAATGAGTTGAGGAAACATTGCGTATAGTTCCACCATTTTTAAGGCATTTTTCGCATTTATGAACCAACTTGTAGAAATCACGTGATTTTCTTAATTTCTTGTATGTATTAATCCGTAAATTTATAAAAATCCATGTAATGAATATTGTTTTAACTTTAATTTTGTGAATTCATTCGTGACAACTAAGTAATGACACTTGTAATTTTCGAGTAGCAAAGTACACTACTTTTTTTTTTTCAAGTTCAAGGATCATAAAACAAATTTTTATCATTATCTTAACTTTTTATGCATATTAATCAATATTTTTAAAAAATATATGTGATCGACTCTGTTTGAACTCAAACTACTGGTATTCTTTGAACAAGAAAGCCAAGTAAAACCATAATGCTGACTTTGAAGAACAAATCATCATATTGTTGGTAAACATCAATTTCATTCTAGTGCACATTTTTCTCATAGTACCTAACTGTTTAAGAATTATTTTTGACAATTATTATTTTATACTATATATAAAACATAGTACTAGTATTTTTTTTATTATTATTGTTAGATTGGTAGGCTGCCTAGAATTTTGAAATGCCCTATTAACCTATGTATGACAATAAAGAAGAAAAAATATTTTTATATATGGTTAGTGCTTTAATCTAGCTAAGTGCATTAGCACCATAAGAATTTATTCTCTAGAATGATCATGATAAGTTTTTTATATATCTAGTATGATAATTATTACTATAAAATTGCCAAGAAAATCATTAGTCCTAAATCCTAATTAGTTTCTAGGAAGAATACTTCTAGATTTATCTGAATTTGATACGATTTATTCAATGTATATCTACATTCTACTTTATTATTCGAATTTAATATTTTTAATATGTCCAAAACATGAAAAATATTAAATTTGAATAGTAAAGATTATATGGTATAACATGTTAAGCTATACAAAAAGAAAATATACACCATCAATTTATATAATTTAAATTCAAATAATATTTATTATAATGTTGAGCAATACCATGCTGAAAAAGGTATATATTTATATATTCAAATATAAAAAATTATTGTCAAATATGCGCACCATGTTTTCCTCCGTGAATGTAGGCCCAATAATTATTAATATTATTATAATTTATATTTATAAAAAAAAAATAATTGGCCAAATAGATACAAAAAAGAGATGTAAAAATTCAATACCCCACAAAACACACGCTCCTATTAAGGATTTACATGTGATATTTTTTCATATATAGATATATCAGATCCGATCAGTAAAATTAGAACAGATAAAAAAAAATTATTTAATATTTTCCTACGTTGGAATTTGAATTTGAGATCATATGAATTCTCAATGATAGCTAGACCATGTTCTTGGATATTTATTTATATGTGATTTTGGAATTTTGTGGATTTATTCCATTCAATGTGTCAATTTTTTCAATGATATTGACTTTTATTTTTTGTGTAGGATGTATCACAATTCACAAGCATCTTTCACAGTTTCCATTAATAATAATTGAATTAGTGCTATCACTTCACATTTTATTATGTTGGTGGAGCCTCTTTTTCAGGCATTTATGTCTCCTTCCTACACTCCTCTTTTATTGGTCCTAACATATATATATATATATATATATATAATGGTAAGAACTTTAAAGATCGAGTTCATCTGAATTTAGATCATGAAAGTCATTTTTGATTATCTAAATTATTTTTTAAGTTATTAATTCGTTATATATTGTTATATTTTCATGATCTAATAGCTTAACAATTTTATGTATCAGCGTATATAAATTTAACCATTTTAAAAATAAATAAATAATGATGATTTTCGAGTCAACAAATTGTTAAACTAAAAGGATATGAATCATTTTAAAAAGTAACCCTTTTGATTATATATAAACGGTTGAATCTTCTTGAAGATCGATCGGGATGTAAAGGGTTCAAAAATTACTCTACTCACAAATATAAAATCTATATATGTCGAATCTTCTTATATAAATTTCTGACTCTCGAGCTCGAGAGGTAACTCTATTATTGGAAACCTCCTACATGGACCCTTGTACTAAGTCACCCCTTTATTAAAACACACAACAAAACCTGAATATTCAATAACTTGCTATATATATATATATATATACCACATAGTGACCTAATATAAATAGTTCCATTATTATTAGTAGAAGAAAAAAAAAAGGCAAAGGGAGTTGAAAAAGACTTTTAGCAAAATGGGAAGTCTTCAAACAAAAAATCATAAAAACAATCCAAATGCCAAAATTATTGAAGAGTTGAAGTATAAAGTAAGGTTACTTCAAAAAGAGGTAAGTGAAATAATGTGTATAAGGGAAAATGAGAGTGAAATTTACAATCAAGAAATGATTGTTTTTGCACTAAAAGAAGAAGAATGGAAGCAAGAAAAGAAGAAACTTAATGAAGAATTAAATGATTTGAAGAGAAAATTGGAAGATTATAAAGAAGATGAAAAGAAAGTTGAAAAATGTGATAATAAAGAGTTTCATATGTTGGTGAGAAATTCATTGTTGGAGCAAATTAGAGAAGAGGAAGTTAGAAGAGATGAAGCTATTGAGAAATGGAAAAATCTCTATTTTGTTATTAAAAATGAGCTTGATGAACTTATTCAAAGGACAAATCAAGGTAAATTTCAATTTTTATTATTTTATTATTTTATTTTCATATGTTTATAGTCCTATTTGCTTTTTGCCCTTTTCATATGGCAATGAATGATTTGAAATTCGAGTTATTTTGCTATATAACACTTGCTTGGAGGTAGCTCCTACAAATGCGGTCATTCATGTCTTCTCATGTTAATCACTCGAGCCTCTTATTCGTCCTTTTTTGTTAGTTTCATTTTTGCCTTTTCATCTACTCTTTGTTGGGGGTGGGTACATGGTCATTCACAGGGTCGGACCCACATTGGGTCCAGGGTGTTCACCCGAACATCCTTGGCAAAAAGATACACGATATATATAAGGTAAATTTTCTATATTTTTGTAGATGTATATGTTTTGAACCCCCTCAATAACAATTAAAATTAGATGGTTCAATGGTAAGACCCCTGAATATTAAGTTGCATGCCAGGTTCTAATCCCATTACAACATTTTCATTTTTTGAACCTCCTGAACGAAAATCCTGAATCCGCCACTGATCATTCAATTTCGTCTCGTCAATTTAGTATCGTTAATCGAAAAATAGTAATGTACAAATAGAGTAAGAACAAGTAGTTTTATTAATATATAAATTGTTGAATCTTATCGACTTAAAGAAACTTCTAGTGTTGTAAAGGTCTCTCAAAAGTTCATACACTTGAATTTATTGAAGTCTTGTAACCTATCCAATTAATAAAATTTAATTATAGCTAGAGCTCTAGTTAATCTGCCTTTCTACAATCTGGAACTCATAAACTTAAAATTCTGAATTCGCTTCTGCTTAATGGTAAGATGCAAAACGAATTCTACGATTGTTGATGGTGTGTTTAATTTGTTTTTATAGAAGAAAGACTCTGCTGGAGAACAGAGGAAGTTGAATTATTAGAAGAGCTACATATGGAGTTGAAAGCAAAAGAAGAAGTCATTGCACATTTAAAAGAAAAAATTGCTTCAATGGAGAAACAAGAAGTTAAGAGGGAGAGGGAGATTGATATTTTGAGGCAAAGTTTGAAAATTATGAGTTACAACAAAAAGGTTTCTAGCCTATCTAAAGTTTTTTACAAAAACTAGAATTTTCTACGATGTTTTGCATCAGGATAGATTGTCTATATCAGACTCGATCTTGTGTGAACGCGAGATACTTTGTCCACCGAACTGATTATTTATTACAATTTCTACAATGCATTGGAAAGCAAAGATCATAGAAATACCAATATTTGTTTGGTTTCACTAAGGTATAAATGTGTACTCATATGATATGTACTTCTCATGAGGAACAATGTTACTTGCTAGCCTCATTTAGCAATTAATTTAGTATATATTATGGTTAATTTGTGACCAAAGGAACTGTTTTTTCATAAAAGTAAATGATTGAGACGAGTTATGTATGGCTACCTAGTGATCTATAAGTATCTTTTATCATATACTTTATATATATATATATATATATTTGTCTCTATTCAATTAAAGACATCTATAGCGAAGAGAATCAAACTACAAAACTAGACTACGGACCATGCTCCTCGTTGTTTTGTAGGGCTACATATTATAATATCATAAATATTATTTACAACTATAACTAGTGATTTTATAAATTCCCTCACTATATTTTTCTTATACTTTTGTCTTCATCTAATCAAAGACGTCTACGCCATAGAGCATCAAGCTCCACAAAAACATGACTAACGACCATGCTCTAGGTTTTCTTATGTTATCATCATATGAACTCAAAAATCACAATCTATTGCGTGTATAGAGAAAGATAGTTTGTTGAGCATCAAATACTTGAAATGCTTGTGGAACCCTAAGCTCAGACATCTCGAACTCTGAAACTACCCTTCCATCGATATCGAAAGCAAAACTATTCCACTAATTTTTTTTTTCTTTTTCTTTTTGGTTCATTTTATAAATAATCTAATTCACAAACACACACCAACAAAATATAATTATAACATGCTTATATGATTAATAATAACATAGTGATAGATAATTCTTATTGATTACAAATCCTTATATAACATATTAGTGAACAAGAATTCTTTTATTTATTATTTTTAGTTCCAATTCCAAATGTGTTCTTAACCCCATCAACTGCATCTTGAGCCATGTGCATCATTTGCTCTCCAGTCTAAAACACAACCAACAACAAAAATAACTTAATACAACAAAAATATATTTTAATTTTTTTTATAATCGCGGTTTCGAGAGTAATTTACGCACACCTCGATTAATCAATGATATCTAATAAAATTACCTGGTGAAGAAATCCAGAATTATATTCCCTTTTTTGATGAGCTGATTCACAAGCTCTTTGGATTGCATCTTCGACTTTGCTACCAGAGTGATTTGCCTACCAAAAATAGCAAGTTTATAAGAGTAGAAATGAAGAAAAAAAATAAGGTAAAAAATTTAGGAATTTAACAAACCATAATTTATTTTTATTTATTTTTATTTATTTTTACGTCTGTTTCATTTTATATGGCGGTGTTTTGATTGAATGATGAGTTTTAATCATATTTTTTCGTTCATATTAGAAGTATCCTTAGAATTTTGTGAAATTAAACATGTCTATATGCTTCTATGGTTATAAGAGTATATTGTTGAGGACAAAAACTAAAGTTTAAAGTTTAAGATATTTAAAATATAGATAGATATAGTATTTACAGTATAACTTCAACAGAACTCAGTACCTTTGGCTCGAGTTGTAACAAATCATGAGTTTAGAACTAGTAAGCTCAACATGGCTAAATCTAAAAATCAAAAATTTCAAATCTTGGATCGACCTTTACTTTCAAATACATAAATGTATCATTCTTTTATCATATGAAATGAGATGGAATAAACAATAGATTCTAAGATATGATATTTCACCTGAGCTTGGCTATAGAATTGATCAGAATTGCATTGAGCACTTGCCATATTGATTCTTGATGTATTATATAAAATTATATATATATGTATATATATTAACTCCTTGATTTTTAATGTTTTTGGTATTTAATATATATGTGAAAACCTTTTGGGCTGATGAGAAGTTTTTATAAAGAGATTTTTCAGTGATTGGTTTTTAGATAAATTGAAATGCACATTTTGCTGCTAATTTATCTGCCTTTTTGTGGCTAATTTTTGTGTGACATTGAGAAAAATATGTTAATCCATACATGTTTTAGACCTATCATGTTTTATTTCATTCCATTTTTTTGCATCTTTATCTCTTTTCTCTTTATAAGATAAAATCTAAAAAGTATTTGTTTATGATAAAAGATATGTTAAAGGGAATAAAATACAATTTTAAATATGGAAAATGGTTCAAAATATATCTTAACCGAAATTATTATAATTATCCCAAACTTTGGACAGGACATATTACCTTGTACTATTTAATAATGTATTTTAAAAATATATAGGTGCCCACGTGAACATAAATATTGCATCATTTTAAATAGTAATCTACCCAGTCCGGGCACAAATATCAATATCGCCATAAGGTTGTAAATAAATCAAGATATTTTGCAAAGGATCATAAACTTTTTTTCTTCTGAGAATGGTAAAAAGTACAAAGGATGCTAAGTTCCTAATGTTTTAAGTACATACACAAATGATGCCAACAATATCACTAAAGCTACTATAAGCTCAAGAAGATTGTTAATTCTCCAGTTTTATTTCAGTCCTTTTCACGGACGTGTACTCGGAAGCAACAACGCGCAACCACAGAAACAAGACACTGATCATTGGAAACATTCACTCGAGTACTTAACTTCCAATGGTCAAAATATTCCCGAGGGAGATACCCATAGCACGCACTCAATGGATTAGTAGATACGCACACAAGCTGGCCAGAACACCACCATTATGAAAGAGAGGGTAAAACTTGGGATAGAAAGCAAGAATTTCAATCTTTCAAACAAAAAACCAAACATGCTTGGTACTTGCTATACATGAACAACCGAAAGATATAACCTAGACGAGCATTTTGAAATGCTTGTGTGTTCTTGCAATGCCTATGCCATGGATTAACCTTCCAACATTAGGTAATATGCAACATACCGCCGTGCCAAAAAACAAGCTTCAAGAAAGGCATACAATTTATGCTTCTGGCAAGTACGAACGACATATATTAAACTAAGCCACTATAGATGCCTAACATAAAAGAGGAACCAAGTCAGCCGGAGTATTGTCCTCTGTATCACATAAGCGGTGAAATGACAGAACACAGTAACCTAAACTTAAGTGGTGCATAAGCAATTCGTCACTTCGAGAAAATGACAATACAGAAGACAGCTCAGGTTCCACATGAAGATAGTGAAAAAGAATGAATGGTGTCGCACAGTTTTCTCCAGAAATATCAATTGAAAACCTGAATTGCCGAATCACACATCTGGATAACCACCATGTAAGTAATATGAAAAGGCAATTACAACACCTAAATCCCAAATAAGGGTCGACTACAATCTACATGAATCTGTCATTCTACCTGTCATGACAAAAGCATTCATCCTAATATCAGGCATAGTCAATCTATACAGGCTTCCTTCTTTACTCGGAACGGGACCAACAATGGTTTGCACATAGGTAAATTTATCACAACAATGACAATGTAACAGGTAACCATAAATTTTCCAGCAATATCATCAGCTACAACTCAATCCCAAGCTAGTTGAGGTCACCAGTATGATCCTCATTATCATACGCTCCATTTGAATCCATAATATCTCATTATATCTATACTTAAACATATCCAATACTACGAGTTCTCTAGTATGCTCTAATAATTACTAAGTGTACTCTAGTAAACACCAGTCTTATAGTTGATATCACCTACACAGATTTTCAACTTCCATCGTTCTGTATCATTTGCTAAAACTGACTAGATTTCGAATTAGTATGGATGATTGTCTTCCATAGAAAAAACATATGTTTTGGATAGATTTGCTAACAGAGAGACTCGAATCAGCTCTTACATCTTAGAACTTAACAATTGATCAATCAAAAAGAGCAAATTCAGCTCTAAGAAACTACTTATACCTCACAATCAGCTCTAAATTCAACATACAACTAACTATTGCTTCATAAACAGAAATTCAGAACACAAAGCCCGAAAAGCTTTCAAAATAACACGAAAAAATCGATGTGAATAAGCAAGCTATGATAAAATTTCTAAAGCATCCAAAAAATTGCTTTATTCCTTCAGAAAATTAAGTACAACGTACCATAGGCAAGAGTAAACCCTAGAAGGGAGAGGAAACAACACATATAGTTGTTTTTTAGGAAAGGAAGAGTTTTAGGTGATAGATTTAGTTGATATCTGAGTCATCGAAATCATCCTGAAAGAGATTGAAGAAGTCGGAGTCGGCGAGACGGAGGTGTTCGCCGCCGCCGAGTGGACCTTCGCCGAACATATCGATTGCATCCACATCATCAACGTCCATCGCCATTGTTGATCCTTGTTCTTCCATGTCTGCTAAATAATCTACTACCATCGGCTTCATTGTTGATTCTTCTTCTTCTTCTCTCGCTGTTGCAATTGGAGAATTGGGACTGTGAAGTGGCAAAAATTGAAATGGAAGGTGCAACAGCTTATTTATAGAATAGGAATCGGGTCACAAATATGGACCCGACCCGGACATCCGAATTTTTTTCTATTCTTTTTACTTGGATTTACTACACTTTGAGTCGATGGGTTTTCGAGAACAAATTCTCTACCTTCACAAAGGATGTTTCGTAAACAATTTCATGAAGGCAGTGGTAATGTTTGTTTACAGTCTACCCTCTGTAAATCTCACTTGCAGAATTCCACGGCATCTGCTGTTAATATAATATTAAGTTAATTCAATTTAATTTCGACGATTAGTCAAATTAATTTTTGAAAAGTGAAACGTGACGGGTAAAAAATAGGGAGTATTAGGTATTTCCATCTTAGTCTCAATTTGATTACCTTTCCATGGAAAAGTCTTGCGATTTTGTTGGACGACTCAGTCGCGGTGAGAAGTCAACAGGAAGCTTCATATTAGGAAGGCACAGTTGTTCCATTTCGAATAGTTCAAGGGTAAAATAGACCCTTGTTAGAGCAAGAGTTCAACAATATTAGGAATTGAGTTGTCCCTTGTTCTTGGTTCTTTGTATGTACAAACATCAGATGCATGTATCTGGTTAAAGAATCAATGGTATCTACAAACAAAATGTTGAAAAAGTAAGGTATTTTCTTCAGATTGCAGGATTGAGTCATTTTGAGAATAGCTCGACTCTATCTATGTGGCAAGCAGCAGCAGGATTTTGAAGGCAGTTACAGAAGCTCTCGTCGTCTTTTGGAAATGATGCTGGCAAAGGATGGTCCGGGATTACACCAACCTAGAAAGACGATACACCTCAATAACCATATTTGCTCGTGGCATGTATATATCAGAACGAGAGTGAGAGAGATAGAGAGAGTGTGGACCTTGTCTATATCGTTGTGAGCAGGAGTTTCATACCGAGCAACTGTAACAGCCACGCCAGAGCCATCAGATAGCTGGAATACAGACTGGATTTTACTGTATCAGAAGAAGAAACAAGTAAGAATAGCATTCTTCTTTTGCCAGCTAAAGCGTATTTGCATGTAAGTAAATAAAGTTATTACCCCTTGCCATATGTTGGTTCACCAAACAGCTGTGCACGCTTGTTATCTTTCAAAGCACCGGCTAAAATCTCACTTGCACTTGCAGTCCCTTTGTTTACCTGACAAACTTATGTTGGTGAGTTTGGCCCGGGGAGAGTTCAGCGATTGGCGGAATCAGTGTGTGAAGTGTGAACTTAAGTGATTGAAAGAGAAACTAGAACAACTTTTGGTGAAGCCAAAGATAAACTTAAAATGCTGAAGTGTGACACGAAGTGAGCCTCTGACTGGAAAGATTTGCAGTGCAAAATACGAATTTCATGTTAAACTCAAATACACCGGAAGAATAGGATCATTATACATCATTAAGCACCAATATTTGATGAATGAGAACTACAGTCCAACCGTGAGCGTCACAAAACAAGAAGATGCTGTGGAATTTAAGTACACAAGGGGAAAAAACAAAGAACTAACTCAATTGTCTACCTTCATCATAAAAAACCCTTAGCTGAGGTTAGGCTAATCCATGTCGACATAAATGACTAAGTATGAATAAACTTACCAGCACAGCTAGGGGCTCTGAAGCAGCTACCACATTGCTCCCATCCGTGTCATAAATATCTCGAACACCACGGCTATCACAAATGTAAACAATCACACCTTTATCCAACCTGGTTGGCAGTGAAATCCATTGCATAGCACAGTTTAGTCTTCTTGCATAGCAGTAGCAGTAGCGTCAAAGGGGCAAACATTAAAACGCAAAAGCTAGAGAACAATAATATGCTGAACCAAAGAAAGAAACTTCATTGTATCACTAACAAAGTAATCTCATAATCTCTCTGTGGTGAATTGAAAATATTATTTTGACTCGACTACATTGTATTAAAAGAACTTCTAGTATTTAACAATACATAGACCTATGTGTCACTCTTATGTAAAAAGAATGAAATAGAGAAAGATTTTTCATTGTCAACACCCCTACATCGACCCTTGAAAAGATGAGTAATACTTATTGAGAAACTAGCATTCGAGTACATTGGATCATCAGAAGAAAACTAAGCAGACACTTCAAACTGGAAAATCCAAACACAACAAGCTTACCAAATCTTTGCTATCTCAACTCCTTCAGGGAAGAGACCACCACTGCAAAAGATTTCAACTTTTAGATCACAATTAAAGACTGTGAAATGAAGAAAGGTTGAGAGCTTATCACCTGTTATCCCGAAGGTCCAAGACAAATGCCTTGACATTGTTTTTCCTTAAGGTTTCAATCGCCTCTCTTACAGCACCTATATGGAGATTTACATAACTACTTAGCTGGAATTTATGAAAAAACTACCCGATGTTTAACTCTTCGAACACGTACTTGAAATCATCACATTTCTAGAAAATTTTAGTGGAAGCATGCATAAAATGATAGATATAAAGTGTAGCAATATGAAATGCAGGATTCACTTTCCAAATGATTTCATTGTCATTGACGGAAATGCTATTTTCAGTGATGGCATACTAACAGTGAACATACCAGTAAGATCAAGACAAATTCTAAACCATGAAGTGTGTATAACTTATGATAACCAAATCAGAGAGTAGAAAAAAGTTTCTCCGATTTGATGCAATGCATCTGCATAGTGACAAACCACTCCTTAGAAGGGGAAAAAAAAAGAAGAAGCAAGGCCACTAGTTCAGATAATAGGCGATTTGAGAGTAGTCTGGTTGTCTATTAAGTAGGATAGTGTTTTTAATATTAGAAGTAGTTGATAAGATAGTTTACCAGAAGCGTTCTGGTTGAATGTTGATAGTTTGATGTATCCGATCAGAGGAGCATCATCTCCTCCAGTGGGTAGCTTGCAGATTCTTGATTTTACAGGATTCAGAGAAACTTTTTCCCGTCTGGAAGACAGCACATTATTAGTATTTGTTAAGAATAGGTATCTCTCTAGCTAAGAATATAAAAGAGCATAATCATAAACAAAAAAAAAACATTTATATATGTTTTACTGTTATAACAGCTAAGGAAGAAGGTACGAGCTGAAACTAATTAATAGATGCATTAATAGCAAGAGTCATATTTAAAAGTAACAGAAGTATGCAAGAGTCATATATAGAAGTAACAGAAGTATGCAGATCATAGAAAACTTTAGAAGAGTTCAACAAGATGAACACACATTAATGGTAGCTGCCTTCTCTCGGATCCATGAAGTACAGTTAGTTCCACACCACTTCCTTCAGGTCCTCTGTATGTCAACAAAAATAACAATAAATAAAGAGGATAATATATACATATAAACTTAAGCTATAGACATAATCCCCAGTGGAAAACAGTCTACCAACCTGTTGATATTGGGATCTTAGAATCAGAAAATATTATGAGATATTGACCTACAGTTACAAACCTATTAGCCACGTGATTCTTGTTTATGAACTCATATGTATGATAGCAGAGTAAAAGTACTACTTCAGCGTTTTCTTTTTTCTTTTTGATCAGTCAATGTTTCTCCCTCATTAATCAGAAGTAATACTGTTTCTCCCAGGAATATTTCCAGTTTGATTCAGCATAACGTGAGAAAGATTAAGACCTCTGGCTTAAAGTTCTAGCATGCAGATCCTATCATTAGGTTTCTCAGGTGCAATAGTTATGAGTAAGTAACAACAGCAACATGCCCAGTGTGATCCCACAAGTGGGGCCTGGGAGTGTAGAGTGTACACATACCTTACCCCTACCTTGGGAGGTAGAGAGATTGCTTCCCATAGACCCTCAGCTCAAAGGAAGGCGTATCAAAGCAGATTGAAAAAGAAATAACGGAAGTGAAGAAATCATGGCAAAATACTATTTTAAACAAAAGCATGGCAATCGTTACAAGTAAATTCAATAATTTACTGATGTTCAAGCTCTCAGTTGTTGTGCTTCACTTGTCTGGTAAACCCAGAATAAGACTTCATCTCATCAAGAATTTGAACTGTGAAGCATAAAATGAAACTGCACGTCAGGACCAGAAGAAAACTTACTGTAACCGTTCTGCTGCATCATATATACCCATGTTTTCTGTGCTGGTATTGTCGATTTGTAGGATGATATCACCAGATGAGATGCCAGCCCTATTTGCAGGACCTCCTGGAGAAGCTGAGATAACGACCAGTCCAGAGGCTGATTCATTTTTCCCCAATGGATAGCCAATTGACAACCCTACTCCAGTAAGTGCATTTTGAGTTCCTGACTGCCTTCAAAAAACATATGAAGAAATATGTTTAGGAAGCAAATTTTCAATCAATCGGGGTGGAGTTAACTCACCAGTTAATAAGACAAGAGAAAACAAGAACCATACCCGCAAACTTTTAAACTTTTCAGGCTCCAGAAAACGGTGAAAGGGTCATTCAGAGTGGCGAGCATCTTTTTTATTGCTGCATCTGGAGACGGTGTAGTGCAATTATTTAACAATATGTACATTTAAGGGATGTAAAACTACAGCTGTAGCTGAGACAAGTCATTTCAGACTTCCAGACATGTTTAAAGCTTCAAGGTTGGTTATTGGAATCTGTACGTTTCTATAACTATATATATTGATAAACAGAGTTTCCTGCCACAAATGGCATAGTTCCATAAAATAGATGAGGTTGCTTAAAGCACACATCAATCAAAAATTCAGAACTCAAGATACAAACTATTAGTCCATCATGCAGGTGAGCTTGACCAAAAGGTATATGCACAGACTGATGGGCACAATATAGCATCTTGTCGGCAAAAAGAAAATAGAAAAATGTGCCGGGTACTATTTGCTAAGTTGCATCTTGTTATACATGTTTGTAAGGTTAACTAATACATGTTCCCTTCTATATAGATTGCACACTATAGTCCTCAAGCTACTCATAATAATGTTTTCTTCTTTTTCAATCAGAAGCTTCAACGCAGATGCATAGCAGATCATTTCTTCCCCGAGTATTCTGCAAAACTTCATGCAGATAATCACTAACAGACCATCCAAAAAAAGGCAAGACTTACATGTTTCCTGCCTTGTGTTCATTGGTTCATTCCGTAGAGCGTCTTCTCGGTACCTAAACCAACTTTGACCATTGAAGGTCTTGTCAATATATGCACGGTCAATTGTTCTCCATGCCTCCAAGAAAAGTAGATTTTCTTCAGTGAGAGCAACTGTAAAGGGGAAGAAAATAGGAATTTCGTTACTTATATTTGAATAATCGAGTCTTACAAAATGGAAAAGCTTGACATGATCCATCAAACTGACAGACTTACAAGAAGGCCCTTTGACAACAGCAGCATTAACTGCCATAACCAGCATTAGACCTATGCAGGACCGAACAAATATCTCAGGTACTATACTCTTAAAAAGTTCAGAATGCTTTAATGTTTTGCGGAGACTGGATTTGAATTTTCTTGGTATAAAAGCTAAGCCATTTTGTATAACCAGCAAACTTTGCTTATCTATGAATATTTTTCTACACCTCCGGATTGGCTGAGAAAACATTATGTTTCTGTGCATTTGCTCAATGTAGCATAAAGGAGAGCAACTTCCAGAGTTGTCATTGCCACTTCTTTTCAGACACAATATAGGATGATATACTCGAGATTTATTACTTCCGCTGTACAAAGAATTCCATGAAAGCACCTGCAGAATGTTATTGATTAAGTCTACTTGACTATCTATATCGTGTAAATTTTGCACTTTTGCACCAAAAACACAGAGACAAAGTGAAAGACAAGTAGCTTTTAGTTTGGAGATGCTTTACTTCTTGTTTACAGAACGAACATGTTAATTTTGTTCCTTCTAGATGGTCCACCACATACAAGCAAGAATAATTCCTCATGATCATTTCTTAGCCTTCCAGCTCCTTTAAAATTAACTAAAGGGAAAAGGGTTAAATTTTCCCGATTACTATCTAAAATTGAGCAACTTTGGCCTCCATAAACTTTTGGTCTATTTTACCCCCTCCGCTGTGAAGCAGTCTTATTTTTACCCTTGACCCATACTAATGAAGCTCCAAAGTAAGGTTGATGGATAAATTTGGACATTTTTTCTCAAAAAATTGGACACATAGAGTCCACCAATTTTACGCTGGAGTTCCGTTAAGAAAAAGGAAAACTAGTGACGATTTGTTAACAACAAGTATATGAATGAACCAAAAGTGTGACAGAGGCAACATTGAGCGATTTAAATAGTACAGGGAGAAATTTGGACCTTCCCCCTTAATTAAATCATAATGTTTAAAAGTATATGCTTTTGGTCTTTAAGACCAATTATGTACCAGTACCGCAATGAAATAGCATGAATAGAGTGGAATGGATACAGTGGAACCATGTCGCCTGCACCAACTAGATTGAGACTGACTCATATGACTGAACGAAGGAGTCAATTTTTTACCTCTCTGATTCAAGCCTCTCAAATGATGTTCGGATCTTTCAATTTCTACCTTTTCTTTCATTTGACACACTATATATCGTGAGATTATCATCAAATGAAAAACAATGTAAAGTTTCAATCTTAACTTGAATTACTGGCTCTGGGAAAACTTTAAAATACATAAGTGTACTGGTTTACTATATAAGTTTAAACAAGGATTTCCATGTTACTTCAATGTTTCACAATTGAGAAAACAGACTGCTTAAATAATGAACTCTCTTAATTTTAATCTATACTACAGTCTTCCCCTTTCAAGAATTTCAAAAATATTACACACAATTCAGTCAATAAACTATTTAATCTGGGCCAGCTTGTGCAAGCCTTCATTATTCCTCCAGACTTAGGCAGATGTACAGAAATCACTATATTTTCTCCTGTCCTAAACTCATTTTACACTTCAATACTTTTCTAAGCAAACTAAAACTATCTAAGCTAATTAATATCTTCATCTACTACCATTCATCTTGAGCCAAGGATCTAAAGGTACCTCTGAGGTAGGGAAAAGGGGCGGAGCCAGATCAAGGGATTCATCTGAACCCCCTTCTATGGAGAATTATACTGTTTATTAAATTATCATTTATATATATAAAGTAGATATTGAAACCCCCCCCCAACTTTTCCGTATGTTTAATTCTTCATATTTTGTAACCCCTGAATGAAAATTATGGTTTTGCCACTAGATAGGCGTAAAGTTTGTGTACACTCTACCCTACCTACTCAAACCCCACTTCCGGACTACACTAGTTATGTTGTTATCTTCTACTACCATTCATACTACACAAAATCATATTAGTACTATTTCAAACTCCAGTCAAACACCGTCACATAAATTGAACCATCAGGAAACTTATCAAATCAAGAACACCAACTAAAATAACAAATAGTAAATATGAAATATTAGGGAATTTGTCCACTTGAACAAATGGGGTTATTTCAAGAACCATAAAAAACTTAACTTTCCAATTTTCATATACCTTAAAAGAAATAATGGGGTTTCTTCTACTACCATTCATACTACACAAAAATCAAATTAGTACTATTTCAAACTCAATTTCCAGTCAAACACAATCACATAAATTGAAACATCGAGAAATTAATGAAATCAAGAACACCAACTAAAAGAATAGATAGTAATATGAAATGGAATTGCCCACTTGACCAAATGGGGTTATTTCAAAAACCATAAAAAACTCAACTTTCCCATTTTTTCACATACCTTAAAAGAAGTAATGGGGTTTCTTCTGATGATGGTGAATGAAGGAGAATGCGAATTTCCCAGTAGAGCTTCCATTGCTAGCTCAGAAATGAGACGAAACGAAACGATTTCAGTTGGTAGCCAAATTTCAGCCACAAAAGATTCTTTTCGATTCTGTTTATTATCGTTTTTCTTTTTTCTTTTAAAAAGCCTCCGGATGAGTTTTTTTTTCTTTCCCTTTTCTTTATCGACTCGAATTCATAATCTCTAATGAAAAATGAGAGGTATTTTATCATTTAAGAGAAGTCGAAAATTTAATTTTTTCATTTGATATTTTGTGTTGATTTCTATTCAAATTTGAGACAGAGTTGTGTAGCGGTTTTATTCGATTTTGAAAGTAATCGATTATCGATTTATAAATATGTTAAAATATTAACTTATTATTTATTGATTATTATTGATTCGATTATCAATTTAACCGTTTAGATATGCCTAAGAAAATCATAAAAGGTGTATTAAAGATATACAAAAAAATTTGATTAAATATACGTATAACAACAAAAAGAAAAATCTCTAGACTCTTCATCTTCTTTTCTTTTTTTTCTTTTTTTATAAAAATCTAATTTAATTATAGAGCTTTTCATGGCTTGTCATCCGAGTACAAATCAAGAAATCAATTTCATTTAGACCTTTGAATATTTATTCAAATATAATAAATAATAGTGAATGAAAAGATTATTAATTATATAAATCAATTTATTTTGAAAAGTATTTTCAAAAAATAAATTACAATACTGTAATACTATACTCCTTTTGATGAAAAATTATTTATGTTTAATTTTAGAATGACTAATCAATTTAAAAAATAATTATAAGCAGCAATAATCTTTGATCAAAGTTTCTAAAAAACATTTTAAAATGTACTTTTCAAAAATTATAACAAATCAGCTTCTCGAAAATAAGGAAGCTTTTCCAGCAAAGTAAAAAGAGGGAAATTTTTTCTCTTTTATCTCTTTTAAGTCTCATATTCGAGCCATTTGTTATGGTAAAATTCGAATCTTTTTCTTTCAATTTAAATTAGTTGAATTTTAATAGTTACGATACAATAATAAGGTTGGCACAGTTATATTCTCACCTACCTCTACTTGTACACTTTAATTTCTCAGGAATGGTGGAAAAAGTGTAGGGTCGATGCTTAATATGGGACTTGGCAGTGTGAATTCAAATTTAGTAGAACCTCGGCTACGGGGACAGCGGTGGACCCCCCCCCCCAAAATAAAACAAGGTAGAAGTTTCCTTCCATCACTAGATATCAATTTTGTTGAATTTTCTCCTTTTTTGTACATTTAGACCTTTCTTCTCTATTTCCACTTTAATTTCTCACTACATTAATGATAAAGTTGAAGTCTTTACTATGTATTATGCTTTCAATGACTCACTCTAACCTAACTTTTTCATGTTTGACCCATTCATAATAATAAGATGATAAAGAATGTATTATGTATGAAGGAAAATAAGTGGTTTGTTACTTCTTTTGTGTGTCTGTATGCTCGGTACGTAAGCAAGAAATATTATTATTAAAACATTAGACAAATAATATGCGAGGTGGGGATGGGATGAAGATAAAGGTGTGTTGAAGGTTTTGGATTATACAATCAACGTAGAATGCTACTTGTAGAACTTGTTTTCCCGTTTTGTGATGGGATGAAGATGAGGTGTGTCGAAGGTTTTGGAGCATACAATCAACGAAGAATGCTACTTGTAGAACTTGTTTTCCCGTTTTGATGGGATGAGCATGAGGTGTGTTGAAGGTTTTGGTGGATACAGTCAACGTAGAATGCTACTTGTAGAACTTGTTTTCCCGTTTTGTGATGGAATGTTTCATCCATCACAAAAAAGTGGTAAACAAGCAAAGGCCCACCCAATGTTAGTTCTCTTTCACATACATTACTATTGCTAGCTGTAGATGAAGTTTCAAAAATTTATTAATGATCCCTCCTTCTCAACTACTTCCATTCACTTTCTGTGTAGTATTTAGCAATGCTGAATGAATCCACTTTCTATTCATCTTATGAAAAGTACCACTTTTTCTTTCACTAAAGCTTTAGCAATATTCTTCAAACAATGTCTCATGCTTCTTCTTCCAAAGTTTGCAAGTACGATATCTTTTTGAGTTTTAGAGGTGAAGATACGCGTAGATCCTTTGTGAGTCATGTCTATAATGCTTTGGAACAGAGAGGAATCCGTGCTTTCAAAGACGATGAGCGGTTGGAAGCAGGACAATCAATTTCTGCTGAACTTTTAAAAGCCATAGAAGACGCCAGATTCGCTGTCGTGGTATTTTCAAAAAGCTACGCATCCTCAAGATGGTGCTTGGAGGAGCTTGCACATATCATAGAGTGTAACTGCAATATACCAACCACCTCCCTCCATCACCAAGCTTGGGAAACTGGAAACTTTAGGCTTGAGTGGATTTCCTGAGGATTTAGGATCTTTCAACTCTTTGAAAAGGTTGTGTTTAAGTGGAAGCAATATTTCTTGTTTACCCAAAAACAACAAACTCTCACGGGTTTATTTCCTGAACATAGAATTCTGTCAGAATCTTAATGAACTGCCAGGAGAGCTACCCAAAAATTTAAGCCATCTATTAGCAGATTATCATTTAGCCTTGAAGAGCATCAGAGATCTCGTAATTAATTGTCTTAGGTTGAGTAAGGTCGGAATATCCGACTGTGGAGCTGTCTCAAGTAGTGAACAAGTTAATGCGTTCCTACATCATTTTCTCACTACATGCATCCAGGTTTTTATTATCTCATCATATATGAATATTGTTGAATAATTGATTAATTTATGACATGTTTGGATATTTTATGATCGAGTATCCTTTCATTTGTTGTGCCTACATACCATTTGAAACATTGTGGAATAATGGAAAAGGCAATAAAGAAGGGAAGAATCCAAACGATTATTACATGTTGGAGCTATCTGGGGAAGAAGAATGCTGCTGGGGAATTCGGCTGGTGTATGAAGAGGAAGCAATGAGTTATGATACTGCTCATAAGAAAAGGAAAAGAAGAAGCAATGAGTGAGGCAAAAGTTTGTTTATATGTAAAAGGTTATTTGGATTTGGAGAGACATTTTTAATTTGAAAATTAATACTATTAAAAATAATTGAGTCATAGAATTTGTACATATAAAGGGTGTGTTTGGTATGAAGGAAAATGTTTTACATGGAAAATGTTTTTCTAGAAAATGTTTTCCTGGAAAACAAGTAGATTTTGGACTTATTTTCTCATGTTTGGTTGGTGAGTAGAAAATATTTTCCGGAAATGATTTTTAGTGTTTGATTTATGAATGAAAATATTTTTGAGAGATATATTTTATTTTTACTAGAGTAAAAAATAATTTATAAAATTGAAAATATTTTTTAAAATCAAAATTATTATTTTGGGGGTGGAGTGGGGGGTAGTGGGTTAATTTTTTGGGGAGGGGTTGGGGTTGGGGTGGGGGGCTGGCCGGTGAGGGGGGTCAGGATCGGGTGAAAAAATAAAATTTTGAAATTGAAAATATTTTTTTAAAATCGATGTTTTTCCTAAAAAAAATGTAATTTGAAATTGGAGGAGAGTTTTGGAAAATGTTTTCCTTAATTTTTGAAGGGAAGTCATTTTCCTTAATTTTGAGAAAAATTAGTTGATTTGGAAAACATTTTCCATAGCTTTTGTCCCAACCAAACATGAGAAAATTGGAAAACATTTTCCATGTTTTCCTTCCTACCAAACACACTCAAAATGTAAATATAAATATTGGATGCTCCATTATGAGTTGAGAAAACTTCTGCAGTTAAATAATTTTTTTTTTAAATTTACATAAACACTTTAGAACTATTCTGAATCCAAACAGGCTCTTATATACCTCAATAGTTAGCTTTTGGCTGTGGTTCTCCCAGATCAGTCTTTCTTTTCTACTTTTTCTTCGAAATTATTACGAAATTTTTCTTCAATTTCTGGGCAATTTCTCAGGTAGGGCGAAGAATTTTATATGTCATGAATTAGGAAGATGATAACAAGTTTCCTGTAGAGGATGAGAAAAGGTAAAGTCTTTACTACTCTTTGTGGACACTATATATTTGCTGGAAATTTCTAAGAATTTGGTCCCCTTTGAACAATTATCCAGCATGTGAACTTCATTAGAGGTTGGACCCATTTGATGGATGACCGAAAGTCCTCGTATTTCATCTCTTCTTATGTCGAAAACTTGGGATTAATTTCGACCATATTACAATAAAGAGTTTTAAGTTGTAAAAAATATAATGACTTTAATTAATTTCTCACAATAATGAATACCTAGGATACATTTTTATGAGTTGAAATAGGAAGATGATAAGTAGATCCCCACAAAGGTTGTGGCCTAGTAATTAATGAAGTGGTTGAGAGTCATGACGTCTCAAGTTCAAATCCCAAATGAGACAAAAGCACTAAGTGATTCTTCCCATATGTCCTTGTCCTATCTCCGATGGACAAAGTTACTTGATACTTGTTGCCGGTAGGTATCCTATGGGTGAATGGAAGAGAGAGTTATTTTAATGAGGTGGCTCGTGGAATTAGTCGAGGTGTGCTCTAGATACTAACTATTATAAGAAAAGCACAATTGATGTGAGTCATTTTCTCAAGAGGAGGAATAATTCAGAGAAGTTACGGAGAAGATTCAAACATGGAGGGATGAATTTGCTAATATGATGTAAAAAGAAGTAGTAAGTAAACTTTGTTTTTATTTGTGTTTGTTGATGGACCCATTTACAAGAATGCATGTAGCAGACACAATGTGGAAAGAAGACTTCATATCAGACATTGACTTAAAATGTGAGGACATTATTAATGATAAGTTAGACCAAATTCTGAGAAATAATTTTACCAATTAGGCTTCAAATATTAATCTGAGAAGTTACCTGTTAGTCTTTAGCAATATTCTTCAAACGATGTCTCATGCTTCTTCTTCCAAAGTTTGCAAGTACAATACCTTTTTGAGTTTTAGAGGTGAAGATACGCGTAGATCCTTTGTAAGTCATCTCTATAATGCTTTGGAACAGAGAGGAATCCATGCTTTCAAAGACGATGAGCGGTTGGAAGAAGCAGGACAATCAATTTCTGCTGAACTTTTAAAAGCCATAGAAGATGCCAGATTCGCTGTCGTGGTATTTTCAAAAAGCTATGCATCGTCAAGATGGTGCTTAGAGGAGCTTGCACATATCATAAAGTGTAAAATGGAATTGGAGCAGGTTGTGATTCCAGTATTCTATGATGTGAGTCCATCAGATGTACGCCATCAAAATTCCCCTTTCGCTGATTCATTTTTCCAACACGAGGTAAAATACAAAGATGATATAGAGAAGGTTCAAAGATGGAGAGGTGCATTTGCGGAGGCAGGCAAAATATCAGGCTATCATTTACTTAATTTCAAGTAACCTTTCTATTTTTTTACGGTTTCTCTTTATCAAGAGCGAAAAGGAACAAACTTTTAGCTACAATTCCACACAATCATCAGCTATACTTTTACCAAAAATGGAACAAAGATTCTAGGAAAATCGAGTTTGATGATTTTAAAACGTTATAATTCATAATAGTTGATTTGAACTAACATTATTATGTGTTTGTTTTAGATATTAGTCTATGACAAGTCTATTTGTTTACACTGAGATTATTTCACTGTAATGTAGGGATGAGGCAGCGTGCATCAAGAAACTGGTTGATGACATATTTTCTAAGTCACTTCAAATTATTTAAGCTTTTCCCGGAAAGCTTAGTGGGTATGAAATCTCAGGCTGAGAAAGTAACCTCATTATTAGATATGGAATCAAATGATGTTCGCTCTATTGGTATTTGGGGTATGGGCGGCATCGGCAAAACAGAAATTGCAAATGTTCTACATCAATTTGAAGCTGATTGTTTTCTCGGTGATGTTGGAAAACTTCATCAGAAAAATGGACTAACATGGCTACAACAAGTCGTCATTTGCAAGCTCTTGGGTGAAAAATTGACTCTTAACTAGTGAGTATGAAGGGATGAATATTTTAAAGAATATGCTTAGTTGGAAGAAAGTTCTGTTCACCATCGATGACGTAAACCATCAAGAACAATTGGAATTTTTGGTTGGAGAACCAGAATGGTTTGGTAGGGGTAGCAGAATTATTTTAACAGCAAGAGACAAGCACTTGTTGATCAGTCATGACGGGGATAACGTGTATGAAGTCCAACTATTATCTGAGGATGAAGCACTTGAATTGTTCAGTAGACATGCTTTTAGAGAAAAATCACCAAAAGAAGATTTTATGGAACTTTCGAGATAAGTGGTGAAGCATGCTGGTGGACTCCCTTTAGCACTTAAAGTTTTGGGTCGTTCTTTTTACAAACGAGACAAAGAACAGTGGAGAGACATGATTGATCGGCTGAAGAGAATCCCTAACAATGATATTCTAGGAAAGCTTAGGCTTAGTTTTGATGGTCTGGACAAAGATGAGAAGGAATTATTTCTAGATATTGCATTTCTAAATATCGCATACTGTGGTGGTTATAATTTTGGTCTTTATGTGGAACTAGTATTAAGAGACGCGAGTCATAGCTTTCTACTGATAATGGATCACCTTATCGAAAAGTCTCTGTTATCCATTGACCTGAATAATAGAATCATGATGCATAATATGATAAGAGAAATGGGTGAAACTGTCATGCGGGAAGAGTACGCTAACAGCAGAATATGGCTTCCCGAGGAAGTTTGTGACCTTTTTAAAGGGAAGTTGGTAAGCAATATTTAACGTAATTCATAATTTCGTAAGCTTTTGATTCTGTTAATTTTTTATTTGTTAGTAATTAAATATATGCTACATTCTATACAGATAACAGAAAAGGTGGAAAGCTTATGTATCCCAAAAGATTACAATTTTGAAGATGATCTTGTCAATTGTAGCAATATTTTCAGGAGGATGCAAAGCTTAAAAATACTCATAATTGGTGATGGAACTTTTAGCTCAAACTGCGCCATTACTTAGCTTCCTTCAAGTCTGCAGTTTATTGATTGGCCAGGATATCCTTCAGTTTCATTGCCAGAGAGCTTTGAACCATCACAACTCATTGTGCTTTGTTTACGCAAAAGTTGGCTTGTGGAACTTTGGCCAATATCAAAGGTATATTAAACAAGTTTTATTTTTTGTTACTAAATCAAAAGTTCTTTTCCACATTACCTACTGCCTTCAATGATCATAACAAATCTTCTCTTCTCTTTATTTTCCCCCACAAAATATTTCTATTACAAATACTACTTAAGCTAACTGATTTTTCGTTTTCTTAAAAAATGAAAACAGAACTTGAGCAATTTGAGGCATTTGGATCTAAGCGAAAGCCTCGAGTTAAGAAAACCCCCTAATTTTGGTGATATGCCAATCTTGGAGAAACTAAGTTTAGAAGGGTGTGTGAATTTGGAAGAGGTACATCCCTCTCTTGGACATTGCAGAATGCTTACTTATTTGAGTTTGTATAAATGTGTCAAACTTAAGAAGCTTCCAAAATTTGTGTGCATGGAATCTCTTGAGACTCTCAATCTCCTTGAATGCAAAAGCTTACAAAAATTTCCAGAAATCTGTGGAGATATGCCGCGCTTATCAATACTCTATGTTGGATCCCCGTGGATAAGAAATTTACCCCCGTCTTTCTACCGCCTTAAACATTTGGAATTGACTCTGAAGTCTACTCGGATAAGAGAATTGCCTTCATCCATTGGGAATCTGCAAGAGCTGATGCAATCTCCCAAACACCTTCTTCCATTACTAAGCTTGGCAAACTGTGGAATTTAATATTCTCACATGAACAACAATTTCAACATACCTCAAGTTTCGTCTTGCATCAAGTATCAGTTTTATCCTCCTTACAAGAACTTCGTCTTAGTAATCTCTATATTTTGGGTGGACTTTCTGAGGATTTAGGATCACGTCCCCCGCTACTTGCCAGACAAATTTTGCATTCAGATAGGGGCGAAAGAGCCTAGAGTTGTGGAGAGGTTTATACAAAAACTCTAGAAGCCTTTAGACATTTCAAAAAGGTTATAGAATTCTCTAGAATGTCATAGAAAATATCTTGGATAACTTTGAAATATCCTAGAGAGTTCTAGAGATCGAACAAAGTGTAATTATTATGGGGACTTGTAAAGTAAATTTTATTTGCACTTTAGCTTCTAGGTTGTAGTATAAATAGATAGGGCACTCATTTGTAAACCATTCAAGCAAGTTGTAAGCAATCTCCCAATTAATACAAAAAGCTTTCTTTCAAAATTCTGGAAGTGTTTCTTTGCATCCTCTTAGCGGTCTAGCTTCAAAGGGGCTTCAAAGGGGCTTACTTGAACTTATAAGATTGTGAAAGATCCATGATTAGGTTGTCAAGTGCCGCACGAAATATTTGGGAGACTCTAAGTCCGTGACAATTGGATGTAAGTGGAAGCAATATTTATTGTTTACCAAAAAGCTTCGAAGGACTCTTACACCTCAAGGTATCTGAATTTTATCAGAATCTTAATGAATTGCCGGGAGAGCTATCCCAAATTTAAGGGAGCTATTTGTAGATTATCATTTAGCCTTGAAGAGCCTCACAAATCTCGTAATTAATTGTTTTAAATTGTATAGTGATTGTAATCTCCAATTGAAAAATCGTCTCAAGTGAACAAGTTAATGTGTTCCTACATCATTTTCGCAGGACATGTATCCATGTTGAATATTCTCGTCCAATTGATTAATTTCTAGTTGTAATAATAATCTTTATTCTATTGCATACAGTGTGACTTCCATAAAGGGATTATTTTCTCATTTCTATTCCCGAAATTGTTCGATTATGATTATCAGTTTATAAATCAAGAACAAATGTCAATTGATCTGAACCCATCTTGATACGTATACCAATAAATTCATGGATTTTTGGATATGTTACTGTCCTATTGGACAGTACTGAACGAAAACATTCATTGAAGTATAACAGCATCAATCGATATTCGAGGTTCATCGATCCTTTCATTGGTTGCATCTACATACCATTTGAAACATTGTGGAATGGAGAAGGCAATAAAGAAGGGAAGAACCAAATTTATTACATGTTAGAGGTTTCTCTACGGGTCAGAGGAAGTATGATGTGTTTATGACTTGTTTTACATCACAAATTTCAAATATATATATATATTTTAAATTTCATATTCAATCAAACATGCATCATAAAATGGTATGGAAAGAATATGTTCTAGATTGTTGGTACAATTTGTATATGAGGGGTTTGTATCGATGACAAATGGGTGAAATTTTTATCTATAATGGTGGTTTTTTATTCTGAAACAATTTTTTTATCTTCCCATGATCTAACTTGTGAGGGGATTACATTAGATATGTTGGTGGTGATGTTCGAGTCATGACAAAGAATACTAGAATTTTGTGTTAAAACTAACTCGACTAACCATAGACACGTGTTATGCACGTGCACATCAAATATTTCACCAAGGTATTTGTTGCGTTCAACAAACATAAGTAAAAATTGATGATTCATTTCCTTAGATTTCATTTTCTTTGTGATTGTTATAACTTACGCATGTATGAGCATATATTTAAGAAATTATTTTGTATATATCTTTAATTCGTTTGATTTTCATTTTGTAATTCAAAATAAATTATTAAACTACTCTGAGTATAAAAACGATTTTGCTATGACATAAAAGTTTTCACACAAGTCTCTACGAAGCAAAGAAATGTAAAAGTGACGTCCAATCTAAGCAAGACCTCGTTTATTTTCATCTTCTCAGTTAACATTTTCCCCTAGAGAAAAAAAGTTAGCACGATTTCTTTCTAAATTCAATTTACATCGATGACATTGTTAATAACCTCTTTGATTGTTTAACTTCAGTGAAACTTTATGAGTTTTTGGCTAAAATCATTCCTCAACTATCACTCAAATCTAATGTACATCATTATATTATCTAAGTAAGCAAAAAACATCCTTATACTATCAAAAAAAAAGAATCATCCTTCAGTCTATTTTTGTTAAGAAACTAATTGAACAAATAAAAAAAAAATTTAATTTGGTCATGTCCTAGCTACATCGAGAAGATAAATTTTACCTAAAAAGAATAAAAATATGGATAAAAAATGAATATTTTATTCTCATAATGTAAATTTTGTGTAGTTTATATGTTTTTTTGCTTAATCAAGTAAATTGACTTGCAACAATACATAAGTCTTGAAATATTTATACAGTAGGATCCAATGATTTGAAAGATTATGCAAAAAGAAATTATTTTAAAAATTTTATGTGCAACTATTTAGAGATTCTCTTTGATAAAAAAAAATGTATAGTACGTATATACTATATAGACAATGCAAATCACATATTATACAATATATAAAAATACTGATAATTTAGTGAAATTATGTAGGTGTTTTATTGTGAATATTAAATAATAATTATTCTATTTGAAATTTTTGAAAATGAAGTTTTATTTGGACAATTTTTTTACACAGAATATTTAGAATTTGAATATATTTTGTCTGAATATTATAATCCTTAATTTCTAAAAATAAAAAAAATCACCCAACTTGACTAGCTTAATCGTGTGTACATATATTCATTTGACTTGACATATTTTTTTGTTGGAGGCTTGAGTTTCTTAAAAAAAATAGACAAAGGGATAATCTTGCAATTTTTTGAATAGTGCAAGGATATTTTTTGTTTACTTTTATAATACAAGGATGTATTTTAGATTTAAGTCATAGTTAAGAGATAATTTTAGCCAAAAATTCAAACTTTATTGTCAATTTAAACACGATAATATGAGATATCATTATTATGTTAATATAATCAATTATCAAGAAGATTATTTTCAAATTTCAGACCATTTCATTTTACAGAATTTTTGCAAAAATTCAAAATACTGTACGGAAATTTCACTTCATTCAAAATTTGGAGCCAAAATCTGAAATTTCAAATCCTACTGAGATGACAACTAAAAAATTTCGCGGCTTAAGAGGCAAGTGGTCCCAGCCAAGTAATTTTTTTAAATAATTATTTATTTATTTACAAATACTACTAGATTATTCTTTTTATTGAGTATCCCAAAAAAGTACAAAAAAATACCTCCTAATAAAAAATAAAATATATAAATCAAGATGCAAATAATTTTGTAGTCTTCCTTTGTTTTGGTTAGTTTTTATGTTTTTGTTTGTCTTCTCAAACTTAATTTGTGTACTTCTATTTATTTTTATTTATCGTGTTTAATATATTAAAGGAAAAAAAAATATTATCTTTTTTTGGAAAAATCA
>CM040629.1:97259308-97284399 GCA_022817965.1 Solanum lycopersicoides | reverse complement strand
AACCGTTTAGATATACCTAAAAAATCATAAAAGGTGTATTAAAGATATACAAAAATTTTGATTAAATATACTTATAACAACAAAAAGAAAAATCTCTAGACTCTTCATCTTCTTTTCTTTTTTTCCTTTTTTTATAAAAATCTAATTTAATTATAGAGCTTTTCATGGCTTGTCATCCGAGTACAAATCAAGAAATTAATTTCATTTGGACCTTTGAATATTTATTCAAATATAATAAATAATAGTGAATGAAAAGATTATTAATTATATAAATCAATTTATTTTGAAAAGCATTTTCAAAAAATGAATTACAATACTGTAATACTATACTCCTTTGATAAAAAATTATTTATGTTTAATTTTAGAATGATTAATCAATTTAAAAATAATTATAAGCAGCAATAATCTTTCATCAAAATTTCTAAGAAACATTTTAAAATGTATATTTTAAAAATTATAACAAATCAGCTTCTCGAAAATAAGGAAGCTTTTCCAGCAAAGTAAAAAGAGGGAAAATTTTTCTCTTTTATCTCTTTTAAGTCTCAGATGCGAGCCTTTTGTTACGGTAAAATTCGAATCTTTTTCTCTCAATTTAAATTAGTCGAATTTTAATAGCTAGGATACAATAATAAGGTCGGCATAGTTATATTCTCACCTACCTCTACTTGTACACTTTAATTTCTCAGGAATGGTGAAAAAGGTGTAGGGTCGATGCTTAATATGGGACTTGACAGTGTGAATTCAAATTTAGTCGAACTTCGGCTAGGGGACAGCGTTGGACCCCCCCCCCCCAAAAAAAAACAAGGTAGAAGTTTCGTTCCATCACTAGATATCAATTTTGTTGAATTTTCTCCTTTTTGTACATTTAGACCTTTCTTCTCTATTTCCACTTTAATTTCTCACTACATTAATGATAAAGTTGAAGTCTTTACTATGTATTATGCTTTCAATGACTCACTCTAACCTAACTTTTTCATGTTTGACCCATTCATAATAATAAGATGATAAAGAATGTATTATGTATGAAGGATAATAAGTGGTTTGTTACTTCTTTTGTGTGTCTGTATGCTCGGTACGTAAGCAATAAATATTATTATTAATACATTAGACAAATAATATGCGAGGTGGGGATGGGATGAAGATAAGGTGTGTTGAAGGTTTTGGAGTATACAATCAACGTAGAATGCTACTTGTAGAACTTGTTTTCCCGTTTTGTGATGGGATGAAGATGAGGTGTGTCGAAGGTTTTGGAGCATACAATCAACGAAGAATGCTACTTGTAGAACTTGTTTTCCCGTTTTGATGGGATGAACATGAGGTGTGTTGAAGGTTTTGGTGGATACAGTCAACGTAGAATGCTACTTGTAGAACTTGTTTTCCCGTTTTGTGATGGAATGTTTCATCCATCACAAAAAAGTGGTAAACAAGCAAAGGCCCACCCAATGTTAGTTCTCTTTCACATACATTACTATTGCTAGCTGTAGATGAAGTTTCGAAAATTTATTAATGATCCCTCCTTCTCAACTACTTGCATTCACTTTCTGTGTAGTATTTAGCAATGCTGAATGAATCCACTTTCTATTCTTCTTATGAAAAGTACCACTTTTTCTTTCACTAAAGCTTTAGCAATATTCTTCAAACAATGTCTCATGCTTCTTCTTCCAAAGTTTGCAAGTACGATATCTTTTTGAGTTTTAGAGGTGAAGATACTCGTAGAACCTTTGTGAGTCATCTCTATAATGCTTTGGAACAGAGAGGAATCCATGCTTTCAAAGACGATGAGCGGTTGGAAGCAGGACAATCAATTTCTGCTGAACTTTTAAAAGCCATAGAAGATGCCAGATTCGCTGTCGTGATATTTTCAAAAAGCTACGCATCCTCAAGATGGTGTTTAGAGGAGCTTGCACATATCATAAAGTGTAAATATGAATTGGAGCAGAATGTGATTCCAGTATTCTATGATGTGAGTCCATCAGATGTACGCCATCAAAATTCCCCTTTCGCTGATTCATTTTTCCAACACAAAGATGATATGGAGAAGGTTCAAAGATGGAGAGGTGCATTTGCGGAGGCAGGCAAAATATCAGGCTATCATTTACTTAATTTCAAGTATGCTTTCTATTTTTTTACGGTTTCTCTTTATCAAGAGCGAAAAGGAACAAACTTTTAGCTACAATTCCACACAATCATCAGCTATACTTTTTACCAAAAATGGAACAAAGATTCTAGGAAAATCGAGACATATATGGTTGTTTGATGATTTTAAAACGTTATAATTCATAATAGTTGATTTGAACTAACATTATTATGTGTTTGTTTTAGATATTAGTCTATGACAAGTCTATTTATTTACTCTGAGATTATTTTCCACTATATTGTAGAGATGAGGCTGAGTGCGTCAAGAAACTTGTTGATGACATATTTCCTAAGTCACTTCAAATTATTTCACCTTTCCCGGAAAGCTTAGTGGGTATGAGATCTCAGGTTGAGAAAGTAATCGAATTATTAAGTATGGAATCAAACGATGCTCGCTCTATTGGTATTAGTGGTATGGGTGGCATCGGCAAATCACAACTTGCACGTGTTCTGTATGAAAGATACCGCCATCTATTTGAAGCTGATTGTTTTCTTGGTGATGTTGGAGAACTTCATCAGAAAAATGGACTAGCATGGCTGGCACAAGTCGTCATTCGCAAGCTCTTGGGTGAAAAGATGAGTGTAACTAGTGAACATGAAGGGTTGATTATTTTAAAGAATAGGCTTCGCTGGAAGAAAGTTTTGTTCATTCTCGATGATGTAAACCATCTAGAACAGTTGGAATTTTTAGTTGGAGGGACAGAGTGGTTTGGAATGGGTAGCAGAATTATTTTAACATCAAGAGACAAGCACCTGTTGATCAGTCACGTTGGGGATAACGTGTATGAAGTCCAACTATTATCTGAGGATGAAGCACTTGAATTGTTCAGTAGGCATGCTTTTAGAGAAAAATCACCAAAAGAAGATTTTATGGAACTTTCGAGAGAAGTGGTGGAGCATGCTGGTGGACTCCCGTTAGCTCTTAAAGTTTTGGGTTCTTCATTTTACGGACGAGACAAAAAGCACTGGAGACACATAATTGATCGGCTGAAGAGAATCCCTCACAAGGATATTCTAGGAAAGCTTAGGCTTAGTTTTGATGGTCTGGACAAAGATGAGAAGGAATTATTTCTGGATATTGCATTTCTAGAGATTGCATGCTTAGGTAGGTATGATTTTGATTTTTATGTGGAACTATTACAGAGAGACCCGAATCGTGGTTTTCTAATAGATTACCTTATCGAAAAATCACTGTTATCCATCAACTTGGATAATAGTATTGTGATGCATAATATGATAAGAGAAATGGGAGAAAATGTCATACGGGAAGAATACGCTAACAGCAGAATATGGCTTCCCGAGGAAGTTTGTGACCTTTTTAAAGGGAAGTTGGTAAGCAATATTTAGCTTAATAATAATTTCGTTAGCTCATAGTTCTATTGTTCTTTTTTGTTTCATTTTTATATGTTAGCAATTAAATATACGTTTCGATATTCTTCACAGATAACAGAAAAGGTGGAAAGCCTACGTATCCCAGAAGATTACTATTTTGAAGATGATCTTGTTGATTATAGCAATATTTTCAAGAGGATGCAAAGCTTACAAATACTCATAATTGGTGATGGGACTTTTAGCTCAAACTGCGCCATTACTTATCTTCCTTCCAGCCTGCGGTTTATTGATTGGACAGGGTATCCTTCAATTTCATTGCCAGAGAGCTTTGAACCATCACAGCTTGTTATGCTTTGTTTATGTAAAAGTAGGCTTGTTGAACTTTGGCCAATATCAAAGGTAACACTCTCTTACAAAGGTGAAATTGCTTTAAATATAACTATATTTGTTTTCTATTGCAAAGTTCTTGTACAGAATAATAATTCTGAGGAAATTGTTATTTTAATAAAGAACTTGCAAGCGCACCCAAGCGTTGAGCACTATGAGATCTCAGGTTCAAATCCGAGCAAAGACAAAAACAAAGGCGATTTCTTCCCATCTTTCCTAGCTTTGGTGGATAGAGTTACCCGGGACTCTCTTTTTTCCGTATTTTCTACAGCCTTCAATGATCATAACAACCTTCTCTTCTCTTTATTATTTTTTTTCCCACAAAATATTTCTATTAGGAGTAACTGGTTTTTGTTTTTTTCTTTTAAAAAAATGAATACAGAAATTCAGCAACTTGAAGCATTTGGATCTAAGAGAAAGCCTTGGGTTGACAAAAACCCCTAATTTTGGTGATATGCCAATCTTGGAGACACTAAATTTAGAGGGGTGTATGAATTTGGAAGAGGTCCATACATCTCTTGGACATTGCAGAATGCTTACTTATTTGAATTTGAGGAAATGTGTAAAACTTAAGAGGCTTCCAAAATTTGTGTGCATGGAATCTCTTGAGGATCTCAATCTCCTTGAATGCAAAAGCTTACAAGAATTTCCAGAAATCTGTGGAGATATGCGGCGCTTATCAATGCTCTATGTTGGATCCCCCTGGATAAGAAACTTGCCCCCGTCTCTCAGCGGCCTAAGAGAGTTGCGATTGGATGATTGTGAAATTCTTGAAAGTATTCCAGACACTTTTCGAAATCTTAGTGTTCTCATTATATCAGGTTGCAATAAACTTACAACACTGACAGACAGCCTCTTTGAATCACAGCAATTGGAATATCTTTGTATATGCAAATGTTCTGGATTGGTAAAGCTCCCCTCATCTCTTGGAGTTCAAAAGAATCTCAGTTCGTTAGAGATGGATAGATGTGAGAACTTACAGAAGTTTTCAAGCTCTATTTGGATGGAATCCGTTCAATATCTCAATATATTTAATTTACCAAAATTAGATACATTTCCAGAAATCAAAGGAGATATGCATTGCTTGGAGGTCCTGACTCTGACGTCTACTGCGATAAGAGAAGTGCCTTCATCCATTGGGAATCTGAGCGGTCTCACTTCTCTAAATCTGCCAGGTTGTGAAGATCTTGTAAGTCTACCAGACAACCTCTGTAATTTGATGAATCTTCGTAAACTTAACCTCAGAGGTTGCAAAAGGCTAGAGAAGCTTCCAGAAAATATTCGTGATTTGCAAGAGTTGTATATACATGATGCAAGCGAAACTGCAATATCCCAACCACATGATCGCAACATATTGGGTGGACAATTAGGATCTTTGAGAGAGTTGGATGGAAGTGGAAGAAGCAATATTTCTTGTTTACCAAAAAGCTTCAAAGGACTCCTCCCCCTTTGGGAGTTGAACGTACAATTCTGTGAGAATCTTAATGAACTGCCAAGAGAGCTACCCCAAAATTTAAAATGGCTATTTGCAGATTATCATTTAGCCCTGAAGAGCATCAGAGATCTCGTAATGAATTGTCTTGAGCTGTGTAGGCTGGGGATATCCAACTGTGGAACTGTCTCAAGTGAACAAGTTAATGTGTTCCTACAGCATTTTCTCACGACATGCATCCAGGTTATTAATTTATTGAATATTGAATTTTCTTGTCTAATTGATTTCAAGTAGTAATAATTTCTATTCTATTGCATGCAGTGTGACTTCCACCTAAGGGATTATTTTCTCATTTCTTTTCCTGGAGTCAGAATTCCAGAGCTGTTTGATTACAATCAGTTTATATATCAACAAGAGATGTCAATTGATCTGGACCCATCTTGGTATACCGATAAATTCATTGGTTTTTGGATATGTTACGGTCCTATTAGATTGCACACAGAATTAGGAGTTACATTGGTCTGCAAATCTGACCCTGAAAGAAAATATTCCTTGCGGTATAACAACTTTCTCAGTGAAGATTTGGAGTCTTATGATCCTTTCATTTGTTGTGCCTACATACCATTTGAAACATTGTGGAATAATGGAGAAGGCAATAAAGAAGGGAAGAATCCAAATGATTATTACATGTTGGAGTTCTCTGATTTGTACATGAAGGGGGAAGAACTAGGCTTTGGAATTCGCCTGGAGTATGAAAAGGAGGCAATGAGTAATACTAGTCATCCAAAAAAGAAAAGGAAGCAATGAGGTCTGTTTATGACTTGTTTTACATCACAATATTTAAATGTTTCTTATTTCTTTCTTAAATTTCATATTCAACCAAACACGTCGCATAAAACTGTATGGAAAGCATATGTTTACATTGTTGTTACAATTTGTATGTACCCTTTTTAAATGAAAAGTACTTATATACCAGGAATTTGTATAGATGATAGATGGATGAAACTTTTACCCTTATAAGTTTAAAGGGTAATATTGCATACACATCATCCGTTTGTGAGATTTTACTAGATATGTTGTTTTTTGAATCATTTTCTGGGTGATTGTAATAAGTTACCGCAATACATGAGCATAAGGTGGATTTTCATTTTGTAATTCAAAATATCTAAATGATTCTATAGTCACATATATTGGTCAAATAGTTGTGGTACTAACATGTTAAATTGAATTTATCTAATGGTTGAGTAAATTTATAATTTTTATTTCTGTTAAAAAGATGATATTTTATATGTAAAAGGTAATTTTGATTTGAAGAGACATTTTTAATTTGATAATTAATATGGAAATAATTTGGAAAGATAGATAACTTATCATTCTCAACAATTTAGTTTTTTCTTTTCTGCTTTTTGTGTGTTTTCTTCTAAATTGTTACGAAATTTCTCAATTTGCTGTTTCATTTGTTTAATCTGTCAGTTGAAAAAAGGTACATTTTTATGTCATGAATTAGGAAGATGATAACAAGTTTCCTATAGAGGATGAAAAAAGATAAAAGTCTTTTCTCTTTGTGAACACTACAAATTTCTAACAATTTTGTCCCCATTGAAAAAAGGTCCTGCATGTGAACTTCATTAAAGGTTGGACCCATTTGATGGGTGACCGAATCCTCGGAAGTCCTCGTATTTCATCTCTTCTTATATCGTTTATTTCAACCATATTACAATAAAGAGTTTTAAGTTGTAAAAAATGTAATGACTTTAATTAATTTCTCACAATAATGAATACCTACGATACATTTTTATGAGTTGAAATAGGAAGATGATAAGTAGATCCCCAAAAAGGGTTTAGCCTAGTAATTAATGAAGTGGTTGAGAATCATGACGTCTCAGGTTCAAATCCCAACTGAGACAAAAGCACTAGATGATTCTTCCCATCTATCCTTGTCCTATCCCCGATGGACAAAGTTACTTGATACATGTTGCCGGTAGGTATCCTATGGGTGAATGGAAGAGATAGTTGTTTTAATGATGGGATTCGTGAAATTAGTCGAGGTGTGCTCAAGATACTAACTATTATAAGAAAAGAACAATTGATGTGAGTCATTTTCTCAAGAGGAGGAATAATTCAGAGAAGTTACGGAGAAGATTCAAACATGGAGGGATGAATTTGCTAATATGATGTAAAAAGAAGTAGTAAGTAAACTTTGTTTTTATTTGTGTTTGTTGATGGACCCATTCACAATAATGCATGTTGCAGACACAATGTGGAAAGAAGACTTCATATCAGACATTGACTCAAAATGTGAGGACATTATTAATGATAAGTTAGACCAAATTCTGAGAAATAATTTTACCAGTTAGGCTTCAAATATTAATCTGAGAAGTTGCCTGTTAGTCTTTAGCAATATTCTTCAAACAATGTCTCATGCTTCTTCTTCCAAAGTTTACAAGTATGATATCTTTTTGAGTTTTAGAGGTGAAGATACGCGTAGATCCTTTGTAAGTCATCTCTATAATGCTTTGGAACAGAGAGGAATCCATGCTTTCAAAGACGATGAGCGGTTGGAAGAAGCAGGACAATCAATTTCTGCTGAACTTTTAAAAGCCATAGAAGATGCCAGATTCGCTGTCGTGGTATTTTCAAAAAGCTATGCATCGTCAAGATGGTGCTTAGAGGAGCTTGCACATATCATAAAGTGTAAAATGGAATTGGAGCAGGTTGTGATTCCAGTATTCTATGATGTGAGTCCATCAGATGTACGCCATCAAAATTCCCCATTTGCTGATTCATTTTTCCAACACGAGGTAAAATACAAAGATGATATGGAGAAGGTTCAAAGATGGAGAGGTGCATTTGCGGAGGCAGGCAAAATATCAGGCTATCATTTACTTAATTTCAAGTAACCTTTCTATTTTTTTACGGTTTCTCTTTATCAAGAGCGAAAAGGAACAAACTTTTAGCTACAATTCCACACAATCATCATCTATACTTTTACCAAAAATGGAACAAAGATTCTAGGAAAATCGAGTTTGATGATTTTAAAACGTTATAATTCATAATAGTTGATTTGAACTAACATTATTATGTGTTTGTTTTAGATATTAGTCTATGACAAGTCTATTTGTTTACACTGAGATTATTTCACTGTAATGTAGGGATGAGGCAGCGTGCATCAAGAAACTGGTTGATGACATATTTTCTAAGTCACTTCAAATTATTTAAGCTTTTCCCGGAAAGCTTAGTGGGTATGAAATCTCAGGCTGAGAAAGTAACCTCATTATTAGATATGGAATCAAATGATGTTCGCTCTATTGGTATTTGAGGTATGGGCGGCATCGGCAAAACAGAAATTGCAAATGTTCTACATCAATTTGAAGCTGATTGTTTTCTCGGTGATGTTGGAAAACTTCATCAGAAAAATGGACTAACATGGCTACAACAAGTCGTCATTTGCAAGCTCTTGGGTGAAAAATTGACTCTTAACTAGTGAGTATGAAGGGATGAATATTTTAAAGAATATGCTTCGTTGGAAGAAAGTTCTGTTCACCATCGATGACGTAAACCATCAAGAACAATTGGAATTTTTGGTTGGAGAACCAGAATGGTTTGGTAGGGGTAGCAGAATTATTTTAACAGCAAGAGACAAGCACTTGTTGATCAGTCATGACGGGGATAACGTGTATGAAGTCCAACTATTATCTGAGAACGAAGCACTTGAATTGTTCAGTAGACATGCTTTTAGAGAAAAATCACCAAAAGAAGATTTTATGGAACTTTCGAGACAAGTGGTGAAGCATGCTGGTGGACTCCCTTTAGCACTTAAAGTTTTGGGTCGTTCTTTTTACAAACGAGACAAAGAACAGTGGAGAGACATGATTGATCGGCTGAAGAGAATCCCTAACAATGATATTCTAGGAAAGCTTAGGCTTAGTTTTGATGGTCTGGACAAAGATGAGAAGGAATTATTTCTAGATATTGCATTTCTAAATATCGCATACTGTGGTGGTTATAATTTTGGTCTTTATGTGGAACTAGTATTAAGAGACGCGAGTCATAGCTTTCTACTGATAATGGATCACCTTATCGAAAAATCTCTGTTATCCATTGACCTGAATAATAGAATCGTGATGCATAATATGATAAGAGAAATGGGTGAAACTGTCATGCGGGAAGAGTACGCTAACAGCAGAATATGGCTTCCCGAGGAAGTTTGTGACCTTTTTAAAGGGAAGTTGGTAAGCAATATTTAACGTAATTCATAATTTCGTAAGCTTTTGATTCTGTTAATTTTTTATTTGTTAGCAATTAAATATATGCTACTTTCTATACAGATAACAGAAAAGGTGGAAAGCTTATGTATCCCAAAAGATTACAATTTTGAAGATGATCTTGTCAATTGTAGCAATATTTTCAGGAGGATGCAAAGCTTAAAAATACTCATAATTGGTGATGGAACTTTTAGCTCAAACTGCGCCATTACTTATCTTCCTTCAAGTCTGCAGTTTATTGATTGGCCGGGATATCCTTCAGTTTCATTGCCAGAGAGCTTTGAACCATCACAACTCATTGTGCTTTGTTTACGCAAAAGTTGGCTCGTGGAACTTTGGCCAATATCAAAGGTATACTCTCCAATATTAAACAAGTTTTATTTTTTGTTACTAAATCAAAAGTTCTTTTCCACATTACCTACTGCCTTCAATGATCATAACAAATCTTCTCTTCTCTTTATTTTTCCCCACAAAATATTTCTATTACAAATACTACTTAAGCTAACTGATTTTTCGTTTTCTTAAAAAATGAAAACAGAACTTGAGCAATTTGAGGCATTTGGATCTAAGCGAAAGCCTCGAGTTAAGAAAACCCCCTAATTTTGGTGATATGCCAATCTTGGAGAAACTAAGTTTAGAAGGGTGTGTGAATTTGGAAGAGGTACATCCCTCTCTTGGACATCGCAGAATGCTTACTTATTTGATTTTGTATAAATGTCGCAAACTTAAGAAGCTTCCAAAATTTGTGTGCATGGAATCTCTTGAGACTCTCAATCTCCTTGAATGCAAAAGCTTACAAGAATTTCCAGAAATCTGTGGAGATATGCCGCGCTTATCAATACTCTATGTTGGATCCCCGTGGATAAGAAATTTACCCCCGTCTTTCTACCGCCTTAAACATTTGGAAATTGACTCTGAAGTCTACTCGGATAAGAGAATTGCCTTCATCCATTGGGAATCTGCAAGAGCTGATGCAATCTCCCAAACACCTTCTTCCATTACTAAGCTTGGCAAACTGTGGAATTTAATATTCTCTCATGAACAACAATTTCAACATACATTCAAGTTTCGTCTTGCATCAAGTATCAGTTTTATCCTCCTTACAAGAACTTCGTCTTAGTAATCTCTATATTTTGGGTGGACTTTCTGAGGATTTAGGATCACGTCCCCCGCTACTTGCCAGACAAATTTTGCATTCAGATAGGGGCGAAAGAGCCTAGAGTTGTGGAGAGGTTTATACAGAAACTCTAGAAGCCTTTAGACATTTCAAAAAGGTTATAGAATTCTCTAGAATGTCATAGAAAATATCTTGGATAACTTTGAAATATCCTAGAGAGTTCTAGAGATCGAACAAAGTGTAATTATTATGGGGACTTGTAAAGTAAATTTTATTTGCACTTTAGCTTCTAGGTTGTAGTATAAATAGATAGGGCACTCATTTGTAAACCATTCAAGCAAGTTGTAAGCAATCTCCCAATTAATACAAAAAGCTTTCTTTCAAAATTCTGGAAGTGTTTCTTTGCATCCTCTTAGCGGTCTAGCTTCAAAGGGGCTTACTTGAACTTATAAGATTGTGAAAGATCCATGATTAGGTTGTCAAGTGCCGCACGAAATATTTGGGAGACTCTAAGTCCGTGACAATTGGATGTAAGTGGAAGCAATATTTATTGTTTACCAAAAAGCTTCGAAGGACTCTTACACCTCAAGGTATCTGAATTTTATCAGAATCTTAATGAATTGCCGGGAGAGCTATCCCAAATTTAAGGGAGCTATTTGTAGATTATCATTTAGCCTTGAAGAGCCTCACAAATCTCGTAATTAATTGTTTTAAATTGTATAGTGATTGTAATCTCCAATTGAAAAATCGTCTCAAGTGAACAAGTTAATGTGTTCCTACATCATTTTCGCAGGACATGTATCCATGTTGAATATTCTCGTCCAATTGATTAATTTCTAGTTGTAATAATAATCTTTATTCTATTGCATACAGTGTGACTTCCATAAAGGGATTATTTTCTCATTTCTATTCCCGAAATTGTTCGATTATGATTATCAGTTTATAAATCAAGAACAAATGTCAATTGATCTGAACCCATCTTGATACGTATACCAATAAATTCATGGATTTTTGGATATGTTACTGTCCTATTGGACAGTACTGAACGAAAACATTCATTGAAGTATAACAGCATCAATCGATATTCGAGGTTCATCGATCCTTTCATTGGTTGCATCTACATACCATTTGAAACATTGTGGAATGGAGAAGGCAATAAAGAAGGGAAGAACCAAATTTATTACATGTTAGAGGTTTCTCTACGGGTCAGAGGAAGTATGATGTGTTTATGACTTGTTTTACATCACAAATTTCAAATATATATATATATTTTAAATTTCATATTCAATCAAACATGCATCATAAAATGGTATGGAAAGAATATGTTCTAGATTGTTGGTACAATTTGTATATGAGGGGTTTGTATCGATGACAAATGGGTGAAATTTTTATCTATAATGGTGGTTTTTTATTCTGAAACAATTTTTTTATCTTCCCATGATCTAACTTGTGAGGAGATTACATTAGATATGTTGGTGGTGATGTTCGAGTCATGACAAAGAATACTAGAATTTTGTGTTAAAACTAACTCGACTAACCATAGACACGTGTTATGCACGTGCACATCAAATATTTCACCAAGGTATTTGTTGCGTTCAACAAACATAAGTAAAAATTGATGATTCATTTCCTTAGATTTCATTTTCTTTGTGATTGTTATAACTTACGCATGTATGAGCATATATTTAAGAAATTATTTTGTATATATCTTTAATTCGTTTGATTTTCATTTTGTAATTCAAAATAAATTATTAAACTACTCTGAGTATAAAAACGATTTTGCTATGACATAAAAGTTTTCACACAAGTCTCTACGAAGCAAAGAAATGTAAAAGTGACGTCCAATCTAAGCAAGACCTCGTTTATTTTCATCTTCTCAGTTAACATTTTCCCCTAGAGAAAAAAAGTTAGCACGATTTCTTTCTAAATTCAATTTACATCGATGACATTGTTAATAACCTCTTTGATTGTTTAACTTCAGTGAAACTTTATGAGTTTTTGGCTAAAATCATTCCTCAACTATCACTCAAATCTAATGTACATCATTATATTATCTAAGTAAGCAAAAAACATCCTTATACTATCAAAAAAAAAGAATCATCCTTCAGTCTATTTTTGTTAAGAAACTAATTGAACAAATAAAAAAAAAATTTAATTTGGTCATGTCCTAGCTACATCGAGAAGATAAATTTTACCTAAAAAGAATAAAAATATGGATAAAAAATGAATATTTTATTCTCATAATGTAAATTTTGTGTAGTTTATATGTTTTTTTGCTTAATCAAGTAAATTGACTTGCAACAATACATAAGTCTTGAAATATTTATACAGTAGGATCCAATGATTTGAAAGATTATGCAAAAAGAAATTATTTTAAAAATTTTATGTGCAACTATTTAGAGATTCTCTTTGATAAAAAAAAATGTATAGTACGTATATACTATATAGACAATGCAAATCACATATTATACAATATATAAAAATACTGATAATTTAGTGAAATTATGTAGGTGTTTTATTGTGAATATTAAATAATAATTATTCTATTTGAAATTTTTGAAAATGAAGTTTTATTTGGACAATTTTTTTACACAGAATATTTAGAATTTGAATATATTTTGTCTGAATATTATAATCCTTAATTTCTAAAAATAAAAAAAATCACCAACTTGACTAGCTTAATCGTGTGTACATATATTCATTTGACTTGACATATTTTTTTGTTGGAGGCTTGAGTTTCTTAAAAAAAATAGACAAAGGGATAATCTTGCAATTTTTTGAATAGTGCAAGGATATTTTTTGTTTACTTTTATAATACAAGGATGTATTTTAGATTTAAGTCATAGTTAAGAGATAATTTTAGCCAAAAATTCAAACTTTATTGTCAATTTAAACACGATAATATGAGATATCATTATTATGTTAATATAATCAATTATCAAGAAGATTATTTTCAAATTTCAGACCATTTCATTTTACAGAATTTTTGCAAAAATTCAAAATACTGTACGGAAATTTCACTTCATTCAAAATTTGGAGCCAAAATCTGAAATTTCAAATCCTACTGAGATGACAACTAAAAAATTTCGCGGCTTAAGAGGCAAGTGGTCCCAGCCAAGTAATTTTTTTAAATAATTATTTATTTATTTACAAATACTACTAGATTATTCTTTTTATTGAGTATCCCAAAAAAGTACAAAAAAATACCTCCTAATAAAAAATAAAATATATAAATCAAGATGCAAATAATTTTGTAGTCTTCCTTTGTTTTGGTTAGTTTTTATGTTTTTGTTTGTCTTCTCAAACTTAATTTGTGTACTTCTATTTATTTTTATTTATCGTGTTTAATATATTAAAGGAAAAAAAAATATTATCTTTTTTTGGAAAAATTAATCAGATATATCCGTCAATTTTATGACTTAGAGCTGATATACCTCGTAAAAAATTGATTTACATATCCCTTTTTTATGTCTCAACATTAATTTTTCTTTTCCAAATTATTTCTTAATATTTTAAAATAAATATTACTAATTGATATAAATATTTTGATCGATCATTATTTTTTTAAAAACATATAAAATTCAAGGCAAATAAATATAAATAAATAAAAAAAAGTTATAGTTATCCTTTAGGTGAAAAGTACCAATACTACACATAAATTGTGTCACCCACTAGGCACATGTAACAAGGAGAGCAACCTCACATAACTAGAATTAATTCTTGTTTTGTTGGGTGCTTTTTCTAGTGACATGTACATAATGGGTGAATTTTTTTTATGAATTTAATTGAATTTAATAATTTTAAGTTAATTAATATATTTATATTATAAAAATATTTAATATAAATAATTTATCAAAAATTTGACTTAAATCAAATATGTAGTTAAATAAATATGACAGTTGAAGAGAGTTTGTGTTTTAAAATTTTTAGAAGAAGATATGATTCGATATTTGATATTCATATAGAAATCTAATTTTATTTAATTGAACAATAAAAGAAGAGGTAATTTTCTTTTATTATTTTGAGTAAACTTTTAATTTTATACAAAAAAATATTTTGTAAAAATATATGATACATAAAAAAAAATATTTCCTAATTAAAAGTTAAAACTTATAAACATTCTTTTCCCCTTTAAAAAGACTCAACCCTTTACTTTTAATCGAAGGATCAATTTCTATTTCCACTCCATTTTAAATGTTTAATATTTTAATTTTTAATACACCCCTTAATTTTTTTTTATATAATTGTATTAATAACTAATATTCTCTTCGCTCTAATTCAAGTATCTTAGTTATTATTCGGACAATTAAAGTATATTTTCTTTAATCATAATTTTATAAAATATTTTCTAATTATTTCAAATTGTTAATTATTATGACTTATAATATATTTCGTATAATTTCTAAATATATAAATTTTATTTTAGAAACTGTCTAAATTCATAATATTAATCAATTTGACTCTAGTATAACCGAATCAAGATAATCTTTCTTAAATAAGGAAAAATTAAATTTCATCTATTTTTTTAATTATAAGAGCAAGAATACATTAGATTTGTTTTTCTTTTAAATAAAATAAATATTTTTTCTTTATTTCCTAATTTGATGCTTAAATTCGAAAAAAAAAAAAGTACATTTAAAAATAGATTTTATTTTATAATACAATAAAGATAAAAAGATTCCTTTATTTTCTCTTTCAGACAAATCCTCTGTCTTTTTCTTTCATTTCATTTCTATGGAGAAATCTCAATATTTCTCTGCAAAACCCTAAATTTTCTCAAATTTTTCTTCTTACATGAGCTAATTTGTGTTATAAAGCTATAAATTCTTCTTGATTTTTCTTGTTTTTCTATGGAAATGGGTTCTGTTGTTGGATTAGGAGACGTTAATTTCTCTACTGAACCAAAAACTCCAACACCCACCATGATTTTCCCTAAAATTGAGCCGAAACTTGAACCCCTTGATGAATTTACCCCTCAATCGATGAACCCCAATTCGAATTTCAGTTACAATTCAGGTTTCAGAAATACTACTACTCCGCAGCAGCAGCAGCTGAATGCTACTAGTTCTCAAACTCCAAGCTCAACCGAGGCAGGTGTTCATTCGGAGTATAATCGGATATCTGAGCTGTTTCAAACGGCTTTTGCTCAGAGTGTACAGAGAGATGGAGATGTTGAAGCTAATGAGGATTTGGGTTGTCGAGCGATTGTTCCTGTCAGCAATGATTCACAGGTACGAGGGATTGTTTTATTTTGCTTGTATTAGAGATTTTAAATCAAATCCTGAAGAAGTTTAGGTTAAAAATTGAATAAAATGATTTTTTTTTTGTTGGTTTGGTTTGGTTTGAGTTGATTTGGGGTTGTGATGATTTTGTAGATGAATTTGATGTAATGCTTACTGACCCAAGTAGTTTTTTTGTGAGTTCGATCGATCCTTTTTGATTTGTTAACTTAATCTCAGGTTTCTGATATTGTTATTACAAGAAGGAAGTATGAGAAGAGGTCATCGGAGTTGGTTAGGGTGACTGATCTTAAACCGGAGGATGTACGGTATTTCCGTGACCTGATTCGAAAGACACGAATGCTTTATGATTCTCTACGGATTTTTGTAAATTTAGAGGATGAAAACAGCCAACATTTGGGTTCTGGCAGACAGACTAGAGCAAGGGGGGACTTGAAGGCATCACAAATGATGAGGGAGCATGGACTTTGGTTGAATCGTGATAAGCGTACTGTTGGTCCGATTCCAGGAGTGCTTGTTGGTGATTTGTTCTTATATAGAATGGAGCTTTGTGTGGTAGGATTACATGGGACGCCTCAAGCTGGGATTGATTATCTTCCTGCTAACCAGAGCTCAAATGGGGAGCCAATTGCCACAAGTGTAATTGCTTCAGGGGGGTATGAGGATGATGAAGATGCTGGGGATGTGATTATATATACAGGGCAAGGTGGACAGGATAAGAACTCACGGCAAGTTGTGCATCAAAAGTTGGAAGGTGGGAATTTGGCATTGGAGAGGAGCATGTACTATGGAGTTGAGGTGAGGGTAATTCGTGGCTTTAAATATGTTGGTAGTTCTAGTGGTAAAGTGTATGTGTATGATGGATTGTATAGAATCACGGAATCTTGGTTTGATGTGGGTAAGTCTGGATTTGGAGTGTACAAATATAAGCTTGTTAGGATTGAGAATCAGCCAGACATGGGAAGTGCTATACTTAGATTTGCAGAGAGTCTTAGGACCAGGCCACTAGAGGTAAGGCCCATGGGATACATTTCTCTTGATATATCAAGGAAAAAGGA
Source organism: Solanum lycopersicoides (assembly GCA_022817965.1). NCBI lineage: Eukaryota > Viridiplantae > Streptophyta > Magnoliopsida > Solanales > Solanaceae > Solanum > Solanum lycopersicoides. Next base: position 97,267,432 of record CM040629.1, on the reverse strand, counting down.
AAATGTGCCTGTATTTTTATTCAATGATATTGATAATGAACGTGATCCAGCTTGTTATGACTATCTGTTGAAGACTGTATTTCCTCCATATGTCTATCAGCCTTTGGGAAATGGTTCAGGTTGTGAGTGCACCGATGGGTGTGGGAATGGGACTAATTGCTTTTGCGCGATGAAAAATGGTGGACAGTTTGCATATGATACGAATGGGATCTTGTTGAGAGGAAAACCAGTCATTTTTGAATGTGGACCGCATTGTTCATGTCCTCCAACTTGTTCGAATCGAGTTAGTCAGAAAGGTGTGAGGAACAGGTTTGAAGTATTCCGGTCTAGGGAGACTGGTTGGGGAGTTAGGTCGTTAGACCTCCTGCTAGCAGGGTCTTTTATTTGTGAATATACTGGTGTTGTTCTCACACAAGAGCAAGCTCAAATATTTACAATGAATGGTGATAGTTTAATCTATCCAAGCCATTTTGCTGAGAGATGGGCGGAATGGGGAGATTTATCCCGAATATATTCTAATTACGCTCGACCGGCATACCCCTCCATTCCTCCTTTGGATTTTGCGATGGATGTTTCTAGAATGAGGAATTTAGCCTGTTACATGAGTCACAGCTCAAGCCCCAATGTTCTAGTACAGCCTGTGCTGTATGATCATAATAATGTATCTTTCCCTCACCTCATGCTCTTCGCAATGGAGAATATCCCTCCGCTAAGGGAGATCAGCATTGATTATGGAATGCCTGATGACAGCACAGGGAAGCTTGCCATCTGCAATTGACTACCTCATAGGAATTGTTGCAGTTTTGAGAGATGCAGCATAGCTATTTTTGGCACATCATGTACTAAGGTAACCATTAAAATTAACTCTACAGCATAGTTAATAATCCTGTAGAGTTTGAAATTATGATAGACATCATAACATTTTCTTGAATTGCTGGTTTTGCATTTAGATTCTGTAAATTGGTCGTCTTCTTACTGTACCTGCATGTGGTCTTTGTTCTTTGCATCTGTCTTCATATGCTGATTGAAGTCCTTTCCACTTTGAATTCCCAGAGTGATTCTGCTCATGGCTGGCAGTCTTAATTTAGCGCAACTCTGACAACCTCTTTGGAATGTCACTGTCCTTGCTTTACAATTGTAGAACCCACACAAGCTATTTGAATATGCATACAATAGATAGTCGTAAAGGCATTTCAAATGCATTTGAATGTACTTTCGTTTTGAATCAGATGTCCTGTGATTATTCAGAGCCAGATTACAGTTCTATTGGCTCTACTTTTTCTAATTGTACATTTTGTTCTTTGCTTTCTATGTCTAAGAAGCTTCTAATTTTACTGAATTAAAAAAAGAAAAGAAGAGAGACTTCCAATTTAGCTGTTAAGAATTATACGCACTGAAAATGTTGAAATTTGAAATATTAACTGTACCAACTGAACAAAAGAAAGAGTGTAGCCTATGCCATCTTTGATTAATTTCTTTCTGGTTTAGTACCAAATAGCATTCTCCGTCACCTCTTTAGGTGCACTTGCATATTTTAAAGACTATTAATGTTCTCATCTTAGGAGTGCTTAAATGTTTCAGTCGAAGTGCCTTAACAGATTGCGAATCATCTCTGGTAGTATCTCAAGACACTAATCAGGAAAACGTCATTTACACACCTTTTATGAAGATTGTGGCTTTTCCGCTTTATGTGCTACTCGCTTTTCTGATAAGGAATAGTAATATACCCACGTTGCTTATGTATGCTGTCTTGATGATTATTGATCATGTTTAATGCTAATTTTCGTATACATTGTTCTGTTCTTTTTTTTGTGTGGATTTCATTCACTTGCATATATGGTGGGAGGCCCTATTATAATATACTTTAGTTGAGTAACTGAACATCGTAGAACGTCCGGGGGGGAAAGGATGTGGAATGTTGTAACCTCCTTTTTACATGTTCTATATCCTTGTGTTGCACATCAGTATCTCGAATTCTCAATGCTTATACCTTTGTGATGTTAGAGAGAACATAGCATGAAATTTTGTAAGCTTTTGACTTATGGTAGTCACTAACAACTATATTAGCTAAACATTCAGCTGACGTTGAATTATTTCTCGTGCAGATGAAGGCGCGGTTGTTGGTGAATGTTTTCTCTATTTCCTTTGCTCGAGAATACTCACAATCTTGATGATAGAATCTAAGTCCACATAACCTAGATTTCATGGTGTGTTCAATGACTAGCTGAGAAGATAGAAGAAAGTTTGTTGCAACAACTAACTTGGAACTTGGAAGTAATATTCTTACCCCATTATAAGAACTCATGTTATAGTATAAGCTACTTCTTGTTTGCGTCTTCCGTTCTCAAAAGAGAAAAAGAAACCTATTAGCTAGTAGATATGAAGATTGAACTTCATATGATCATGTATAGAAATTTGTATCGATCCTTTGTCATGGATAGTTGTAATCGAGATCAATCGATCTTCAAATTAAATTAGAACAAAGGATGAACCAGCTTTGTAATGCATTGGATGTCATCAAAGGCAGCTCCCTCCCCTCCCCCCCACCCCACCCCACCAGACACACAAATTCAGAAATGGAAGTTGTAAGCAATTGACATCTCTTTCTCTTCTTTGCTTTAGTCATAAAGTCCATTTGGTCATGACATTTGTTTGATTAGGTGATTATCAGGTGATCCAGAAGACCTAATGAATGAGATTTTGGACGGTAACGTTCTTATTACTTCATTTCATGTTCTAACTCCTAGTAATAGAATGGGAGACCTACACTTGACATTTGCTATGTTGTTTGATGAGTTTCTTTCATATTGGCTTAAGGTTCATACTTTGCTTCCTAATCCGGAAAGATTGTATGTCAATGACCCCAGGGTAGAAATTTCTATTTTTCTTTGTCAGAGTATGGGCTTGGGCTTTAGTTCGGGACATCTGCTATCTTGTTTGATGAGTTTCTTTCATATTGGCTTAAAGTTCATACTTTACTTCCTAATCTGGAAAGATCGTATGTCAATGATCCTAGGGTAGTAACTTTCATTTTTCTTAGTCAGAGTATGGGCTTGGGCTTAGTTTGGGACTCTGTATCGATCAATCGAATGGGAAAACACCTTTGCTCTTTCGCTTTCTCTCGCTTGGAGCCTTATGCTTGTCAAGAGAGCAATTGTCTGTGATTCGGCAACTTGTTTAAGTTAGGAGGGTAGTATGTTCACATATCTTATCCTTATTTCGTGGAGGTGGAAAACTTGTCTCAGAATGACTCTAAGGTCAAGTAAGGAAACAACGAGTAATAATATAAACGGAAAAGGGCCTAAAATACCCTCAAAGTATTGGAAATGGTACAAAATTACCCTCCATCCACCTATTGGCTCCAAAATACCCTTCCCACCCACCTATTGGGTCCAAAATACCCTTGTCATCCACCTTTTGGTTCAAAATTGACCACTTATTTAACGGTTTTATATTTAAACTATTTAAATATTTTTTTTAATACGTGGCACGCAACTATATGTTATAATTTAACTTATTAGTATAATTTATAAATCAATCCACTACCCACCCATTACTAATTAAACCCCTCCAAATTAATACACCCGTCACATTATTAATGCAACAACAGAAAAGCTACTGCCAATTGAGTGTTTTTAAAAATTTGAGGCGAAAATATCTATAGAAGTAAATTATCATACGTTAAGTGTCTAAATAAAAATTACCGATAAACTTAAAAGTCTGACTATGTTCATCTTAATTATTCTTACGTCTCAATTATGTGATGTTACTTCATAGTTAACTTTTTTTCAAAATAATATATTAAAGGTTTTAAAGCAAATCATAAATATTTATAAAATTATATTTTAAAAAAGTGCATGAATTAATTCGGGATGTATTACTTCTTTACCTTTAATCATAAATTTTTAATTCAATCTTGAAAGAGAATCCTATTGAAAGTGTCCTCCTAAATAAGCGGCTCAACCTATATTTAATTGGGGCTTCGATTCGGACTCAAATAATTTTGAATGTCATTTTCAGGAATCTATAATTTCATCGTGTTTTAGTAGTGTTTATGACAATTTTGATATTATAATTGGATTATTAATTGGGTGGGGTTTAGTTAGTAATGAGTGGGTAGTGGGTTGATTTATAAATTATATTAATAAATTAAATTATAACCAATAGTTGAACGCCAAGTATTTTAAAAAATATTTAAAGAGTTTAATTTTAAAACAATTAAAGAAGTGGTCAATTTTGAACCCAAAGGTGGATGACAAGGGTATTTTGGAGCCAATAGGTGAATGAAAAGGGCATTTTGGAGCCAATAGGTGGATGGAGGGTAATTTTGTACCATTTTCAATACTTCAAGGGTATTTTAGGCCCTACAAAAATAACACTAATATGAATGGATAAACGAATACAACACACCAAATTATTATCAAGCCTATTCTGCAAGAAAGCGAAACAACACAATATGAACGGATAAACAAATATGACGCACCAAACTATCACCAAGCCTATTCTGCAAGAAAGCGTGCAAGAAAGCGAGACAACGCACGATTATCTACTAATCTTCCACTCTAATCTACGACCTTCGTGTCCTTTTATCTACGGTCAAGCCTATTCTGCAAGAAAGCGAGACAACGCAATATGAACGGATAAACAAATACGATGCCACCAATCTATTACCAAGCCTATTCTGTAAGAAAGTGAGACAATGCACGATTATCTACTAATCTTCCACTCTAATCTACGACATTCGTATCCTTTTATCTACGATCAAGCCTATTCTACAAGAAAGCTAGACAACACAATATGAACGGATAACACACTAAACTATTACCAAGCCTATTTTGCAAAAAAGCGAGACAACACACGATTATCTACTAATCTTCCTTTCTAATGTACGACCGTATCCTTCTATCTACGATCATGACCGGGGTAAACGGCCGAAATAACATCAAAAATTCATAAAAAATGGCGTGATCGGCAGGATTCGAACCTGCGCGGGCAAAGCCCACATGATTTCTAGTCATGCCCGATAACCACTCCGGCACGACCACTTGATGTGATGGTATTTTTATTTATTAATTTGAAAATGAAGTTAAGCTTTATGTTACAAACTTTTGCACATTGTTAAAATTCTTTAACTTATTAGATGAAGTTGTAGATTGAATGCTACATGAAAAATATAATTCAAATATCAAAATGACAACACTCAAAAGTAGAAGATCATAACATGGCGATTCAAGAAATGTATATTCATAGATAAATAAGCATTAATTATAAGTCCTATCAAGAGTTACACGTTGTCAAAAAAGTCTTCATTTGTTATTTTTGGGACTTAAAGTTCACAAACCTAGTTGTGAGAGTTCTTAGGAACACAACAACATATCTGTCGACGAAGACTGATGTATTTGTAGTCTTATCTCTAGCTACCTTGTGAAGATAAAGAAATTGTTTTTAATATATAAAAACAATACAAAAATAAAAAGAATTATTCTCAAAATAAGAAAAGAACCATAACAATATATAAGGATTGAGCAAGCATATGTATCAATTATATAAGGGGTTTTAAGAACTAGTAACTTGAATAAGGCTTACATTAGACCAAAAAAAATTACAAAAACAACATTTGAAACTATAAAAAAGTACTCCCCAAAATGTGTACTCTTTGCTTCTCTACTTGTACTATTTCCCTATATATAGTTTTTCCAAGTTGTGGTTTCATTTGATCATTTGCTAATTAAGTGAACTAGATCAATTTGCTTTGAGTCTCTCCATGTTTCTACATACCAAGTCCTTTGGCCTCAGTAGTCCTCATGATTCTTAGCCTTTTCACATTGCTCAAAAACATCCTACAAGACAATACAAACGAACAGGTAAGCAGAGACGGATTCAGGATTTGAAATTTATGATTTTTTCTAACGATAACGATTTCTAGTCAAAGATATTAGTGATGTCTAAGCTAACTTACATGTACTTTGAATAATTCTACAAAAATACTTATGCTACCTTTTACCAGCAACAGCTATCAGATAACTCTGTTGTAAATATGTCGAACATTTTAACTAACTATAGAAACACTAAATTAAAAAGAAATACTCCTTACCCCCATGGAACATCTCCAACAAGCATCCAATCTCCATCTTTATCTTCATATGTGAGAACAAACTCTGATGATCCATCCAAGAGCTTACATGACTTTGTTACTTGTTCCTTTTCTCCACCTATTTCAAATAAGCACAAATTCAATTAAGTATCATATATTATCACTAACAAGAAAAATCACACTAACATGTACTATCTTAGAGTGAAGAGAGGTTTCCTCTTAATTAAATGAGTTTATACAACGTAAATTCAAATTAATCAGAATTACAAAAAGATATCAGACATTGAATGGAAAATAAAGTGTTTGATATCCATATTATAACCAAGTTATAATTAGTCGGTAGTTGTATCCAGTTTCTGAACTATATTACTTGGGCTCTTTACAAATATTGTCACACTTATGCGATCCTCCAAAAATGCAGTACTTTTGAAGAATCAGACATGCACCCATTGTCATTTTGAAAAGTCCGAGCAACATAACCTTATTATTACTAACACCATATATAAGATCATTTCAAAGATATAATTTTAGTAACTATGATAGATATGTCAACTTACAATTAGTAGTTTTGGTTGATTTGAAGAACATTTCCTCCAAGATTTTGGCTAAAGTTTCATAGCAAATGTGAGAACTCAAATTCACTTTTCTTCCAATTGGCAATCCATCCATATTCACCTTTACAAAATCTACATCATTAATATTCTTGGTATTATTATTTCCATGATTAATTTTCTTGTTTGAACTCTCAATTTCTTTGTTCACATTTTCTTCTTGTTGATGATCAGCATTTGTAATCTTTGATTGATTAAAACTATTCATCCTGTAAGTCCTTATTGGTGGCCATCCCACAACCTGACTGCATCAAAAAATAAAAATAAATTATAGGTTAGAAATAACTAAGATTTATCACTTTTTTTTGTTTTATAATTATTAGATATTCGAAATTTACTGATCTGATTAATACCACACACAAGCCCATAAAAAGAATTGCTCCCTATCCATAGTTTATCGTTCCCAAACAACAATAACGATAATATATATATTCAGAGTAATTCTACGAGAGGTAGAGCCTGTGGAGGGTTGAGTGTACGACTTTACCCCCACTAAGACTCCTACCTCGTAAAGGTATAGAGAGACTCTTTTCGTCTAATTCAAAAGATCCCCAATCAACTAATGCATATCAAACAACATACAAAGGTAAAGAAGAGATAACATATAATAAAGGGGGAAATAGACAATAACAATAACCAAATAGAATAATGCGATGATCAAAACACAAGAAATATTTGATAGTAAAGAATTTTGAATTTTAACTCTTATTGAGCAAGCAACACAATGACCCAATTATGTTAAGTCTTTTCACCATACACAACGTTTATAATTTTTGTTAAGGATCACATTCATCTCACCACGACCTTAAAAATAAAATAAAAAAACAATCACTTCAAAGCCATAACTCAAGTAAAAACTCCTAAATTAGTCACCAAATTTACCAAAAAAAGGCTTATATCATCATCATACATTTTTTCATAAAACAAATGGAAAATTATCATGGTGAAGATATAACAAAAAAGAACAATACTAACATTTAATTGCACAATTTGTCTTTCAAATATACTGATCTTTAATTTTTATCCTTCAAATGAGCATTTTGCTCCTAACAATCAAACTTATGCCTGTAAGGCTACAATACATAACGTTTGAAATATTATGATACGAAAACATAAATTTATGTCAGAACGAAAAATTTATTTACCTGGCACTTGTAGAAGCAGATTCAATATTTTCATCAGTACAAATATTATTAAATCTCCTTGTAATAAATCCATTAGGAAAATCTTTAGCAGTCAAAATTCTACCATACTCACACCATTTTATTGATGATTTGTTAGTCTTTGTAACAAATGGGCCTAGGCCCAAGCCCAATTCAAGCCCAGTTTCATCACTGTAAGATGAATTACTCTTTGAACACATTTTTCCAATTTTTGACAAACTACAAATATTGAAGTTCAAGAAATGAATGAGAATGA
>CM040629.1:97134990-97259283 GCA_022817965.1 Solanum lycopersicoides | reverse complement strand
ATGAAAGCGTCGAAGGGCTCCGGTCGAAGCTCGAGAGATGGAGAACCGAGCTACCGCCACTATACGACCGGGGAATGGCGTCGAGTAGCTATCATTCAACGGGCCGGCATACGAGAAGGCATACTGATGGTGGAGTGGGCTTTTTTCTTGTTTTGGTAACTTTTATGGTTATGAATGTCAATGTGTTTGTGGAAAGCCCAAAAGGAGAAGAATGAATCCAAAGTTTCAAAGCCATCAGTTGGAAGCAGGTCATGGGTGTAAAAAGCCCAAAAGAAGATTTCAAGGCCCAATTGGGATAAGGGAAAGGAAATGAAGGAAAATACATTATTTGCAAAGAGAAAATATTCATTATTATGTTTTTAAATTAATAAGATGTTGTATTAATATTTTTTTTCCACTTTGGTGGAACTTAACCGGACTATAATTCATTTTGTTTTATGGTTCTTCGCAATTCTTTCTCTATTTTCTTTTTCAAGGCACATATAGGTCAAATTAGCGTGTTTATCCGTCAGTTCATATGCCTTTTAGATATTTTGTTGGTATGAAGTAAGATCTTAAGTCTTATACGATTTAAAATAAGTGTAATGTGTAAGTTTTTCACACAAATAATTTTCCTTTATCACTTAAGCAAAAAAGAAGGATGCATTACTTAAACTATAATTTTAATTAAAAATAAGTGATAATTTTTTTCTTATAACAAAAATAATAATTTTATCTTTTAAAAATTAATGATGATTTATGCCCTATGGACCCATATATGTTTGCCATTAAAACAAACACTCTTTTCAAAATGATGAATTCTTCCTCTTCAAGTTTCATTTGCAATTTCTCACTCATCATTTTTCAAATATATATTTGTTTATTTAGTCTCTGATTTGTGTTGAACATGTTTTTCCTTTATTTACTGAAAGTGTTTTCTATGTTCCCTACCTTTTTGTAGAAATGTAGATAATTGAATTTATTTTCCTTGGTAGATTCATATAAAATAGTAAATTTAGTTTCTTTTGAATTTGCATATGAAGTCGTTTTTTAATTTATTATTTAAACGTTGTATATGGAATCACAATTTTTTATTTATTTCATTTTATTCATATCTCATATTTATATTTATATTAAACTCATTAGTTGAATTTACTGTCAGGGTTTCATGAAAGGAAACATTCTATATAAAAAATAATTTCCTGTAATTTGGAATCATGATTTTTTTAATTATTTTATTTTTTATTCAATATCTGATATTTGATATCTATATTGGAACTCGATTAGTTCGAATTTAGCCTGTGCAGGGTTTCATTCGAAAGAAAGCATTCTATATAAAAAATAATTCATATTCAGAATTCAATTTAAAATCTCAAATTAAAAAAAAAAAACATTACTGCATCACATCCGTCGGTGAGATGCTTTGATCCTTAATGGAACATACTTTATGACAAGTTGACTTAAAATTAGTTGTGTTAACTTTTTAAAGAAAAATAATTATTTATTTATTGATCTATATAAGCTCTCTAATACTGGCATTGTCTCTAGAAAACATGTTTATTATTGAGTATTATATTACATTTTATTAAATGTTAATTTGGACAGAATAATAATAATATAATAATATTTGGTCCGACAAAGATCATAAGTAAGATATACAAAACTTTAATGTGGTTAATTTAATAATTAGCTTAATAGTACTATCAAACATGAATTTATTTCGAGGCCTGCAAAAAATATCAGTCGTATAAAAAGTTACTACTACTCCGTTTTTTTTTTACTTATTCAGTATAAATACGATTATATAAATTATTACAACACAATAATAAAATATGTTTTCGTAATTTTGATATAATAATATTTGATATGTATTTTATTTTTATTTATATATTCGATATGATATTCAATTTTCACAAAAAGCATATCAAAATACAGAATAACGTGTTGAAGTATATATTTACATATCATACACATATGTTGTTATAATCCTAATAAAATATAAATTAGTATTAGTACAAAATCAATATTTAGACATCATTCTGATTACACTATCTTAATACGGTGTTTAGTATCCATCGTTTACGGCTAGGATCACTGGGGTATTTAACCTCATTCCTCCCCTAGCTTTTGTCTCTTAGTGTTAGTGTCTTCTAGCAGAGTGCTTTCGTTGTTGGTGTTCTTTCTTCGTCAAGAAATGTACTTTTTTTGTATAATTGATAAACGAAGAAAAACATAAACTATATACTTTCTTTTGAATTACTACATGTTAAAGGTGTTAGCAGTATGAATAATTAAAATGCTTCTTGAAAGGTCGAAATTGTATTTCTCTTATAAGAATATATGTTAATCGATGTTGAACAAAACTATGATTTACAAATTTATCACAGCACAAGTATAGTAAAATCAAACTTTAAAATATTAAACCATATCGAGTTATAAGTTTGGTATAATCATAGTATAATATAAAGAAGTATGATGGCTTAGATAAAGAAGGCTAATGGAGAAACCTCATTCATTCAATATAAGTCTTCTAGATGCCTATAAATCTTAATTAAGCATTTGTAATTGACATAAAATAATATCAAGGATTTAGAAAATCTTAATTAGTCAAGTTTAGGTGTCTAAACTTTAGCATAAAACTCATGGGTTAATGTGTAAAGGTTGATTCTTTTCACAAGCCAAAAGCTTAGTCTAGACTATATACTAATTTTTTGGCTTCAATATACTTTATTTATTTACTTTCTTTGTGTTGTTTGTCTATTATTTAGAAAGCAACTATCACTTACCCTTTCTTTCAAAAAGATGGACCTAATAGTGATTTTGGCCATATATCACACTATAACAAAAAAACTTTTAGCGGCATAAATATTGACACTAATAAAGATGCTAAAGTTTTATCATCATTAGTTAAGCGTCATTAGAACAAATATCGCTAAAGCTTTAGGGACATATACAAAGAGGACATTGGCGCTAAAAATACATATTTAACGCAATTAAAAATTAATTGCCGCTAATAACCATTTTGTTTATAGTGTCACCAATTTAAATTAACTAAAACAATTTTTTTTATAGTAATTAGTATAAAAGAGTGATGTATACGTAATCTTATTCCTATCAATAAATGTGAACCAAAACCATGGATAAAAACAATAAATTATTGAATTTTCAAGGAGTTGAGAAATGATTTTCTTCATTTTTTAGTTCAGTATTTGATATTCGGTCTCCTTAATTTAAATTTATATCGAATTTTTACTTAAAAAATTGCTTCTTGGAAAAACTAATTTCATCTTTACTAAGCTTTTGACGTGAATAATACTTATCACTTCACATAACTTTTTGTTATACTAAAAATTATATTCATTTTAAGTTTAGTTCCAACATTTGGACAAAAAAGTGAATAAGAAAGGAGAAAAGTTCTTAAAAGCTATAGGGAACATAAGAATAACACATTCAAGTACATATAATGCAAAAAGAAAATTGAAATGATTTCAAATGAAACTTGAAGAGGAAGAATTCATTTGTTTTAATCATTTTATTTAATAATAATAATTAAAAAAGTGTTTGGCTCAATGGCAAACATATGGGTCCCATATATAACATTTTTAAAACATTTTTATTATTATTAAAATAATTAATTATCTCCCAATATATATATATGATCACTGGTTGTAAAAAATATAATGACTTTAATTAATTTCTCACAATAATGAATACCTAGGATACATTTTTATGAGTTGAAATAGGAAGATGATAAGTAGATCCCACAAAAGGTTGTGGCCTAGTAATTAATGAAGTGGTTGAGAGTCATGACGTCTCAGTTCAAATCCCAAATGAGACAAAGCACTAAGTGATTCTTCCATATCCTTGTCCTATCTCCGATGGACAAAGTTACTTGATACTTTTGCCGGTAGGTATCCTATGGGTGAATGGAAGAGAGAGTTATTTTAATGATGGGATCGTGAATTAGTCGAGGTGTGCTCTAGATACTAACTATTATAAGAAAAGAACAATTGATGTGAGTCATTTTCTCAAGAGGAGGAATAATTCAGAGAAGTTACGGAGAAGATTCAAACATGGAGGGATGAATTTGCTAATATGATGTAAAAAGAAGTAGTAAGTAAACTTTGTTTTTATTTGTGTTTGTTGATGGACCCATTACAAGAATGCATGTAGCAGACACAATGTGGAAAGAAGACTTCATATCAGACATTGACTCAAAATGTGAGGACATTATTAATGATAAGTTAGACCAAATTCTGAGAAATAATTTTACCAGTTAGGCTTCAAATATTAATCTGAGAAGTTGCCTGTTAGTCTTTAGCAATATTCTTCAAACGAATGTCTCATGCTTCTTCTTCCAAAGTTTAAGTATGATATCTTTTTGAGTTTTAGAGGTGAAGATACGCGTAGATCCTTTGTAAGTCATCTCTATAATGCTTTGGAACAGAGAGGAATCCATGCTTTCAAAGACGATGAGCGGTTGGAAGAAGCAGGACAATCAATTTCTGCTGAACTTTTAAAAGCCATAGAAGATGCCAGATTCGCTGTCGTGGTATTTTCAAAAAGCTATGCATCGTCAAGATGGTGCTTAGAGGAGCTTGCACATATCATAAAGTGTAAAATGGAATTGGAGCAGGTTGTGATTCCAGTATTCTATGATGTGAGTCCATCAGATGTACGCCATCAAAATTCCCCTTTGCTGATTCATTTTTCCAACACGAGGTAAAATACAAAGATGATATGAGAAGGTTCAAAGATGGAGAGGTGCATTTGCGGAGGCAGGCAAAATATCAGGCTATCATTTACTTAATTTCAAGTAACCTTTCTATTTTTTTACGGTTTCTCTTTATCAAGAGCGAAAAGGAACAAACTTTTAGCTACAATTCCACACAATCATCATCTATACTTTTACCAAAAATGGAACAAAGATTCTAGGAAAATCGAGTTTGATGATTTTAAAACGTTATAATTCATAATAGTTGATTTGAACTAACATTATTATGTGTTTGTTTTAGATATTAGTCTATGACAAGTCTATTTGTTTACACTGAGATTATTTCACTGTAATGTAGGGATGAGGCAGCGTGCATCAAGAAACTGGTTGATGACATATTTTCTAAGTCACTTCAAATTATTTAAGCTTTTCCCGGAAAGCTTAGTGGGTATGAAATCTCAGGCTGAGAAAGTAACCTCATTATTAGATATGGAATCAAATGATGTTCGCTCTATTGGTATTTGGGTATGGGCGGCATCGGCAAAACAGAAATTGCAAATGTTCTACATCAATTTGAAGCTGATTGTTTTCTCGGTGATGTTGGAAAACTTCATCAGAAAAATGGACTAACATGGCTACAACAAGTCGTCATTTGCAAGCTCTTGGGTGAAAAATTGACTCTTAACTAGTGAGTATGAAGGGATGAATATTTTAAAGAATATGCTTAGTTGGAAGAAAGTTCTGTTCACCATCGATGACGTAAACCATCAAGAACAATTGGAATTTTTGGTTGGAGAACCAGAATGGTTTGGTAGGGGTAGCAGAATTATTTTAACAGCAAGAGACAAGCACTTGTTGATCAGTCATGACGGGGATAACGTGTATGAAGTCCAACTATTATCTGAGATGAAGCACTTGAATTGTTCAGTAGACATGCTTTTAGAGAAAAATCACCAAAAGAAGATTTTATGGAACTTTCGAGATAAGTGGTGAAGCATGCTGGTGGACTCCCTTTAGCACTTAAAGTTTTGGGTCGTTCTTTTTACAAACGAGACAAAGAACAGTGGAGAGACATGATTGATCGGCTGAAGAGAATCCCTAACAATGATATTCTAGGAAAGCTTAGGCTTAGTTTTGATGGTCTGGACAAAGATGAGAAGGAATTATTTCTAGATATTGCATTTCTAAATATCGCATACTGTGGTGGTTATAATTTTGGTCTTTATGTGGAACTAGTATTAAGAGACGCGAGTCATAGCTTTCTACTGATAATGGATCACCTTATCGAAAAATCTCTGTTATCCATTGACCTGAATAATAGAATCGTGATGCATAATATGATAAGAGAAATGGGTGAAACTGTCATGCGGGAAGAGTACGCTAACAGCAGAATATGGCTTCCCGAGGAAGTTTGTGACCTTTTTAAAGGGAAGTTGGTAAGCAATATTTAACGTAATTCATAATTTCGTAAGCTTTTGATTCTGTTAATTTTTTATTTGTTAGCAATTAAATATATGCTACTTCTATACAGATAACAGAAAAGGTGGAAAGCTTATGTATCCCAAAAGATTACAATTTTGAAGATGATCTTGTCAATTGTAGCAATATTTTCAGGAGGATGCAAAGCTTAAAAATACTCATAATTGGTGATGGAACTTTTAGCTCAAACTGCGCCATTACTTAGCTTCCTTCAAGTCTGCAGTTTATTGATTGGCCAGGATATCCTTCAGTTTCATTGCCAGAGAGCTTTGAACCATCACAACTCATTGTGCTTTGTTTACGCAAAAGTTGGCTTGTGGAACTTTGGCCAATATCAAAGGTATATTAAACAAGTTTTATTTTTTGTTACTAAATCAAAAGTTCTTTTCCACATTACCTACTGCCTTCAATGATCATAACAAATCTTCTCTTCTCTTTATTTTCCCCCACAAAATATTTCTATTACAAATACTACTTAAGCTAACTGATTTTTCGTTTTCTTAAAAAAATGAAAACAGAACTTGAGCAATTTGAGGCATTTGGATCTAAGAGAAAGCCTCGAGTTAAGAAAAACCCCTAATTTTGGTGATATGCCAATCTTGGAGAAACTAAGTTTTGAAGGGTGTGTGAATTTGGAAGAGGTACATCCCTCTCTTGGACATTGCAGAATGCTTACTTATTTGAGTTTGTATAAATGTGTCAAACTTAAGAAGCTTCCAAAATTTGTGTGCATGGAATCTCTTGAGACTCTCAATCTCCTTGAATGCAAAAGCTTACAAAAATTTCCAGAAATCTGTGGAGATATGCCGCGCTTATCAATACTCTATGTTGGATCCCCGTGGATAAGAAATTTACCCCCGTCTTTCTACCGCCTTAAACATTTGGAATTGACTCTGAAGTCTACTCGGATAAGAGAATTGCCTTCATCCATTGGGAATCTGCAAGAGCTGATGCAGTCTCCCAAACACCTTCTTCCATTACTAAGCTTGGCAAACTGTGGAATTTAATATTCTCACATGAACAACAATTTCAACATACCTCAAGTTTCGTCTTGCATCAAGTATCAGTTTTATCCTCCTTACAAGAACTTCGTCTTAGTAATCTCTATATTTTGGGTGGACTTTCTGAGGATTTAGGATCACGTCCCCCGCTACTTGCCAGACAAATTTTGCATTCAGATAGGGGCGAAAGAGCCTAGAGTTGTGGAGAGGTTTATACAAAAACTCTAGAAGCCTTTAGACATTTCAAAAAGGTTATAGAATTCTCTAGAATGTCATAGAAAATATCTTGGATAACTTTGAAATATCCTAGAGAGTTCTAGAGATCGAACAAAGTGTAATTATTATGGGGACTTGTAAAGTAAATTTTATTTGCACTTTAGCTTCTAGGTTGTAGTATAAATAGATAGGGCACTCATTTGTAAACCATTCAAGCAAGTTGTAAGCAATCTCCCAATTAATACAAAAAGCTTTCTTTCAAAATTCTGGAAGTGTTTCTTTGCATCCTCTTAGCGGTCTAGCTTCAAAGGGGCTTACTTTTTCAAAGGGGCTTACTTGAACTTATAAGATTGTGAAAGATCCATGATTAGGTTGTCAAGTGCCGCACGAAATATTTGGGAGACTCTAAGTCCGTGACAATTGGATGTAAGTGGAAGCAATATTTATTGTTTACCAAAAAGCTTCGAAGGACTCTTACACCTCAAGGTATCTGAATTTTATCAGAATCTTAATGAATTGCCGGGAGAGCTATCCCAAATTTAAGGGAGCTATTTGTAGATTATCATTTAGCCTTGAAGAGCCTCACAAATCTCGTAATTAATTGTTTTAAATTGTATAGTGATTGTAATCTCCAATTGAAAAATCGTCTCAAGTGAACAAGTTAATGTGTTCCTACATCATTTTCGCAGGACATGTATCCATGTTGAATATTCTCGTCCAATTGATTAATTTCTAGTTGTAATAATAATCTTTATTCTATTGCATACAGTGTGACTTCCATAAAGGGATTATTTTCTCATTTCTATTCCCGAAATTGTTCGATTATGATTATCAGTTTATAAATCAAGAACAAATGTCAATTGATCTGAACCCATCTTGATACGTATACCAATAAATTCATGGATTTTTGGATATGTTACTGTCCTATTGGACAGTACTGAACGAAAACATTCATTGAAGTATAACAGCATCAATCGATATTCGAGGTTCATCGATCCTTTCATTGGTTGCATCTACATACCATTTGAAACATTGTGGAATGGAGAAGGCAATAAAGAAGGGAAGAACCAAATTTATTACATGTTAGAGGTTTCTCTACGGGTCAGAGGAAGTATGATGTGTTTATGACTTGTTTTACATCACAAATTTCAAATATATATATATATTTTAAATTTCATATTCAATCAAACATGCATCATAAAATGGTATGGAAAGAATATGTTCTAGATTGTTGGTACAATTTGTATATGAGGGGTTTGTATCGATGACAAATGGGTGAAATTTTTATCTATAATGGTGGTTTTTTATTCTGAAACAATTTTTTTATCTTCCCATGATCTAACTTGTGAGGAGATTACATTAGATATGTTGGTGGTGATGTTCGAGTCATGACAAAGAATACTAGAATTTTGTGTTAAAACTAACTCGACTAACCATAGACACGTGTTATGCACGTGCACATCAAATATTTCACCAAGGTATTTGTTGCGTTCAACAAACATAAGTAAAAATTGATGATTCATTTCCTTAGATTTCATTTTCTTTGTGATTGTTATAACTTACGCATGTATGAGCATATATTTAAGAAATTATTTTGTATATATCTTTAATTCGTTTGATTTTCATTTTGTAATTCAAAATAAATTATTAAACTACTCTGAGTATAAAAACGATTTTGCTATGACATAAAAGTTTTCACACAAGTCTCTACGAAGCAAAGAAATGTAAAAGTGACGTCCAATCTAAGCAAGACCTCGTTTATTTTCATCTTCTCAGTTAACATTTTCCCCTAGAGAAAAAAAGTTAGCACGATTTCTTTCTAAATTCAATTTACATCGATGACATTGTTAATAACCTCTTTGATTGTTTAACTTCAGTGAAACTTTATGAGTTTTTGGCTAAAATCATTCCTCAACTATCACTCAAATCTAATGTACATCATTATATTATCTAAGTAAGCAAAAAACATCCTTATACTATCAAAAAAAAAGAATCATCCTTCAGTCTATTTTTGTTAAGAAACTAATTGAACAAATAAAAAAAAAATTTAATTTGGTCATGTCCTAGCTACATCGAGAAGATAAATTTTACCTAAAAAGAATAAAAATATGGATAAAAAATGAATATTTTATTCTCATAATGTAAATTTTGTGTAGTTTATATGTTTTTTTGCTTAATCAAGTAAATTGACTTGCAACAATACATAAGTCTTGAAATATTTATACAGTAGGATCCAATGATTTGAAAGATTATGCAAAAAGAAATTATTTTAAAAATTTTATGTGCAACTATTTAGAGATTCTCTTTGATAAAAAAAAATGTATAGTACGTATATACTATATAGACAATGCAAATCACATATTATACAATATATAAAAATACTGATAATTTAGTGAAATTATGTAGGTGTTTTATTGTGAATATTAAATAATAATTATTCTATTTGAAATTTTTGAAAATGAAGTTTTATTTGGACAATTTTTTTACACAGAATATTTAGAATTTGAATATATTTTGTCTGAATATTATAATCCTTAATTTCTAAAAATAAAAAAAATCACCCAACTTGACTAGCTTAATCGTGTGTACATATATTCATTTGACTTGACATATTTTTTTGTTGGAGGCTTGAGTTTCTTAAAAAAAATAGACAAAGGGATAATCTTGCAATTTTTTGAATAGTGCAAGGATATTTTTTGTTTACTTTTATAATACAAGGATGTATTTTAGATTTAAGTCATAGTTAAGAGATAATTTTAGCCAAAAATTCAAACTTTATTGTCAATTTAAACACGATAATATGAGATATCATTATTATGTTAATATAATCAATTATCAAGAAGATTATTTTCAAATTTCAGACCATTTCATTTTACAGAATTTTTGCAAAAATTCAAAATACTGTACGGAAATTTCACTTCATTCAAAATTTGGAGCCAAAATCTGAAATTTCAAATCCTACTGAGATGACAACTAAAAAATTTCGCGGCTTAAGAGGCAAGTGGTCCCAGCCAAGTAATTTTTTTAAATAATTATTTATTTATTTACAAATACTACTAGATTATTCTTTTTATTGAGTATCCCAAAAAAGTACAAAAAAATACCTCCTAATAAAAAATAAAATATATAAATCAAGATGCAAATAATTTTGTAGTCTTCCTTTGTTTTGGTTAGTTTTTATGTTTTTGTTTGTCTTCTCAAACTTAATTTGTGTACTTCTATTTATTTTTATTTATCGTGTTTAATATATTAAAGGAAAAAAAAATATTATCTTTTTTTGGAAAAATTAATCAGATATATCCGTCAATTTTATGACTTAGAGCTGATATACCTCGTAAAAAATTGATTTACATATCCCTTTTTTATGTCTCAACATTAATTTTTCTTTTCCAAATTATTTCTTAATATTTTAAAATAAATATTACTAATTGATATAAATATTTTGATCGATCATTATTTTTTTAAAAACATATAAAATTCAAGGCAAATAAATATAAATAAATAAAAAAAAGTTATAGTTATCCTTTAGGTGAAAAGTACCAATACTACACATAAATTGTGTCACCCACTAGGCACATGTAACAAGGAGAGCAACCTCACATAACTAGAATTAATTCTTGTTTTGTTGGGTGCTTTTTCTAGTGAAATGTATATAATGGGTGAAATTTTTTTATGAATTCAATTAAATTTAATAATTTTAAATTAATGAATATATTTATAGTATAAAAATATTTAATATAAATAATTTATTAAAAATTTGACTCAAATTAAATATGTAGTTAAATAAATATGACAGTTGAAGAGAGTTTCTGTTTCTAAAATTTTTAGGAGATATGATTCGATATTTGATATTCATATAGAAATCTAATTCAATTTAATTTAACAATAAAAGAAAAGGTATTTTTTTTTATTATTTTGAGTAAACTTTTAATTTTATACAAAAAAATATTTTGTAAAAATATATGATACATAGAAAAAAAATATCCTAATTAAAAGTTAAAACTTATAGACATTATTTTCCCTTTTAAAAAGACTCAACCCTTTACTTTTAATCGAAGGATCAATTACTATTTCCACTCCATTTTAAATGTTGTTTAATATTTTAATTTTTAATGCACCCCTTAATTTTTTTTCTTGTATAATTGTATTAATAATTAATATTCTTTTTGGTCCAATTCAAGTATCTTAATTATTATTCGAACAATTAAAGAATATTTTCTTTAATTATAATTTTACAAAATAGTTTCTAAATATTTGAAATTGTTAATTATTGTGACTTATAATACCTTATATATAATTTCTAAATATGTACATGTTATAACAAAAACTGTCCAAATTCATAATATTAATCAGTTTGACTTTCGTATAATCGAATCAAATCAAGATAATCTTTTTTAAACATAAGGAAAAATTAAATTTCATTTATTCAGGTGGTGATAGAACTCTCGTAAAGTATAAGTGTGTAGTTGAAAATTTGATAATATATTAGATGGACTTTTGACTATTTTCTCTTTTTAAATATACACATCTTATAACAAATATTGTCCAAATAATTAATATTAATCAGTTTGACTCTCGTATAACCGAATCAAGATAATCTTTTTAGATATAAGGAAAAATTAAATTTCATTTTTTTTTAATTATAAGAGCACGAAAACATTAGATTTGTTTTTGTTTTAAATAAAATAAATAGTTTTTCTTTATTTCCTAATTCGATGCTTAAATACGAAAAAAAAGTACATTTAAAAATAGATTTTATTTTATAATACAATAAAGATAAAAAGATTCCTTTATTTTCTCTTTCAGACAAATCCTGTTTTTTTTTTTTCATTTCATTTCTATGGAGAAATCTCAATATTTCTCTGCAAAACCCTAAATTTTCTCAAATTCTTCTTCTTTCATGAGCTAATTTGTGTTAAAAAGCTATAAATTCTTCTTGATTTTTCTTGTTTTTCTATGGAAATGGGTTCTGTTGTTGGATTAGGAGACGTTAATTTCTCTACTGAACCAAAAACTCCAACACCCACCATGATTTTCCCTAAAATTGAGCCGAAACTTGAACCCCTTGATGAATTTACCCCTCAATCGATGAACCCCAATTCGAATTTCAGTTACAATTCAGGTTTCAGAAATACTACTACTCCGCAGCAGCAGCAGCTGAATGCTACTAGTTCTCAAACTCCAAGCTCAACCGAGGCAGGTGTTCATTCGGAGTATAATCGGATATCTGAGCTGTTTCAAACGGCTTTTGCTCAGAGTGTACAGAGAGATGGAGATGTTGAATCTAATGAGGATTTGGGTTGTCGAGCGATTGTTCCTGTCAGCAATGATTCACAGGTACTTAGGATTGTTTTATTTTGCTTGTATTAGAGATTTTAAATCAAATCCTGAAGAAGTTTAGGTTAAAAATTGAATAAAATGATTTTTTTTTTGTTGGTTTGGTTTGAGTTGATTTGATTTGGGGTTGTGATGATTTTGTAGATGAATTTGATGTAATGCTTACTGACCCAAGTAGTTTTTTTGTGAGTTCGATCGATCCTTTTTGATTTGTTAACTTAATCTCAGGTTTCTGATATTGTTATTACAAGAAGGAAGTATGAGAAGAGGTCATCGGAGTTGGTTAGGGTGACTGATCTTAAACCGGAGGATGTACGATATTTCCGTGACCTGATTCGAAAGACACGAATGCTTTATGATTCTCTACGGATATTTGTAAATTTAGAGGATGAGAACAGCCAACATTTGGGTTCTGGCAGACAGACTAGAGCAAGGGGGGACTTGAAGGCATCACAAATGATGAGGGAGCATGGACTTTGGTTGAATCGTGATAAGCGTACTGTTGGTCCGATTCCAGGAGTGCTTGTTGGTGATTTGTTCTTATATAGAATGGAGCTTTGTGTGGTAGGATTACATGGGACGCCTCAAGCTGGGATTGATTATCTTCCTGCTAACCAGAGCTCAAATGGGGAGCCAATTGCCACAAGTGTAATTGCTTCAGGGGGGTATGAGGATGATGAAGATGCTGGGGATGTGATTATATATACAGGACAAGGTGGACAGGATAAGAACTCACGGCAAGTTGTGCATCAAAAGTTGGAAGGTGGGAATTTGGCATTGGAGAGGAGCATGTACTATGGAGTTGAGGTGAGGGTAATTCGTGGCTTTAAATATGTTGGTAGTTCTAGTGGTAAAGTGTATGTGTATGATGGATTGTATAGAATCACGGAATCTTGGTTTGATGTGGGTAAGTCTGGATTTGGAGTGTACAAATATAAGCTTGTTAGGATTGAGAATCAGCCAGACATGGGAAGTGCTATACTTAGATTTGCAGAGAGTCTTAGGACCAGGCCACTAGAGGTAAGGCCCATGGGATACATTTCTCTTGATATATCAAGGAAAAAGGAAAATGTGCCTGTATTTTTATTCAATGATATTGATAATGAACGTGATCCAGCTTGTTATGACTATCTGTTGAAGACTGTATTTCCTCCATATGTCTATCAGCCTTTGGGAAATGGTTCAGGTTGTGAGTGCACCGATGGGTGTGGGAATGGGACTAATTGCTTTTGCGCGATGAAAAATGGTGGACACTTTGCATATGATACGAATGGGATCTTGTTGAGAGGAAAACCAGTAATTTTTGAATGTGGACCACATTGTTCATGTCCTCCAACTTGTTCGAATCGAGTTAGTCAGAAAGGTGTGAGGAACAGGTTTGAAGTATTCCGGTCTAGGGAGACTGGTTGGGGAGTTAGGTCGTTAGACCTCCTGCTAGCAGGGTCTTTTATTTGTGAATATACTGGTGTTATTCTCACACAAGAGCAAGCTCAAATATTTACAATGAATGGTGATAGTTTAATCTATCCAAGCCATTTTGCTGAGAGATGGGCGGAATGGGGAGATTTATCCCGAATAGATTCTAATTATGCTCGACCGGCATACCCCTCCATTCCTCCTTTGGATTTTGCGATGGATGTTTCTAGAATGAGGAATTTAGCCTGTTACATGAGTCACAGCTCAAGCCCCAATGTTCTAGTACAGCCTGTGCTGTATGATCATAATAATGTATCTTTCCCTCACCTCATGCTCTTCGCAATGGAGAATATCCCTCCGCTAAGGGAGCTTAGCATTGATTATGGAATGCCTGATGACAGCTCAGGGAAGCTTGCCATCTGCAATTGACTACCTCATAGGAATTGTTGCAGTTTTGAGAGATGCAGCATAGCTATTTTTGGCACATCATGTACTAAGGTAACCATTAAATTTGACTCTACAGCATAGTTAATAATCCTGTAGAGTTTGAAATTATGATAGACATCATAATATTTTCTTGAATTGCTGGTTTTGCATTTAGATTCTGTAAATTGGTCGTCTTCTTACTGTACCTGCATGTGGTCTTTGTTCTTTGCATCTGTCTTCATATGCTGATTGAAGTCCTTTCCACTTTGAATTCCCAGAGTGATTCTGCTCATGGCTGGCAGTCTTAATTTAGCGCAACTCTGACAACCTCTTTGAAATATTAACTGTACCAACTGGACAAAAAAAGAGTGTATAGCCTATGCCATCTTTGATTAAATTCTTTTTGCTTTAGTACCAAAAGGCATTCCCCGTCACCTCTTTAGGTGCACTTGCATATTTTGAAGACTATTAATGTTCTCATTTAGGAGTGCTTAAATGTTTCAGTCGAAGTGCCTTAACAGATTACGAATCATCTCTAGTAGTATCTTCAAGACAATCAAGACACTAATCAGTAAAACGTCATTTACTCACCTTTTTATGATGAGCTAATGTATGCTGTCTTGATGATTATTGATCTTGTTTAATGCTAATTGTCCTATACATTGTTCTGTTCCTTTTTTTGTGTGTGTGTGGATTTCATTCACTCTT
This sequence comes from Solanum lycopersicoides, assembly GCA_022817965.1. Classification (NCBI taxonomy): domain Eukaryota; kingdom Viridiplantae; phylum Streptophyta; class Magnoliopsida; order Solanales; family Solanaceae; genus Solanum; species Solanum lycopersicoides. The sequence continues at coordinate 97,244,007 of CM040629.1, read as the reverse complement.
GCATATATGGTGGGAGGCCCTATAATAATATACTTTATTCGAGTAAATTGAACATCATATAACGTCCAGGGAAAAGGACTTGGAATGTTTTAACCTCCTTTTTACATGTTCTATATCCTTGTTTTCCACATAAGTATCTCGGATTCTCGATGCTTTATACCTTTGTGATGTTGGAGAGAACATAGCATGAAATTTTGTAAGCTTTTGACTTATGGTAGTCACTAACAACTATATTAGCTAAACATTCAGCTGACGTTGAATTATTTCTCGTGCAGATGAAGGCGCGGTTGTTGGTGAATGTTTTCTCTATTTCCTTTGCTCGAGAATACTCACAATCTTGATGACAGAATCTAAGTCCACATAGCCTAGATTTCATGGTGTGTTCAATGACTAGCTGAGAAGATTGAAGAAAGTTTGTTGCAACAACTAACTTGGAACTTGGAAGTAATATTCTTCCCCCATTATAAGAACTCATGTTATAGTATAAGCTACTTCTTGTTTGCGTCTTCCGTTCTCAAAAGAGAAAAAGAAACCTATTAGCTAGTAGATATGAAGATTGAACTTCATATGATCATGTATAGAAATTTGTATCGATCCTTTGTCATGGATAGTTGTAATCGAGATCAATCGATCTTCGAATTAAATTAGAACAAAGGATGAGCCAGCTTTGTAATGCATTGGATGTCATCAAAGGCAGCTCCCTCCCCTCCACCCCACCCCACCCCACCAGACACAAATTCAGAAATGAAAGTTGTAAGCAATTGACATCTCTTTCTCTTCTTTGCTTTAGTCATAAAGTCCATTTGGTCATGACATTTGTTTGATTAGGCGATTATCAGGTGATCCAGAATACCTAATCAATGAGATTTTGGACGGTAACGGTCTTGTTACTTCTTCATTTCATGTTCTAACTCCCAGTAATAGAATGGGAGACCTACACTTGACATTTGCTATGTTGTTTGATGAGTTTCTTTCGTATTAGCTTAAGGTTCATACTTTGCTTCCTAATTCGGAAAGATCGTATGTTAATGATCCAGGGTAGGAACTTTCATTTTTCTTAGTCAGAGTATGGGCTTGGGCTTTAGTTCGAGACATTTGCTATCTTGTTTGATGAGTTTCTTTCATATTGGCTTAAGGTTCATACTTTGCTTCCTAATTCGGAAAGATCGTATGTCAACGATACTAGGGTAGGAACTTTCATTTTTCTTAGTCAAAGTATGGGCTTAGGCTTTTGTTTGGGACTCTGTATCGATCAATCGAATGAGAAAACACCTTTCCTGTTTTGCTTTCTCTTGCTTGGAGCCTTATGCTTGTCTAGAGAGCAATTGTCTGTGATTCGGCAGCTTGCTTAAGTTCGGAGGGTAGTATGTTCACAGATCTTATCCTTATTTCGTGGAGGTGGAAAGCTTGTCTCAGAATGACTCTAAGGTCAAGTAAGGAAACAACTGAGTAATAATATAAATGGTAAGACAATAACTACAAAAATAACACTAATATGAATGGATAAATGAATACAACGCACCAAACTATTACCAAGCCTATTCTGCAAGAAAGCGAAACAACACAATATGAATGGATAAACAAATATGGCGCAACAAACAATCACCGCCTATTCTGCAAGAAAGCGAGACAACTCACGATTATCTACTAATCTCACTCTAATCCACGACGTTCATATCTTTAATCTACGATCAAGCCTATTCTGCAAGAAAGTGAAACAACGCAATATGAACGAATAAACAAATACGATGCCACCAATCTATTACCAAGCCTATTCTGTAAGAAAGTGAGACAATGCACGATTATCTACTAATCTTCCACTCGAATCTACGACCTTCGTATCCTTTTATCTACGATCAAGCCTATTCTGCAAGAAAGCGAGACAACGCAATATGAACGGATAACGCACTAAACTATTACCAAGCTTTTTCTGCAAGAAAGTGAGACAAAACACGATTATCTACTAATCTTCCTTTCTAATGTACGACCTTCGTATCCTTCTATCTATGATCATGACCGGAGTAAACGGTCGAAATAACATCACAAAATTCTTTTAATATGCAATTAATTTAAAAAAATTATAAAACACTGGCGTGGTCGGCAGGATTCGAACCTGCGCGGGCAAAGCCCACATGATTTCTAGTCATGCCCGATAACCACTCCGGCACGACCACTTAATGTGGTAGTATTTTGTAATTTTGTGAACTATATATGTATAAATATAATAATATTTGGTATATTTATTTATTAATTTCATAATGAAGTTAAGTTTAATGTTACAAACTTTTGCATATTGTTAAAATTCTATAACTCATTAGATGAAGTTGTAGATTGAATGCTACATGAATAACATGGGCGATTCAACAAATGTAGATTCATAGATATATGAGCATTAATTATAAGTCTTATCAAGAGTTACACGTTGTCAAAAAAGTCTTCGTTTATTATTTTTGGAACTTAAAGTTCACAAAGCTAGTTATGTGAGTTCTTAGGAACACAACAACATATATGTTGACGTAGATTGGTGTATTTGTAGTCTTATCTCTAACCAGCTTTTGAAGATAAGAGAAATTGTTTTCAATATATAGAAACAGTAAAAAATAAAATATAATAATAAAAAGAATTATTCTTAATATAATAAAGAAAAGAACCATAAAAGTATATAAAGATCGAGCAAGCATATGTATCAATTATATAAGGGGTTTTAAAAACTAGTAACTTGAATAAGGCTTACATTAGACAAAAAAAATTTGCAAAAACAAAAATTGAAACTATAAAAAAGTACTCCCCAAAATGTGTACTCTTTGCTTCTCTACTTGTACTATTTCCCTATATATAGTTTTTCCAAGTTGTGGTTTCATTTGATCATTTGCTAATTAAGTGAACTAGATCAATTTGCTTTGAGTCTCTCCATGTTTCTACATACCAAGTCCTTTGGCCTCAGTAGTCCTCATGATTCTTAGCCTTTTCACATTGCTCAAAAACATCCTACAACACAATACAAACGAATAGGTAAGTAAAGACAGATTCAAGATTTGAAATTTATGATTTTTTATAACGATAACGATTTCTAGTCAAAGATTTTGTTTTCTTATAATTGTGATGTCTAGGCTAACTCGCATGTACTTTGACTAATTCTACAAAATACTTATATTACATTTTATCAGCAATAGATATCAGATAACTCTGTTGTAAATACGTCAAGATTTTAACTAATTATAGAAATACTAAATTAAAATAAATATTTCTTTACCCCCATGGAACATCTCCAACAAGCATCCAATCTCCATCTTTATCTTCATATGTGAGAACAAACTCTGATGATCCATCCAAGAGCTTACATGACTTTGTTACTTGTTCCTTTTCTCCACCTATTTCAAATAAGCACAAATTCAATTAAGTATCATATATTATCACTAACAAGAAAAATCACACTAACATGTACTATCTTAGAGTAAAGAGAGGTTTCCTCTTAATTAAATGAGTTTATACAACGTAAATTCAAATTAATCAGAATCACAAACAAATATCAGACGTTGGATGGAAAATAAAGTGTTTGATATCCATATTATAACCAAGTAATTAGTCTGTAATTGTATTCGGTCTCTGAAGGCTTTTTAAAAATAGTCACTTATGCCTGATCCTACAAAAATAAAATACTTTTGAAGAATCAGACATGCCCCCTTGTCATTTTGAAAAGTCCGAGCAACATAACTTTTGAGAAGTAGCACCATAAGTTCATTTCAAAGACAATTTAGTAACTATGATATATATCTCAACTTACAATTAGTAGTTTTGGTTGATTTGAAGAACATTTCCTCCAAGATTTTGGCTAAAGTTTCATAGCAAATGTGAGAACCTAAAGTTTCATAGCAAATGTGAGAACTCAAATTCACTTTTCTTCCAATTGGCAATCCATCCATATTCACCTTTACAAAATCTACATCATTATTCTTGGTATTATTATTTCCATGATTAATTTTCTTGTTTGAACTCTCAATTTCTTTGTTCACATTTTCTTCTTGTTGATGATCAGCATTGGTAATCTTTGATTGATTAAAACTATTCATCCTGTAAGTCCTTATTGGTGGCCATCCCACAACCTGACTGCATCAAAAAAATAAAATAAAAATTATAGGTTAGAAATAACTAAGATTTATCACTTTTTTTTGTTTTATAATTATTAAATATTCGAAATTTACTGATCTGATTAATACCACACACAAGCCCATAAAAAGAATTGCTCCCTATCCATAGTTTATCGTTCCCAAACAACAATAACGATAATATATATATTCAGTGTAATCCTACAGGAGGTAGAGCCTATGGAGGGTTGAGTGTACGACTTTACCCCCACTAAGACTCCATCCCCTTGAAGGTATAGAGGGATTGTTTCCGTCTATTCAAAAGATCCTCAATCAACTAACGCATATCAAACAACGTACAAAGGTAAAGACGACATAACATATAATAAAGGGGGAAATAGACAATAACAATAACCAAATAGAGTAATGCGACGATCAAAACACAAGAAATATTTAATAGTAAAGAATTTTGAATTTTAACTCTTATTGAGCAAGCAACACAACGACACAATCATGTTAAGTCTTTTTACCATACACAACGTCGATAATTTTCTGTTAAAGGATCACATTCATTCCATCACAACTTTAAAAATAAAATAAAAAAACAATCACATCAAAGCCATAACTCAAGTAAAAAACTCCTAAAATAGTCACCAAATTCCCACCCCCACCCCCAAAAAAAGGCTTATACATCATCATACACTTTTTCCATAAACAAATGGAAAATTATCATGGTGAAGCTATAACAAAAAAGAACAATACTAACATTTAATTGCACAATTTGTCTTTCAAATATACTGTCTTAATTTTGTTCTTCAAATGACAGTTTTGCGCCTAACAATCAAACTTATGTCTATAAGACTACAATACATAACGTTAAATATTATGATACGAAAACATAAACTTATGTCAGAACGAAAAATTTATTTACCTGGCACTTGTAGAAGCAGATTCAATATTTTCATCAGTACAATATTATTAAATCTCCTTGTAATAAATCCATTAGGAAAATCTTTAGCAGTCAATTCTACCATACTCACACCATTTTGTTGATGATTTGTTAGTCTTGTAACAAATGGGTAGGCCCAAGCCCAATTCAAGCCCAGTTTCATCACTGTAAGATGAATTACTCTTTGAACACATTTTTCCAATTTTTGACAAACACAAATATTGAAGTTCAAGAAATGAATGAGAATGAAGTGATCATATATATTATATGGGAGATAATTAATTATTTTTAATAATAAAAATGTTTTAAAATGTTATATATGGGACCCATATGTTTGCCATTGAGCCAAACACTTTTTTAATTATTATTATAAATAAAATGATTAAACAAATGAATTCTTCCTCTTCAAGTTTCATTTGAAATCATTTCAATTTTCTTTTTGCCATTATATGTACTTGAATGTGTTATTTCTATGTTCCCTATAGCTTTTAAGAACTTTTCTCCTTTCTTATTCACTTTTTTGTCCAAATGTTGGAACTAAACTTAAAATGAATATAATTTTCTAGTATAAACAAAAGTTAGAAAAAGTGATAAGTATTATTTCACAGTCAAAGCTTAGCTAAAGATGAAATTAGTTTTTCCAAGAAGCATTTTTTAGTAAAAATTCGATATAAATTTAAATTAAGGAGACCGAATATCAAATACTGAACTAAAAAAATGAAGAAAATCATTTCCTCAACTCCTTGAAAATTCAATAATTTATTGTTTTTATCCATGGTTTTGGTTCACATTTGATTTGATAGGAATAAGATTACGTATACATCACTCTTTTATACTAATTACTATAAAAAAATTGTTTTAGTTAATTTAAATTGGTGACACTATAACAAAAATGGTTATTAGCGGCAATTAATTCTTAATTGCAGTTAAATATGTATTTTTAGCGCAATTGTCGCTCTTGGTATATGTCCCTAAAGCCTTTAGCGATATTTGTTCTAATGACGCTTAACTAATGTGGTAAAACTTTAGCATTCTTTATTAGTGTCAATATTAGTGTCGCTAAAAGTTTTTTTGTTATAGGGTGAATATATGGCCAAAATCACTATTAGGTCCATCTTTTTGAAAGGAAAGGGTAAGTGATAGTTGTCTTCTAAATAATAGACAAACAACACAAGAAAGTAAATAAATAAAGTATATTGAAGCCAAAAAATTAGTATATAGTCTAGACTAAGCTTTTGGCTTGTGAAAAGAATCAACCTTTACACATTAACCCATGAGTTTTATGCTAAAGTTTAGACACCTAAACTTGACTAATTAAGATTTCTAAATCCTTGATATTATTTTATGTCAATTACAAATGCTTAATTAAGATTTATAGGCATCTAGAAGACTTATATTGATAAATGAGGTTTCTCCATTAGCCTTCTTTATCTAAGCCATCATACTTCTTTATATTATACTATGATTATACCAAACTTATAACTCGATATGGTTTAATATTTTAAAGTTTGATTTTACTATACTTGTGCTGTGATAAATTTGTAAATCATAGTTTTGTTCAACATCGATTAACATATATTCTTATAAGAGAAATACAATTTCGACCTTTCAAGAAGCATTTTATTATATCATTACTAGCTAACACCTTTAACATGTAGTAATTCAAAAGAAAGTATATAGTTTATGTTTTCTTTCGTTTATCAATTATACAAAAAATAGTACATTTCTTGACGAAGAAAGAACACCAACAACGAAAGCACTCTCTAGAACGACACTAACACTAAGAGACAAAAGCTAGGGGAGGAATGAGGTTAAATACCCCAGTGATCCTAGCCGTAAACGATGGATACTAAACACCGTATTAAGATAGTGTAATCAGAATGATGTCTAAATAATTGATTTTGTACTAATACTAATTTAATATTATTAAGGATTATAACAACATATGTGTATGTATATGTAAATATATACTTCAACACGTTATTCTGTATTTTGATATGCTTTTTGTGAAAATTGAATTCATATCGAATATATAAATAAAATAAAATACATATCAAATTTATTATATCAAAATTACGAAAACATATTTTATTATTGTGTTGTAATAATTTATATATCGTATTTACTGAATAAGTAAAAAAAAACGGAGTAGTAGTAACTTTTTATACGACAATGATATTTTTTGCAGGCCTCGAAATAAATTCATGTTTGATAGTACTATTAAGCTAATTATTAATTAACCACATTAAAGTTTTGTATATCTTACTTATGATCTTTGTCGGACCAAATATTATTATTATTATTATTATTCTGTCCAAATTAACATTAATAAAATGTAATATAATACTCAATTATAACATGTTTTCTAGAGACAATGCCAGTATTAGAGGCTTATATAGATCAATAATAAATAATTATTTTCTTTAAAAAGTTACACCAACTAATTTTAAGGTAAAACTTGTCATAAAAGTATGTTCCATTAAGGATCAAGCATCTCACCGACGGATGTGTGCAGTAATTTTTTTTTTTTAATTTGAGATTTTAAATTCAATTCTGAATATGAATTATTTTTTTATATAGAATGTTCTTTCGAAAACCCTGCACAGGCTAAATTCGAACTAATCGAGTTCCAATAGATATCAAATATCAGATATTGAATAAAAATAAAATAATTAAAAAAATCATGATTCCAAATTACAGGAAATTAATTTTTTATATAGAATGTTCCTTTCATGAAACCCTGCACGGTAAATTCAAACTAATCGAGTTTTAATATAGATATCAAATATCAGATATGAATAAAAATGAAAATATAAAAAAAATCGTGATTCCATATTACACGTTTAAATAATAATCTAAAAACAACGACTTCATATCACATGATCAAACAGAAACTAAATTTGACCTATTTTATATGAATCTACCAAGGAAAATAAATTCAATTATCTACATTTCTACAAAAAGGTAGGGAACATAGAAAAACACTTTCAGTAAATAAAGGAAAAAACATGTTCAACACAAATCAGAGACTAAATAAAACAAATATATATTTGAAAAATGATGAGTGAGAAATTGCAAATGAAACTTGAAGAGGAAGAATTCATCATTTTGAAAAGAGTGTTTGTTTTAATGGCAAACATATATGGGTCCATAGGGCATAAATCATCATTAATTTTTAAAAGATAAAATTATTATTTTTGTTATAAGAAAAAAAAATTAGTCACTTATTTTTAATTGACAAATTATAGTTTAAGTAATGCAATCCATTCTTTTTTGCTTAAGGTGATAAAGGAAAATTATTTGTGTGAAAAACTTACACATTACACTTATTTTAAATCGTATAAGACTTAAGATCTTACTTCATACCAAATCAAAATATCTAAAAGGCATATGAACTGACGGATAAACACGCCTAATTTGACCTATATGTGCCTTGAAAAAGAAAAATAGAGAAAGAATTAAGCGAAGAACCATAAAACAAAATGAATTATAGTCCGGTTAAGTTCCACCAAAGTGGAAAAAAAATATTAATACAACATCTTATTAATTTAAAAAACATAATAATGAATATTTTCTCTTTGCAAATAATGTATTTTCCTTCATTTCCTTTCCCTTATCCCAATTGGGCCTTGAAATCTTCTTTTGGGCTTTTTACACCCATGACCTGCTTCCAACTGATGGGCTTTGAAACTTTGGATTCATTCTTCTCCTTTTGGGCTTTCCACAAACACATTGACATTCATAACCATAAAAGTTACCAAAACAAGAAAAAAGCCCACTCCCACCATCAGTATGCCTTCTCGTATGCCGGCCCGTTGAATGATAGCTACTCGACGCCATTCCCCGGTCGTATAGTGGCGGTAGCTCGGTTCTCCATCTCTCGAGCTTCGACCGGAGCCCTTCGACGCTTTCATCTATACTCCAACCATCCAAAACAGAACTTTTATCCTCTTCTAAAGGATATTTCTTTTCAGCAATAGCAGCAGCCACTTCAGAAGGTGAAGGCCCAACTTCAGAATCAGACCATACTGAATGGGCCTTTAATGGGCCTCCAAATACAAATTTCCCATTTTGCCCTTTTGGGCCTCCATAATCAAATCCACCATTATTTCTTAACATGGGCTTTCCAATAACTGGTGTTTGTCTCTCTTTTGGGCTTACGTCTAGGCCCAAATATTTATTGGGCTTTATTGTAATGGACTTCTCATCAACTACCTTAGTCGTCGGTGAATCGGTTCCGGCCTTCTTTTCATTAATGGGCTTTTCTTTATCCCCAAATTCTAACTCTATAAGTTTAAGTTTGGGCTTTTCATCTTTGGGCTTGGGCCTATCATCTTTGGGCTTGGGCCTATTAAGATAAGAAGATGATTCTTTACTAACAATTGAATCACTTAATACTGATCCAGATTTACCTTTTTTATTATTTGTTTTGGGCTTTTCTCTTAATTCTGCACCACTTATAACAGAACTTGCTTTACCTTTTTTCTTCATCATATGTTTTGGTGGCTCAAATGAAATACTAAGTATTGAACTTTCTTTTTCAACAGCCACAACTTTTTTTTTGTGGGGAATTGCTGCAACTAATGAACTATTAGCCATCGAGGCGCTATCGAACATGACACGTTCACTACGTTCACTCCTTGTACGACGTAGTATAGGTTTTAATGTAGTGGCATTGTTATTGTTGTTGTTATCGTCCTTCTGAGCATCTAGGGTTTTTTGGTCGTAGTTGGGTAGATGTGCATCTTCATCCATTAAATCGCGATATCCAACTGCTGACATACTTAATTGTCTATATAGTTGCATGCTTCTCATAGTACCACCAAGTAATGTCACACCAATGTTTAATATTCCTTGAGGACGCCCTGAGGGACGACGTATCTATATCCCAAAAATAAAAATAAAAATTAACTTTTAAATGCTAGTTTTGCACATATTTATTCAAAGAAATTGTGAATTATTGTCAAAAATCATCATACAACATACGCATACTCCCTTTGTTTTAATTTGTCTGTCTAATTCTTCTGACATGAAGCTATTAAATACACAATGAAACATATGACAAAACTAATGAAATCTCATTTTAAAAAAAATATGAAATTTCAAAAAGGGTATATTTAAAACAAATTAAAATAAAATGAACATCAAACAATAGAGATGGGAGAATTTTGGACATATTACATTCCACAATTTCATCTATAAAAATATATGATGTTGAAAAAATTATAGGGATAATTTCAGAAACGAAGATTGAAGAGATGCATGCATGCATGCAATATTCCAATTTCACGTAAACAGATATTCACAAAAAGATCAAAATATACACGAAAGAAACAAACCTGAAGTGCAACAAAACGCATACCAATATGGTGTTGTTGATGTTGCAACCTAGTTGGAGGAGGGATAAGGTTTCCAACGAGGACACGAACGGACCCCACAAGCGAATCGCGGAACCAATGTACCGAAAAAATGTCAATTTGTACCGCAGAAGTATCCTGTTGTAAAAATTCATCATCTACCCGAAAAACAAACTTATCATTCCACGTGGGGTTGTTACCACCATCATTATCAACCCCTGTGGTGAGTTTTCGGGTAGGGTGGACCCACGCGGACGCATAGGTTTTCATTTTTTTTGATATAGGTTCCAAATCTTGCGCGGAGATAATATTTACCTCCAATAATTGAAAAGGTTTCAAGGCTCCCATTTTGGGAGGCATTTTGAAACACGAATGATGATGACTGATAATGATGATAGAATACAAAATTATATTTCCACTCGCCGCCCGTCGTTGATGGGCCGACGAGGGGAAGAATTTGGCATTAACGTGGAAAAAGACCCCCAAGGAAAATTGGGGAAGGAGAAGAAGGTGATTTTTTTAGAGGACATTAAAGAAAAAATAATAGAATACAAAGGGAAATAGTAATTAAATTCTAACTTCTTTTTTTGACCATTAAGGTTATTAACATATTTGGATGATTTGTAATTTTTAATTTAAATTTTTTCAAAGTCAATAATTGTGGACCTTTAGTTTTTAGAGGAAAATCTTGTCATTAATATGTGAAAATTTTAGAAATAAAATTTTGTTTGCATGTGTATTTTAGGATTATTTTTTCCGATAACCAAGTTTGATGATAGTCAAAATTCAGACGCATATTTAATTATTATTTTCTTTTTCATATGTCATCAATTATCCGTGGTTCTATTTACTCTTAAGTGTTACTACAATATATGAAAAAATATTTTTTGTAGACGAAAAAGATAAAAGAAAAAAGTGTCACATAAGTTAAGTAACAACAAAAGTATGTATGATACATACTATGCTTTTGAAATTCAAATTATGATGTGAACGTTGAAAACTAAAGGCAGATGCTGGAAATATTGTTTGGTATTAGTGGTCAATTCAAAAAGTAACCAAATAAAATTCATCATTCTTGTAATAGCTTTTGCCAAAATAAAGTTGTAATAAAATTATAAAACAAAGTCCTTTTGGACCACAAGGGATTTGAAATGTTTGAAAATCTATAAATCATGTTTCCACAAATAAAACTTTAATATGATATTATTTAACTTAACAAATAAATATTTTAATGTTTTAATTTTTAAAAATTGTATTGCTGAAATGTGTGATCATTGATTTCATTTCAATGCTTAAGTTATTATAAATGTTTATTTTTAATTATGTCCCAATACACTCTTCCCTTGAAGTGCGAGTCTATACTTTTTTCATACGTGGAAAATCTTTTTGATAGTGAGTGATGATAAAAATTATATATAATTAAAACATTTATCTTCTCTAATATCATATTCAAAATATTTGACCATCTCATAAAAAATATTATATTATCGAAGAGAAATCACAACAACAATTTACTCATTGTTATCACACAAATGACATAGGAGGAAAAAGAAACTCTAATTTAATTAGTTATGCACACATTACTCAAATTTAAAGCCAAAATTCCAAAAATTAAACTTGTAAATCTTGAAAACTTAATCAATTAAAACCATTAATTAAACATAGGCAAAAGGATTAGCAAGAAGATATGCTTCAACAAGTTTGAAAAGTTCAATAGCTTTGTCTCTATCTTCTTTGATTTCTTCTTCTTTGACTATACAATTACCATTTGTATGATACTCACTTATTGTCTTGCAAATGCACCCTCCATTTTCACATTCTTCAAATCGAATATAATAAGAAATATGTTCCAAATTTTCTCCAAGAACTTCTCCTTCAATTAATGAATATTTTATTACCATGTTCTTGTCGTCAATGAAATGGATCTTGTGTTTTAAGTATTTTATTGGATATCCTGTCATCATAAAAACATAAATAATTTAGTTTCTGTCAGTTTTACCGTAAGAAAATATGCTATAGAACAATCGATAATTTCTAGTTAGTCTGTCGCTAAAATATTCCTACATAACTGAATTTTATTTATAATTTATCGTTAATCTATAGCTAAATGAGATTACCTACAAAATTTTATCCGTCTTTAAAAATTCTTGGTTTTCTATATATACTATATTATAATTTTTTATTATTCTATTTTTCAAATGTTGGAGAAGTTATATTGGACTTGCTTTTTTCAACTTTATAGTTTACTTTTGTGCCTTCAATATAATCATTAAATAAGAATTTAGAAAATTATGAAGCACAAACAAGAAATGGAACTTTCATAGCAACTTTATTATAAAAATTGGAAAAAGTCATCACAAAAGACTTTTTCCTTAAGACTTTTGAGTTAAGATTTTCAGAAAGAAATTATTAAGAAATAAACATATAAAATATTCAATATATTACACAATGTACCTAATTTTTCTTAACTTATTTTTGTGGAAAATAAAGGGGTCATCATGTAGTTATAAAGTCATCAGAAAAATTAATTAACCTAATTTCTTGTAATGAAATTTTTTTACCTTTCTACCTTATTTGATTACTTGTCACAATTAATATAACTTTTAGCTTTAATATACTAGTATGATCATCTTATTTAAAAAATTAATCGTTCGAACTAATCAAAACTTGCATTCTATTCTAAAATTATGTTGATTGATTAATTATCTATCTAAAAACAAGAATTATCAGAAAGAACTTACTATTTCTATTTAATTATATTTTCAACACAAACGAATCAGTACTTAAAAAGCTAAGTTAATACCTTCAACAAAGTTCATCTTCTTGATATTTCCATCATGATCTTCAATAGTTTCAATATTTTTAACTGCTTGTGACATCAATTTGGGTATAATATTATCTGCATCAAGAACCAAAGCCTTGAAAATCCTATTTGCATCAACTTGTGCTACAATATCTTGGGTATATTTAGTAACACCCATAATTAATATTATTTTTTTGTCTAAAATTATAAAAAAAATTGATAAAAAAAGATTATAATAGTTATTGAGAAAGATTTGAGCTATGTGTGGATAATGAAATATTAATTTGAGAAGGTATTTATAGGGAAAAATTGAAGTGAGAGACTTTAGAGTTGAGTCAATAAGTCAACTTTGTAAATTTCAACATTCATAGCACTCCATTATAGACTTTATTATATAAAAAATGCATTTTTTTCTAAATGCCCTATCAATACTCTTTTGAATAATAAAAATTTTCTAGAAAAGTCATGTATTCACACACTATATATATATTCCACATCAAACTTACATATGGTTAATTAAGTGAATTGATTAGATGAAAATATATTATATTATTGATTCTTATTAAGTCAAAAATTTTAAGAAAATATAGACAAACACATGTTATGTAAAATATTGAGACTAATTAAAAAAGAAAGTGAGTTACATAAATTAGGACAGAAAGAATATATTTTTTATTTGACAAACATTTAATATCAAACTATATCATATATAAATTAATTTGGAGAAAATATTTTTTATTTAAAGTTAAATTAGTCTCCCCAAAAATATGATAAAGTAGATTAGTCAACTGTGTTTCTTTATTTTCAATTCTTAATTAAAAATCTTTGATTTTAAAGTCTTCTATTTAAAAAAAAATAATCATGTTAGATAATGCTTTTCCTTTAAATAACCTTTATAGGATGCAGATACTAATTTATCGATTTAAATATAAATATCAGACACTAAATAATAATAAAAAAAATCTAAATTTTCATCAAAATAGATATTTTTTTTATATTTTAATTTTTTTTTAATGTTCTGTTTTTTTCCGGCTATTACGACAATCCTCTTTCTGTCTTTTTCACCAAAATTTCCTTTTTCCAGTCTACAAAATCACCAAAAAAAACAGCAAAATTCAAATAAATCAACCCATTTTTATCTTTGAAATACCCATTTTTGTATTGAAATTCAAAGATTCTGAATTGGGTAAGTGCTAAAAATTAGAAATTTTTTTTTTAGAAAAAAGAAGATATGAATTCCATAAAGGATACAGTTTCTGAGAAGCTTTCACGTCTTTTTTCTGATTCTCCTTCTAAATCTTCAGATCAACAACCTCAGGTTCTTTTTTTTCTTTTTCTTTTATTAAAATTAGCAAAAAAAATGATTTTTTATGTTATATTGTTGTGAAATTTAGATCTTTGCTTTTGATATGTTGATATTATGATTTTAAAGCAATGTGTTTGTTGTTTAATGATTAAAGTTTCAATTTTTATGAACAACCATGATGTATCATGTTTAAATTTTAGCGGACGCGAAAAATACTAGGTGATTTTTTTCATCTGTCTAATATGTGTTGGTGGGGTAGGAGTTATTTCGTAGAATTAGTCGAGCTGGCATTGACACTACATTTAATGAGTTGAGAGTAAGGCTACGTACAATAGACTTTTGTGGTTCGAGTCTTACCTGGACTTTGCATATAGCGGGAGCTTAGTGTACTGAAGCTACTCTTTTGTATTGAGATGAGTAATGAGAAAATGTATTTAATTGGTTGTGAGTTTGAAAAAGATATGGAGAACTTTGTAATTGTGTGATAAGTGGTGTTGCGTTTGTTTCCTTGTTAGAAGGATTGATTGGTTGTTTATAATTGTTTAGTTTTTCGTTTTTCTGATGATTGCGAATATGAATAATTTCTTAGTTTTTGAGAAGAAAAGACGAGATGGGATAAGCAATAGTCGTGTTGGTGTGTACTTAGACTAGGTGTTTGTGAGTTCTCTTTGAAGTTTGTTTAGAGATTTGTATGTCAGTAGAAAATGTGGAGAACTTCGAGTGTCAAAGGACCTCGAGGTTATTGAGTGTTGGAATGACGTGTTGGTGTGTACTTAGACTAGGTGTTTGTAAGTTCTCTTTGAAGTGCGTTTAGAGATTTGTATGTCAGTAGAAAATGTAGAGAACTTCGAGTGTCAAAGGACCGAGGTTATTGAGTATTGGAATGACGTGTTGGTGTGTACTTAGACCAGGTGTTTGTAAGTTCTATTTGAAGTCCATTTAGAGATTTGTATGTCAGTAGAAAATGTAGAGAACTTCGAGTGTCAAAGGACCTCGAGGTTATTGAGTATTGGAATGTAACATGACCAAATGATCAAAATGGAAGTTGAAGAGTTGTTATATAACATACACAACATACTACATGTTTCTTAATTTGGTCCTTTCGATTGGCTCATTATTTGTGACACTGTAGTTCTCTGTGTTTAGGCCAGGCCATACACCAAAGAGGGAAGATCTTTATCATCTGTACTTTCTATCTTTCTACCGTCGACGAGTTTTAGTAAGTTCAAAGATGATGATGTCAACTCACTTCGATCACATTCTTTTACGTGGAGAAGTAAGAGTTTCTCATGGCGTGATAGACCTTTGGAGAGATACGCAGAATGTGATGATCATAATGATCACATGGAAGAAGGTGAAAATGGCTTGATCAGGAGTTCGATTGGTGTGTTGAACGAATCGTTCTATACACCTAGGTGTAATGAAGAACCTAATTCTGCTAGGAGTGTCGCCAGTGGTTTTGAACCTTTCGAAGATGCACCTGATGGAGACAGTTTAGAGCAGTCCATGCCTAATCTCGTTGAAGATTCTGTTTTCATTTCTCCGGAGTTGTATGATTTTTTCCAGTCTTCTCTCCCTAATATAGTGAAAGGCTGTCAATGGTCCTTGTTGTATAGGTAACTTCGACTTTGAACTAGTCTCCATTGAAGATCTATAACAACTTCTGCGGTTCAATATTCATATTTACTCTGTTTATTTGAATGAAGGGCAGCACCGCGAAACATGGTATATCACTTCGTACGCTAATTCGCATGAGTGCTAATTCTTCTGGTCCTTGCTTACTGGTATTTTTGCCTCCACATTACTGCAAAAACTTTATGTCCATGCATTCCCCAATATGTTACTCCCCCGTCTCAATTTATGTGGCACCGTTAAGTTAAATTGTTTTCATTTATAGAAATGTGACATATTCTTTTGGATATACTAAAAAGGAAAGTATGTCACATAAATTGGAACAAAGGGAGTGTATCAATTTTCATATTCTTTTTTCCTCATCGTTGATGTGAATTTCTATTAATCATGCTTGTTCCAGATTACCGGTGATAAGCAAGGTGCTGTATTTGGTGGGTTGCTTGAGGCACCACTCAGGCCAACCGCGAAGCGGAAGTACCAAGTAAGTACTAATTTTTTTCGCCTTTTACACGAGCCAAGTGACAATAGCTCGTATTCACTTTCTTTTAATCAATTCGAACTTATGGTAAACTTATATCCCAAGAACAAATAACCAGGTTTTGTTGTCTGGTGTTGCCCTTGGTAATTTTTCGAAGTGAAACACCCTTCCTATGAAGAGTTATTATATACTTAAGCTCATTAGACTCAATGTCGTTTGTACAAATACTTAATACCCTTCTCTAAGAAAAAAATATTGTATGTTCTTGTAGGTATCTTGTAGAGAGTCGTATAATGTTTTAGATTATCTACTTTTTGGTATTTAAACAGGGGATTTTTCCGTTGTTAATAATAATGTTTGAAAAAGGGTAGACGATTTGTGCTTTTTCATCCTCACTGATCTCATTTTTATATCCATTTCTAAGATGCTTTCATTCTATTATCTTGACAGGGAACAGTTCAGTCATTTGTATTCACAACTGTATATGGTGAACCAAGGCTGTTCAGACCTACGGGTAAGTATATCAACTCGATAAACCCTTATATCGAATATCTCTTTGACTGAAATCCTCGTTACATATGAGTTCGACCAAGCTAAAATACATGAATGAAACAAAGATTCACGGAGTCTTTGTAATTAATCTTCAAGACAGTTGAGGAATTCTATCGTACTATGTATTTCGTGTACATTCTTAAATTATACACTATCGCCAAAAGAGATTATATATTGGTCTAATATGTGTGTATGTAAAGATTTTCTTCAACCATAACATATACTGATCATATAGTTGTTGGCTTTTGTATGATACTACTCGTTCGAGCTTTCTAATGCACGATACATAAAAACTTCCAAGAGCAAATTACCTAGTCTTGTTTTCGTTTTTTTGTTTTGTTTGGGACTAGGTGCCAACAGATATTTTTACTTATGTATGAATGAAATCCTGGCGCTTGGAGGAGGTGGACATTTCGCGTTATCTTTGGATGGAGACCTGTAAGTTTCTCGACATTGTAGCTTCCAGTATACTTCCATTACGATTTTCTGAAGTTCCATCATCGTGATGAGATAATTTTTCGATGAAGGTTATCTGGTAATAGTGGACCTTGCGATACGTTTGGGAACTTATGCTTAGCACATGATGAAGAGTTTGAGTTGAAGAATGTTGAGGTAATGTACTACCAATCTTGTGCAGAAAACTATATTGTTTTGAACAGTTTGCTTAATATTCTATGACCGATGATTTGAGAGTTTCGTTTTCGTGATACAGCTCTGGGGTTTTACACATGCATCTCGATACCTCACCTCATAACAAGTCTGAAGTGTTAGTTTATCGTTTTTATTCGATAAAATTTAGTAATATGATTATTTATTATTTGATGTCCAAGAAGTAGTTTGTCTCCATTTTAATCTTGGAGAGTTCTTGGTGTAGTTGTATCAAGAAATGAGATTCTTTAGTTATTGTATATGTATACATTCTTCTTGTTTATGACATGAACATTTCAAGTTTTGGCATTTCATAAGTGTAATGATATAAATTCTTCATGAAAAAATGTGCTTTTATTATATACATATCTTACGTGTACCTCAACTAATTCCATGAGGTATCTCATTATCTGTCACTAACACGAATACTAGATAACTCTATCCATCGAGGTTTGAACAAAATGAGAAGAAGTCATGACGAGATGAAAGGAAGTCGAAATTGTTGAGCATATCTTGGTTTATTTTCAAAAGCAATTAAATTTTAGGATATGACAAAAATAATAATAATTTAATTGATAGGCTTAATCTAGAATGAATTTGTAGTCATATCATATTAGAATTTCAATGTCTTGTTTGTACAATGTAAGAATGATGCTCAATGATCATTGGAATATATTTTTCAAAAACTTTAAAATAGAATATATCTTAAATTCTAATTTGGCTTATCAAAATATATAGATTTTAATCCTATAATTTGGAGTTCTTTCCCAAAAGAAGTAGAAAGTTAGATGTACCTAGCTAGAGAATAATAATGTGTGTTTGCTAATTATAGTTTTAATCAAGAACTAAACCAAGAGCATTTTCCCCAACATTAGCCAACCACAAGTATATTTTTTGAGTCATCTTTTGTTATACAAGGTCATTGATTGTGTAGCATTTGTTCCTTTTTTGAGGGTGGGGGATCTTTTTAGGTCTTGATATATGGAACTATGTATTTATTCAATTAATTAAATTTATGTTAGATAAGTTTATCAAGAAAAAATGTCAATACGCGCTGGGCCCACAAGATAGTATCACGTAGATCGAAAATGGGTAAAAAATTATTTATAAAATAATTTCAAAAAGGTAACATGATCTTAGTATAATATAAATGTTTCTCTGTGATTTCGGGCATAGGTTGAAGAATACTTAGGATTTCTAGTGTAATAGTAGTAAAAATGACTCAAAATTATTTTTAGGTCACATGTATATTAATTCTAGTATTTTATTCTAATTCTTTCGTTAGAATTTCTCTCTCTCTTTGTGTCACTCTTGAAGCTATAGTTAATCATAAAGTACAAATATGTGTAACTTTTTAATTTTTCGCAAATACCACCAGAGAATGTGGTGTAATAGATGAGATTGTTCCTCTCTTAACTAGAGGTTTCGAATTCGATTTCTAGGTATAAAAAAATTCTTGATAGAAAGCACTTCCCGAATGAGGCCCTACGTGATGCGATTCAAAATAATTAGACTTTAATATGAATATCAGACACCGAATAGAAAAAAGAGATGTCAATTTATGAGATTGTGATAATTGTTTGATACCAATTAATTAAAGAGGCCAAATAATTCAACGAATAAGAAACTTGTGCTACTCTTAGGATAAGGTTTTATGCTTAGACATAAATATATTACTCCTATATACTGAAATTGATGTGTTTAAGAAAAAATTATGATAATTTACTTACTAATACTTACATTCGATGAGAAAATGACATTGATATTTAATCCCTAATGTTAATAATTTGTCACTTCTAACTTAATTATTGTATAGTTGTATTCAACACAAAACTAATTTAGATATAACTTTAGGTGAAGTATTCAAAACAATTAATTAGAACTATAGTATTGAATCTTAAATATTAGTTTAGGAGGTTATATGACTCGTGTTACTGATCGTCGAATTTTTTTATGAAGCAAATAAATCTCTTTATATTAATTATATATTTTTTTTAAAAGGAGGACAAATTAATGGGCTAATTAATTACCATATTAATTTTAGGAATCTATCAACTAAGAGGTCATTTTCACAAATGCTATTCCAAAAGTTCTCTTTTACAAAGTGGAAAATAGCAGATATTTTTTTCTTCACACATACAATTAATATAGATGTGGAATAATGACTTTTCTTATAAAAATTACTGTATATTTTCTCTATAAAGATTTGGATACTTTTGTACTAGATAGGAAGTGACTTTGACTGAAAAATACTTGAGAATAAAATAGGATGCAAATGCTAGTGAAAGTGTTCAAGAAATTTACGATTTCATATTATACTGTTCATGCTTTAAATGTCTATAGTTGAACATAGAGAAAAGTGTTAGATATCTCACGAAAGAAAGTGTTTATATCTTTTTTTTTATAATTTTGAACTATCCTTAACTTTTGAGCTATTGAGTTCACTACATTTTTATTTTTAGAATTAACTATAAATTTCGTCGTTAAAGTACTTGTAGCAACATTTTTTTTTATTATTCATTGGTAATCGATTTCTTTATATGATTACTGATGAATTTTTGTTATTTAGCTAAAAGATATTTATCATAAAAAATATTTTTTTGAACAAAATATCATTTGTTCAACACGTAAACAAAAATAATATCCTATTAGAAAGTTTTTGTTCGAGCTTTTGTAGTTCAATAGATCCTATTAGAGAGCGTTTTTTCCCTTTTAACGCAACTTGCATAAAGTGAATTTGAATTATATGAAGCTTCAAATTAAACGAATAGTCTGATACTAATAAAATATCAGATTGAAAATAAAAAAAATAAACACTCTTTAATATTCATGCAATTATTCAACTCTTCATAACATGAAATGTAATATTGTGTTTCTTTCTTTTTAATAATAATCTATCGAAATTTACTAATCTAAATACATTAAACTCATTAAAGGAGTAAACCATCGACGATTGCTATCAAAAGACCTCTATTGTTAAGATTCGAACTTGAAATATCTGATTAATCAATGTGAGACTATGTCATACAGTAATGATCCTAAAAATTGAACCTAGGCCAACTTAACATCGACGATCGCTATCAAAAGACCTTTATTATTAAGATTCGAACTTGAAATATCTGATTAATTAATCTGACACTATGTCATACAGTAATGATCCTAGAAATTGAACCTAGGCCAACTTAATTTGTTCAAATAAGTACATATATTACTTTACAAAAAACTTATAAACATTATTACATGCCTCCACGTGTCAAAAAACTACAAAATGTTTTATAATTTGTCTGGCCCACCGATAACCTAGGTGTATATAACTCAATTGTACGGTCAAACATGTACCTATTATATATATAACTAACTTCTATTTCTAGTTATTTATATATATATTTTCATACCCCACCCCCTCCAACCCCCCTACCCCACCCCCCACCCCATAATAAAAAAAATTCTTAATATTATATACCTTGTTGTTCTTCAAATCAAAATCTCTTCTTGTTTTTCTCTTTCTCTCCCCTATTTTCTTGCATGGAATTCTCTCTTCCATTGGTTCAAAACTTGCATTTTGTTAAGGTAAGATGAAATTAATTTTGAAAATCATAAATTCGAGATGGAAATTCAAAAGACTTAAAAGAAAAAAATCGATTTATTTTCCTCGAGAAAATGTTGAAGAACATGGTTAATATTCAAGAAAATCAACTTTCCATTGTACATATCTTGTTTTAATTAGCTCTAATGTTGATTTAATTTGAGATCATGAATTATATTATTGAATTCTTATCTTATTCTAAAAAACTATGGAATATTTTTAGCTTTTCCAAAGTGTAATTGATTATGTTTTTACAAGAGTGTTAAAATGATTCTTGAACTTTATTTTTTTTGTAGAGAAAGCATTTCACATGCATATATATCATAGTGGGATAGTATATATTAGTACTATAATAAAGTTCTTATTGCTTGTCAAAAGTTGGAGTATCAAAATGCTATGAAAACTTTTATATTCTTTGCTTTTTTTTTTCCTTTTCAATTCTTGTTTTTCATTTTTGGATCCCACATGTCACGTGGAGCAAAAATACATGTATTCTTAGAAGGGAACGTATTAGACATCTCTGGTGTTCTGCTATATCGGAAATAACGTGACGTTCATGCATTTTATTATTATTTTGCAGGAAGAGATGTCAAGCCCTCTTAGTGATCAAATTCTGAATTTTTGTGAATCTGAATTTTTCCCAAATGTACAAAATTCAGAAGTTGCTTCTAGCTCAAATTGTTGTAGCTATGAAGAACAAAGTTCATATTCAAATAATCTTGATATGAACAAGTTTAGTAACACTATTGAAAAAAATGAAGAAAAAAATATCACAACAGTCACATCTAATATTATTAGCCCTTCAAGAATCAACAACGACGATAACAACAACACCAACAACATGAACATGTGCAACAACGATCTCTCGATTATGTTTGACACTCAAGAAGATCATCAAATCGAGAACGATATATCCGCTTCTATAGAATTCACACAAAATGGAAATTTCTCAATCCCACATCATTTACTTCAGACTCAACATCAAGATTTATTCGATATCAATTCTCTCAACGATCAACATATGAAAATGACAGATCATGTTTCGGATGGATCCCTTCATCAACAGTATCCTCATGATCATCATCAACATCAACATCATCATCAACCCCCGATCGTTCCACTTATGGGGCCACCATTAGGACATTACTACGAAGACGATTCTTTATCATCTATACCTTCTTACATGCGCGTTCCTACATCTTCATCATCTCCCCTTCTTGATCCTTCACTCGCGAATTACTTACCCTTAAACACAAACACCAACATGCCTAATGCTGAATGTTCAGCTATACTCGCTGCTGCTGCTGCTGCCCCGGGAGGTAGCTTGTTTTTCGGAACAGAGTTTCCACCGGTACAAGAAATGGATTTTCAAGGAGATAGTAGTAGACTATTCTGCCCTGATTCGTTGCCACGAGTCTATAACTGTACTTCTGACGAGCTTCAGGTACGTTTAATCTGACAAAAGAACAGTTCCAACAAATTTATCATATTGAATCATTTATAATCTTTATTGATGAAGGCACTAAGCAATGAGAGTCAACATTTGGTTAGTTCTAACCCTTTAGCATCAGAGATAACAAATTTGGAGGACACTACTTATAAAGCTGTTAAGTGCACGCCGGAGGAGAGGAGGGAGAAGATTCATAGATACATGAAGAAACGAAACGAAAGGAATTTCAGCAAGAAAATCAAGGTCTAACCCCTCAACTCAACGAATAAGAAATGTTTTATAAAGTTTTATGCACTGACAGTATATATATGTATGTCCGTATTGTGTTAGTATGCATGCAGGAAAACATTAGCAGATAGTAGACCAAGGGTAAGAGGAAGATTCGCGAAGAACGATGAATTTGGTGAAGCTAGTGCTAAGACAATGTCATGTGGTACAAATGAAGATATAACACATGATCATCAAGATGTAAAACTCAATTTTACATATCATCAAGATCCTAGCATGATGAATACTTCATCTGGACATGACAATAATGGACGGATTTTCACTTCGAATTGTCACTCATCTACGAGTCCCTACGATATTTGCCCTCCTCTGTATTGTACAGATGGACAGTTACACTAAACTCCGCGGATGAACAAGTACTCTCCAAGAACTTAAAATCTATTCTTTCCTGGAGTACCTATATAACATTTTGCTAATACGTTTTTTTTTTTTGGTGTTTTGAAGTTCAATCTACACGAGAAGGACCGGTGAAGTCATATAAGATACCTTTGGTGTAAATAATTTCAGTCGTCGTCGTTCACCAATCTTGGATTTCATCAGGCAGATTTTTACACTATGCTTAGTTTTTTCAAGTAGCAGAGCCAAAATGTCCCAATTATATAAAGGGAATAATTAATTAACATTTCGACATATAAAGTTTAGTATAATAATTAACTCAATGAAACTTCTTCATAAGTGAGGACATGTAAATTTTGTAAATCTATACTATATAATTAAACACAAATTGTCAATAATAATTATTCAATGGAACTTCACAGTGAAGAAGAGGACATGTAAATTTTTGTAAATGTGTATTGACAAAAGTTGATACTTTGTCAAATCTCTTGAATTTTTTTGGATTATAGGTTTGATGAGTTGCCAACTTGAACAAACAAAGTTGTGTTTGTAGATGTTAATTATATATATATATACACACTTCATTTTGCAAACATATGTTCATGACTCCAAACAACAAATGTGGTAAAAACATCTTACCCGAGCTAAATTGCGCGGACTTCTGTCAGAATAGAATCACGTGTATACTTGATGTATAACCTCGACAACATCTTCCATCAGAGCCAGATGTAGTTCTGTTTGGAGCAGAATATAACCTCAATATCTTCCGAACCCCAAATCGGCAACAAAATATCTTCCATCAAAACCCTAAATTAGTTTGCACTTTAATGAAATATAAATATCAACATGGGTTGTGGTGCACTGGTGGGAGTGCTCCAGCGTTAACCAGAGGTCTCGGGTTCAAGCTTATGGAGAAAATCCTGTTGAAAGCGCCACCCCCAAATAGGCCCTGCAATACGCGATCCAAATTAATCGAATCTCTAATGTGGGCTCTGAACACTGTGTGAAAAACCAAAAAAAAGCTTGATATACTAAATTTTCGAGACATGTAAAATCAAAATTCAGTACATAAATTTTGTGAATTCGTACACACACACAAAAGCTTTACAAAGAACAGATACTACAGAGACTCGATTCTGGTACGAAGACCTGGTAAATATACACGAAGACCTGGTAAATATACACGAACTTTTGACTAGTAGCACTCTATCGAACACCAGTTACACGAACATTCGACTAGTAGCACTCTTAACGCCAATTCAGGTTATTCTATTAGCAATTAACATACACAAAATACAAGTTCAATTCAAGGCTATTATTGCCTTATTTATTACAATGTTGCTTTATAATAGTTCTTGCCAATTATTCTTCCTTCAACCATCCTTCATTTTCCTTTTCCATTTGTATCTTGGCACAATACTCGAACAAACTTCCATCGAAACAACGCCTTATTGCTTCTTTCGATAAAAAACCATCTTGATCTCTAGCGAGAACATACAGAATTCCCCACTCCATTTTGCTCGCCACCCTACAAAAGCCGAAAGCCTTAAGAGAATTGCTTTTTGGACGTTATTCGGGTTTGGATTGAGAGATAATTAAATTACCAGCCAAATAAGTCGAACGCCTCTCTGTTGCCTTCGGTCATTTCCCAGAGTTCTCCAAGAGTAAGCTTATCAGGCAGAGTTCGGGCGTACTTGCTAAAAGCGTTCTCGAAATGCACGGGCATGAACCTATTAAGTGAAGGAAAAATCGTCAATTTGACTTGACGAGGATGTCAAGAATAATATTGACTTAAAAGGGAATAATAAGGGAATTAGTATTATACTAACCTTCCCTCTCTGTCATAGGTGTGAGTATCACTTCCATGTTTGCACTTATGTATGTTGTAAATATATATTGGGAGGAAAGGAGAAGGTATCCACCCCTGTATCACATCGAATATCAACGAAAGAAGTACATATACACAAAACAAACTTCTATATACGTACGATCGAGGAAGGGTTGGACTTGAGCACACTATAGATCTACCTAGGTAAAAAGATTGTTTCGGATAGAAACTCGGCTAATTAACCTATTAGCCGAATATACTTCCCGCTTTTGAGGAAGAAAAAGGACCAAAATCCTACTTCGACGGATCTTTAAGTCGATATATTAGCAATGTTCTTCCGATTTAATGATCATTTACTATTAACATTTCTTAGAACAATTAAACTTGCATATTACTGAAGTAGGATAGCTCGAAGCAGGAACTTACCGGCAAAGAAGGATAACTCAAACCGACATTGATGACGATGGCAATTATGAGAGATGCTATCATATTGAAGCCAATTTGACGTAGCCCTGTTTAAAGTGAGGCGAAAAAGGATCGCACAAAGTTTTTAGTTTAAATACACCAGAACTATATACATCATGTTGGATATTTGATCGCGTCTAAACGCGACTGATGACACATTTCCCTCCGAAAATGGTCAATAAATCATATCCTTACCTCATTAAAACAGTTCGAAATTTTAATTTAATGGATTCAACTTTTAAGATTTCATTGTGATGTTAAATTATGGGTTCACATCTCATAGAACTGCCTATAGTACCGAGTAGCGGAAATGGAATGATTACCAGAGTAAGTTTCCCACGGATAGATAATGCCATTCTCATCCTGATCGAAGAACGCAACGTGCTGTTGAAGAACGCTCATGCCGTGGTGCCTATGACCAGGAGTACCATGGGGGTGCTCCATATCAGGAGCCACCAATCCCCTTGCCAAATCTGAATATACATAACACTAAGATTTTAAAACATCGCAATCCTTGAGTAAAACTAGCAAAAAATTGAAGGAAAAACAAATCTAAAATGTAACATGCTCCTGTTAAGGCTCAGCTGTTCAAATGAGATGAGATATATATATATAACGATCCAAGCAAGGAGCTTTGATTAACTGATCCCTTCAATTAATAGTTACGCTAATCAGAAGCAAGGGCGGAGCCACCTTGTAGGAAGGGTTCATCCAAACCCCCTTAAGGGAAAAGTTATATATTTTATTTATACATAATTAAAATAACTTTGTATGCACATATAGTAGTAGTCGAACCCTTCGACTACTTCATGTGTATTTCTACAGATTTTGAACACCTTACTGAAAATTCTAGCTCTGCCTATGATCAAAAGCTCCACTCCAATAAGGCTACATTTTGATAGCCAAGTACAATTGAAAATCCTGACTCCGCCCGTGATCAGAAGCTCCACTCCAATAAGGCTACATTTTGATACACAAGTACAATGGCTTGGGTCCGGGCTATTTTTTATGGTTTCGCAAAATTTGATGGGCCTAACTAGATCCAAATTTGCACCACTAAAAACCAAACCAAAAAAAAAAAAACTCCATCGCGAATTAGTGGAAATTTTGTACTATAGATCATGCTTTTCCAACTCATCTCACATGAAAAGAAATATGCACGGTGGAAAACAAATTCTCACGTCAATAAAATTTGTGCTAGAGATCATGATTTCCCCGTTCATTTTCCATGGAACCAACACACTCGAAAAATGCATGGTGAACAACATATTCTCACAAAAATAATAGCATTACTATATATTTTACTATTTTTTCTTAATCCACCGATTCAATCAAAATATCAGTGAAAAACAATCACTAAATATTTTTCAATGGAAAAATAATAACTTTTAGCAGTTTTAGGCATGCTAGGCATCAAGCTTCTTTTTGTTAAATAAAAACTCAAAAACTCGATATCTCTGATTAAGAACCAGCAAAGAAATCCAACACATGATTACAATCTTTCAGTTCATCTATTTACTTCAATTTCTTTAATTTATTTATTTAAATTTAAAGAAATAACTTCCTACATGTCACGAAAAATCCAACCAGACGTGAAAATTTAAATAGTCAACTAACTGAACTAAAATTTCATTAAAACATAAAAAAAATAAACTTACAAGGTTTTGGAATAGAAGTTTCCAAATCAGTCCTAACTTGCCGTTCAATCGTCACCGGAGCCAACGGTGCCTCCGGTGACAACGCCACATTCCGATCAACCCCAGCAACCGCCATTATTTTCTCTCTACAAATTCTTCACAAATTCCCTCTTCTTATACTTAAAATACTCTTAAAAGAAAATACCAAATGTGTGACAAAAATAAACTTTAGTCTAAAAAATGTGAAGAGAAGTTGTAAAAAAATAAAAATAATGTAAACTCAAGATGTTCGTGCGTGTCACAATGCATGTGTTAGAGCATTTTTTGAAATATAATATATAGTACAAGTGGCATTTACATGCATGAATATTTTACACCTAACAAGTGACATTTGTTTCATAATTTTTTACACGTAATTTTATACGTGTCATTGATTTGCCGACTTTTTTTTTTTTTTGAATATTATTTTTTCTTCTCATGATGTAAGAATATTTGGATTTATTTGCTGCCTTGGAGAGAAAAAAAATATTTATGATTATTTTATTAAAATTATTTACTAATATGTCTAAAGTCTTGATTCTGGAAATTTTTAAATTTTGAATTTGTCTGGTTAAATTCGATAATTAGTCACATGCTGTTATATATAGTACTAATTATATAAGATAAAATTAATGTTGAACAACCAGTTGGATACTAAGGTTATTACTTTTGGTAATGTTAAACATATTTATAAGTTTGTGTTTGGAAGTTATTGATTATTTGATAAATTTTTGTACACATTATAGTGCTATCATATCCAAAAAAAAAAAGAAGCAGAGAGATTAAACTAATGATGTTTCAAAATTTTGTACACCATTCAAACACTAATCATACAAAAAAAGAAGAACAGAAGGAGTAATTAAACTAATGACAATTATATTATTATTACTATTCTAATAGAAGTAGCAAGAAGAGAGTTTTAAAGGAAAATCACAATTTACGAAAAGAGAGATTAAATATTTGTACACTCTTTTTTGTTACTATCAAATATGATACAAGACTCAATGCCTCAATAGTCTAACAAACATCTATACACAAAGTAGAGTCTGTCTGTGTATACAATGACAAAGTTAGAATTATCACTATACAACCTTGCAAATATGAGAAGCAAGGCCTTCAATTTTCCCTTGAATTTTGAATTAAGGATACTGTCAACTTGTCATCCTTTTTTCAGTCTTACTTGAAATACATGACCTGAATAAAGAAATAGTATAGTAGGTTAGTAGGTAGCAGT
The DNA here is from genome assembly GCA_022817965.1 of Solanum lycopersicoides. Taxonomy (NCBI): domain Eukaryota; kingdom Viridiplantae; phylum Streptophyta; class Magnoliopsida; order Solanales; family Solanaceae; genus Solanum; species Solanum lycopersicoides. The sequence continues at coordinate 97,215,334 of CM040629.1, read as the reverse complement.
GCGTTCTTTTGTTGTCTATTTATATTAATAATCATACTATTTAGCTGCGGACCCATGTTGTCTATTTATACTAATAATCATACTATTCAGCGGCGGACCCACACTCAACCATGGGGTGCACTTGCAATCGGTAACTTTCGAAAAAATCATATATATACATACATATTTATTTTGAAAAACTGATAGAAATTAAGATATAGTTAATAGTGCACCCATAAAAAACATAGAGGTGCTCTTGTGCAATTGGTAGAAGTTAGAAATACCACCTTCAAGACTAGGGTTCGAATTCCACTTTAGCTTATTTTTATTTTAAATATAGCTTAGACCTTATATTAGAGCTATGTTTATATTGGTGCACCCAAAATCTTCAAATCCTGGGTTCGCCTCTGATACTATTCATATTAGTAGTTATACTATTGCTTCGATAGTTTCTTGTCCTTTAATTTGTTGATTACTTGTGTTGTACCTCAGTCATCGTATTATTGTTCTTTTGTAGTTTTTCTTGATCTACTATTGTATGTAGTTTTGTTATTATATGTTGATTCTTGTACTTTCGTTACTTCTTTCTCTGGTATGCTTTGTACTGGTTTTCCTTGAGTTGAGCGTCTATAGGAAACTGACTCCTTATCTTTAAGGTACGAGTAAGGTCTGCGTACACTCTGCTATCGCAATATGATCAGACATTGTGGGACTACACTAGGTATGTCGGTTTTAACAGATTTCAATTACTACTAATGTAAGCAGTTATTGTTGTTTTCTCAGTAGTAAGGTCTGTCGATTCTTGTACTTCCGTTACTTCTTTTCCTGGTCTGCTTTAATTTGGACTGTTTTTCCTTGAGTCGAGCATCTATTGGAAATAAACTCCCTACTTCTAAGGTACGAGTAAGGTCTGCATACACTCTACCCTCCCAAGATCAGACATTGTGGGACTACACTAGGTATGTCGCCTTTAACAGAAATACAGATTTCTTTTACTACTAATGTATGCTGTCATTGTTATTTTCGCGGTAGTATACATCAGTTCCATGAAACATGCATACGTTGAAATGACTGCATATATAATACATTAGCTAAAGATCAATAACATGTGACTTCAAATGTGTTAGACATGATACTATCTTAAGATTGGAGTTAGAGATGTACAAATTCTGTCGCGAATTCTATTTAGAGACGGATTAGCAAAAAATGTGTAGCGAATTCCTGTTCTTTTCAGAATGACAGCAGAGCTAACTAGCTAAGCATGTTTTGCATAGAAGATTGTACACGGTATGGATAGGTAACCGCGAAGTTTTTAGAATGAAGGTAAATGAAGTTCTACGAGTGTCTTGTTCACTAACCTTATCGATAATATCTTCCTCGTGAATCCTTATAACATCTTCCATTCCTTTGGTACTGTTGATGGATAAATGGTCTGCAATAATCCGCCAAACAACGGTCCTGAACATGGAAAATAAGTGATGTATATATCAGTTATCGAGATACAGATACGTAGTCTCAACAATAAAGGTTTTAATTCATTTCTTTGAGTACGCGGTTTAAGTCTTATAATGAAATGGACTGCAAAGTACCTGATATTCGCATTTTGAATTTGATCTTCGAAATCTTCTTTGTGTCGAAATTTTTCCTGAACTGAACTTTGTAATATTCTTCGCTTTGAACCTCTTGCAGCCTCTTTTGGAAGTTGTCTGGCATGTTTATAATCATTACCTCCTGTATTTTACTTAGATATATCAATCCTTCCGGAACCATCTCCAATTTCTTGCACTCGTCGATTTCTAGATGAACTAGATTTGGCAGTGCCCCTGTCTCCACCCTCCAGCTTTCTAAATTTAGTAGCCCTTGGAGTTTAAGAGTTTTGAGAAGTGGAAATCCTTGTGGAGAACAACACATTTCCTTTCCAATAAACGCGTTTCCACGTAACGACAAGGTGAATAGCTTAGGCAGCTTTTGAAGAATGACCATAGGGTCTTCTTCAAGTCCACTCTTTCTCAATGTTAACTTAGTGAGGCTTTGTGAAAACGAGTGGTGTTCCGGTAGCTTATTGATGTGTCCGATTAAATCTAGCTTCCGGAGATGGTGACAACCTAACAGTAACTTCAGAATGTTTACCTCTTTTTCTGAATGAAATCTGTAGTAAATGCGAAGAGTTGTATCCCTGAGTCTACCTGATCTGAGGGTGAGGTGTTTGATCATCTCTTCCATCTCGTCCGAATCCAATGAGAGAACAGCTGATAGTTTCTGAAGTTTTGTTAACTTGAAAAGATCTCGAAAAGGAGAAACTTGTGTATCGAAGTTCTTTAGTATTTCCAAGTGGCTTAACGGACTCAGGTCTAACTTATACGTGTGTTGATGTGAAGGAGGAAGATATAAATTCCTCAAGTTTTGCAACTTCTGTATGGTATTCGGTAAAGTTAAGTACGAAAAGAAACTCACCCTCAAATCAAGTGTTTGTAGGTACTTGAGATTAACTACAGACGACGAAAGTTTTTGAAAGTGTGAATGTCTTAAGCTCAGGTACCTCAAGTACACCAAATTACCAATTGCTTTTGGTAAAATTTCCACAAAAGTGAACTTCTCGAGATGCAAAACTCTCAACATCGAGAAGTTATTGCACAGACCTTGGAATAAAGGCAGGGGATATTCTGTGCCTTCGCGTCCTGTGTGTCTTGGAAAGAAGAAAGCTGCTCTCACATGCTGAAATGACTTATCGTCAGTAGAGAAATAGTTCTGAACTTCATTGTCGACTGTGATGGACAGTCTACGTACAGTACGTGTTGATGTTACTGTAGCTGACGTAGAGCAGTGCATCGATTGATGCAAATGCTGAGGAGAAACTGTCTTGAGAAAGTTTTCCTCCTTTGCTTTCGACAAACATGTATCTCTCATGAGATCATGAAATCGACAAGATTTGATCCTTCCCGTTGTTTCCTCTAGTTGAACCTGAACCATGTACCTTTGAGCTAACTCGTGCAGATAACGTTCCCCTATCTCCATCATTGCTGTTTCCTCTCCTCGGTTACCTTCCAATGATATGATACCTTCAGCAGCCCATAGCTGATACAATCTCCGCGCAGAAATCTTTTGATCCTCAGGAAAAATTCCCAAGTACAAAAAACACGGCTTCAGCTGATAAGGTAAGTCGTAGTAACTCAAAGCAAGGACACCGTGAATTCCTCCATCTTGTTCAAAACTTTCACCACTCATGTGTAAGTTAAGGTTTTGGCACGTCCTTCTCCACTCATCGATTTTAGGTCTTCTAGCCAAAAGTCCAGCAAGCACAATTATCGCTAAAGGCAACCCTCCGCATTTACTGACCATTTCCTTTCCAAGCCTCTCCAACTCCAAATCAATCTTTAAATCTACACAAAAACAAGAGAGAATTTTCATTTCCTGATGAATCGTATATATCTTCAATAAGCAATGCCTCCAAGTTTCGTGCTTTTAGAAAATTGAAGGCATAGTACACAAACATACACTCAAACTTCACGTCAACTAGCAAGTAAGCACTCAAACTTTCAGTATACACATCTAGATCTAGTAAGACACCTCAACTCGTCTCCACTATATCTTCTAGACACCTCCAAAATTTACATCCCACCTCAACATCGGGTGACCACAACACACAATTGGGACGAGTTGGAGTGTTCAGCTGCCGTTTGACACCAAATTGAAGTATCTAGACGTGCACTCTCAAAAGTTGGAGTGCTTACTTTCCAGGTGAGGCCAAGTTTCAAGTTTCAGTGTCTGTTTATGTATTATGTATTATGACAATTATAGACGACTTTTACACTTATTTGAACAAATTATTGAAATGAGATTTCATTAAATTGAAGATAAATTACCTGGAGTGTTTACTCTGGGGAATGCTTTCTTATGAAGTAACTTCCAACTCTCCTCAGCATCCAAACATCTTGGTTCAAACAGGAAACAAGTTGGATCTATGTGTGTACACACGTCCTTCTTGCGCGTTGTAAGCAAAATCTTGCTTCGACTCCCTTTCCCCTTCGGAAAAGCATGTTTTACGCTGTTCCAGAAATTTGTTGTCCAAATATCATCAAGCACAATAAGGCATTTTTTCCTCTGTTGAACATTGTAAAGTGCTTTTACAAGCTCATCATCCATCATCATATTAATCCTTGTTCTGTTTTCAGGTTCAAGTTTCATGAGTATGCTCAGAAGCACATCTCTTGCTTGCCATTGTCTGGAGATACTAGCCCACGCGAAAGCCTGGAAATGACTTTGTACATCAACATGACGATATGCCTTCCGAGCAAGTGTTGTTTTACCAAGACCTCCCATTCCACATATCGCGAAAACTACGTAAAACTCATCATCTTCATCATTGATCAACTCATCAACCAACTTATTCACCTCTTCTACTAATCCAACAAAGTCTTCGTCAACAAGATGAGAGTAAGATCTCGTTAACCATTGACTTCTCTCCGACGAGGTATCTCCTTGACATATAGCTCTTATGCCTGTATCAACATAAGTTTTCATACATCTTTTTATGTTATCAATTCTTGACATAACATCTTTTGTCTCAAGGCCTATGTTATGTAAATTTATATTCTCCTTCCACAACGATCGATCCCTCCTCAATACAACCTTATGCATATACTTCTCGAGGATATTCTCTACATCGTAAGCAACTTCTCGGATATCTGCAATCCAGTTACGAACTGTCTCATACTCAGGTTTCTTAGCATCTGCATCTTGTAAGAAGCATTGTATTCGATTTATTTCAGCACGAATATCTTGAATTTGATTGCTTACATTTGACAGGAATTTCGCCTCGTTCTTTAGTGTCTCATATAGCATTTGCAAGAGACCAAAGAGAGAACTATCATACATTTTTTTTTGTTTGTGTTTGAGAAAATAGACTATACAGGAAGATTTAGGCGTTTTAACTTTGAAGCTTTTGTTTGTATTAGAATAGATTGGAGAATCATATTAATTTTCCTAGAAATTTCATAGCTACATGACATGTAATTTAAGACTATAGAAAATGACATATAAACTACTTAAACTTAATGACTAAAAACTAATAAGTTGAATGTAAGCTTTTCTTGATCAAGACTTTGAGATTGTACAAGTTGTATTTTGTTTAGTATAATTGACTTTGGAAATATTTTTGTAGATTTTGATTCCTCTATAATCATATTTTTTTTTCCTACTTTGGTAGAGACATGTAGATCTATCTACAATATAATATGTGAGTTCACGTGAACTCAGTAACTTTAAGTTTGATCGTGCATAAGTAGAGAAAATGATTAAATTTACTCTCTCACTCTTCAGAATGAGTCAGTTTTGACAAGAGTGAGTTGCTCAGATGGTAAGAGTTCCTCATGCACTTTTAACTCTAAGGTTCCGAGTTCGAATCATTAAAGGAGCAAAAATGTGGGTGCTCCTAGGTCGGACTAAAAAAAAGTCAATTTTATCCTCCGTTATATTTTTGCCACAAAAATGTCTTTACCATTACGTCTTTGGCTTAGAAACGCGCTCAAACTGTCAAAACAACTTGGAAAATACCTTTCTTACTAACGATTGCTAGAAATGATATAAGGTGGCAAGATATAATTGAGTTTGATTTCTTTTATTATATATCATTCCTACAGTTAGTAAAAGAAAATCATTATTATTAATATAGAAATATAAAATTTAAATAGTCATATAAGAAAAGATACACGATATCATAATTTTTAAAATAAACACTATTACCTAATGTATAAGGAGTCACAAGAATAAAAGAGTTACATGTCAATCATTTTTTTATTTAATAAAATGTGAAGTGTTTATATATACTACATATTTTATTATATGTTATTATATTGTATATCATACGTTCAACCGCCAATCTCCACCCCAATTTTTTTTATTTATTAGCAACCGTTAGTAGGTTGAGTAGTTTGGATAGTTGGAGGATATTTTGATACGAAATAAAATTGATTTATTTTGAATCGTACAGAGTATAGTTATCTTTTTTTTTTTGCATATTATCAAATATTTAAATTATTACTATATATTGAGCTAAAATTATTCCAAAACTTTATAAAAAAATTAATTTCTGAATCTGCCTACGATGCCATACATGTGTTCAGTCATATTGCATCAGTGCTTATGCATTTATAATTTGTTGACTAAAGATTATTTAAAACAATTATTGTAGACGTGCCGACCATCGGTTATTATTTGGAACAAATTCATATAATATTATAGACTATAGTATAACTATTTTAATATTACAATTTATTTGGTGGATGTTGATAGTTTGACAAGTACATTATTCCTGGACTATTCATATTTTAATTGAAAAAAAATCTCTGTTTTTACAGTTGGTAAATGTAAGTAAATTTTCTTCTTTTCCCTATAATACTAGTTACATTACATATGTATTTAGGATATGAACAATTGAAATGTGTTTTATGATGTTTATACTCAAATAAGACGATTGATTTGAATTTGGACGGATCAAAATTATGCTAGTACATAGATAGCCAATTTTAGGGTGACTTATTTAAGTTAACCCCTAAATTTATAAATTTTACAAGTTTATTTATTTTAAAACAACTTAAATAAGATTGCAAGAAAGATAATCAGCGTATGAAGTCGATATATTACATGACTGAACCTCAACAACAATGGCTGAATCTCAGCCACGTTTGCATACACTGTAGCCATAAATAATTGCACTTAAATCATTTTTGTATTCACTTCAGTTATTCGTCCAAATTAACGACTCATATACAGGTTCAACAACATATGGCTGAATCTCAGCCACGTTTGCATACACTGTAGCCATAAATAATTGTACTTAAATCATTTTTGTATTCACTTCAGTTATTCGTCCAAATTAACGACTCATATACAACAGGGTGTGGTGGGATGTTATATATTAATGATTTTTCTGGCTATATTAATGGTGGTGGGGTACACTACAACAAAAACAACTTTTAGCAGCATTAAATATTGACATAAATAAAGAGTGCTAACGTCTTTACCGACATTAGTTAAGTGTCATTGGAACCAATGTCGCTAAAGGCTTTATGGACAATATGTAAAGTGTGACAATTGCCGCTAAAAATACATATTTAACAACAATTAAGAATTAAATACCGCTAATGATCATTTTTGTTATAGTGGTACTGGAATCTTCTAGTTTGAATCTTCTTAGTAGATGACCTTATTGAGAGGGCCTTATTTTCTAATTCCAAGCTTCATTTTCCAGCACAAAATTCTCAAAGGAGTAGTCTTGATTGTTGTTTCATCAATTTCCATGAAGTTCATTAATCTAAATTTATTTCTTTCTCCGATCCGTTCATTTTTTATTGTCACGTTCTGCTTATCAAGAATCAAATTATATGAATATTGACAAACGTTTTAAGATTTCTCATTGTATTAATATTTAAAATATGTAATTAATCTAATTCAATTTAGCTTTTAAAAAATTATTAAATCAACTTAAAGTAAAGTGAAATATAACAAATATTACGAGTTAAAGTAAAGTGAAATATAACAAATATTACGAGTCCGAAGCCAAAGGGCAAAAAAATTTGTCAAAAGTTCCAAAGGGGTACATCAATTTATTTTAAAACCAAAAGGGCAAAAATGCTCCGTTTTTCTTCTGACAAAATTGACGTGTTAATTTTTCTAAAAAAACACAAAAATTGCTGTTGTGACAGCGATTTCGTTGATTTTTTTTCTTTTTCTTTAAAATCGCTGCTATGACAGCAATTTCGTCAATTTTTTTTCCCCAAATGGTGGAGGCCCGGACCAAAATGCCTAAAGGCCTGTATTAACTTAAAAGGAATTTCAATTTCAATTTTTTTTTTGAAAAATGCTGCACGCGCAGAGATATTAACAAAATAAATCAGAAGAAAATCGCTTTGTCAAAAGCGATTTTGTCATTTTAATTAAAAAAAATTGATATACTCTTTTGCAATTTTTAATAATTTTTTTTTTACTCTTTTGACTCCGAATTCCAAATACTACCATATTTACATGACTAAGGAACATGTACTATATTTAGTTATTTTTATATTGGAGCATAATACCCAATGACAATCAATGCATGCATCAAAATTTTCAAATCAAACCAAGCAATTATACTACTTTTTTTATAAATATAAGAACTAAAGTCAACAAAAAACATTGTACTAGTGATAAATATAATTCAAACATTATCACAATCGAGACTTAGTACTATCTTATTGGTCCTTTTTTTGACTAGGTAACGTGAATCTTCTTTATTACTATAATAGTAAAAATATTCTAACTTTGATTTTTGATCAAAATTCGAAACTGAAATTAAAATGTAGCTAGAAAATATGCTATTTTTACTATAATAAAAATGACTATTAGCGGCATTTAATTTTTAATTGCCGCTAAATATGTATTTTTAGTGGCAATTGTCACTCTTTGTATATGTTCCTAAAGTCTTTAGCGACATTGGTGTTAATGGCACTTAACTAATGCCGATAAAGACTTTAGTACTCTTTATTAGTGTCAATATTTAATGCCGCTAAAAGTTATTTTTATTGTAGTGTTTAAACCAAAAATTATTAAGTAATAGTTATTTTCCTATATTAGGCTTCCCATGTTATTTCATGCATTGAATGTGCCATCTACTCAATCATTTTCCAAATTATAAATGGATTGAAAATGATGATAATATTAATTAGAATATCTTTGTCAAAGTGTATATATCCACAGAAATTTCACGTGTTCCTGTATAAGTCCAACAAGTCAGTAGCAATGCAGACACCACAAAATTTAGTTTTGCTTTTCGAAAATTAAATTATATTTTGATATATATTTTAACATGTATATTTTGAAAAAAACTACAAACTTATAGTACTATTTATATATTTTTTAACTATTTAAATTTTGATTCCAAAATATTGGAGCGTAATCTATTGTTTTATTTGTAATTTTTATCGTTGCTATACGTTGCCATATTTTTCTTTCAATCCTGTTTCAAACGCAGTTCTTTTAAATCGAAGGTCTTTCGAAAATATCATAAAGGTGGGATAATGTTTATGTACGTCTTATCCTTTCAGATTCCACTTGTAGATATGTTGTGAATGTTATTGTATGAATAATTAGCTTCGACGACTAGTTAAACTGACTCTCGAAAAGCAATACTATACGTGACAAGTATTTTGAGACGGAGAAAATAGTATCTAGCCATCTCATCAACGTTCAATTGATTTTCTAGTCCTTTATTTTACAAATTTATTTTAAATTTTATATGTCATTTTTGTCATAAAAAATATAAAATAATTATGTTCAAAGTCTTTTAAGCTTATATTTCAAAATTTAAAGTTGTTGAATTGTTCGTACTCCGTACGAGTTTTGCTACAATTGCGGTATGCTTGAAGTTTCAAAGTCATGTTATAAAAAACTTATGAAATTACGTCTATACTTTCCATATTATAGATACGGAAAAGGGTCAAAATTGCTCCTGAACTATGTGAAATAGATCACTTATACCCTTCGTTACATTTTGGGATCAAAAATACCCCCGCTGTTATCCTAAGAGACCACAAATACCCTCAAGAGTTAACACCCCAATTTTTAGGTGACGTGGCATGCCACATAGGACTAATCCCTCCACCTAAGCGTTGCCAACTAGGATTCATTCAAAAGAACTAAACCTTTAGTGGCGACAATAGTTGCCACAAAAACCCAAAAAATCGTCACTAAAGGTTATGAGTGATTTTTAGTGACGACTAATAGTAAAACCTATTTTTTCAAAAAAAATAATATGATAATTAATTTTCGATCGCAACCTAATTTTCTAAAATAAATAACTTGCAATATTAATATTAAAAGCACCCAATATTATCACGAAAAATCCCGAAAATTACTTCTCGATTCATATCTCCTACTATATAATGCATCATTGTACATTTTATACATTTTCATACAACATAAAAATAAAACAGTGTTTTCAAACTCCTACTTAATCGATATTATTTGCGTTTTTTTAAAAAAATAATGAAGAAAAAAATACAAAATTAGAATTTAATGTTAAAAACTTTTAGTGACGATTTTTTGGGCTTTTGTGACAACTATTGTCGCCGCTAAAGGTCTAGTTCTTTTGAATGAATCCTAGTTGGCAACGCTTAGGTGGAGGGATTAGTCCTATGTGGCATGCCACGTCACCTAAAAACTGGGGTGTTAACTCTTGAGGGTATTTGTGGTCTCTTAGGATAACAGCGGGGGTATTTTTGATCCCAAAATGTAACGAAGGGTATAAGTGATCTATTTCACATAGTTCAGGGGCAATTTTGACCCTTTTCCGTTATAGATATTGTAAAAGATATCGTTTATATTTTATATTTTATATTTTTAATATATTGTAATATTATTTGGATCGACAATTTTACTATAATTAATAAAATTGTTGCTACATGACCAGGAAGTCACTGGCATGAGCCATAAGTTAAACTGCATATAATAAACTATTGCGGTCGATGAACCCCACATATAATGGGTGAACTAGCAAAATAAATATACATACACTCAAATTCGACCTTAAATATCAATTTAACACTTAAATTTACCAGGTGATCAATTAGATTGCTAAAATTAGTCCAAGCTTTTATATTGGTTCAACAAAGGCATTCCCAAATTAACCCGCCAACATATATATACTTAATTTAGTTTAATTCGTCCAAATTTGATCTACTGATTATATTTTCATGAGCTAAACTAATTTTACATCCACAACGTTGGTGGAGTTATATGAATCTTCCAACTAAATGACCATATAATTTATTTAATTTTATTAATTACTTTCTTATTTTCATGCATATATTTTCAAGAGTAGGCTTGATTTTTACTAAGTCTTTAATTTGATAATTGACGTTTCATCAAATTTCCAAGAAGTTCACTCCAATCAACATAAATTGTGTAGTCCCCATTCTAGAAAGTATATAGTACAATTTTGACCTTTTCAAAAAGCTCGTCCATTTGGGCCGACCCAAGAAATTAAAGAATATATTTGGTCCGACCTTAAGTGGACACCCCTCTTTACGTGCGGTGGAAGTCACCAATCTAAGTTAAAAAGAACCTTCTAGATTGTCCATGCATACATATCTTAAATCCGTTTTTTGTTGTATAATATTACATCAAAAAATAAATTGAAAGTAGAATTGTAGGGAGCACTCAATGAAGAGAACCCCACAAAAATTGAGCATCACGATGCACTAAGCTCTCGTTATGCGAAGGGTCTGGGGGAAGGGTCTGATCAGAATAGTCTATTATACACAATTTTATCTTGCAATTATGTGAGAGGATGTTTCCTCATCTCGAACCTCTTACCTCCTAGTCATATGACAATAGATTTGGACAGGTCTTTGGCCTTTCAGAATAGTGAGGGAGGAAAATAGTTGATTGAAACTGAGTGAAGAAATTGATACTATACACAAGTGGTGTATGCATCAACTCACTTTGTTATTGTACATGATATTGTTTTTTAAACAACTAAATGCCGATGCAAATAATCTCGATCTTTGAACAAAACTTAATTTTATTGAATCATATTAAAATATTTTAAAAAACTACTTTAATGTCAACGACACATTGTCTAATCAAATTCAATTCTCTATAAGGGCCACATATAAAGTACTTGAATCAATCCAAATAAGACCAAAAACAACAATTGCATAGTAAGAGGAGGATTCTTCTCTTCTTCATTCATTCAGGGCGAAACTCCACTCCTTGAACAATGAGTCCACCTTTTGCTTCGAGTTGCTCAGTCTCCATTAATCGAGCATCAACATCTCCGTCTTCTCCTGCATCATTGAAAAAGTCTCCCATTTTTAATTCCATCCATCCATCACCTCTTTTGAAGGGTAGTGTCTCTCTAGGTCCTCGTCCTGAAAAATGTACAACACTAGCTCGTTGTTCCGCTTCCTTTACACTCATATAATCAACAAATCTAACAACTGATTTAACAGTTTCAAGGCCATGGAATTTATCTTCCAATTTGAACACTAGATAAGCAACATATTTGGTTCTTTTTGATAGTCTTTGAGTTTCGATTTTGCCTCGAATATCAAGCCAACAAACCCACTTGAGTTTAGCCACTTCCCCGAATCTGGAGTCAGAGTGAGGTAACCATTCCCAATAGTCTGGTGTATTAATCCATTCAATATCAAGTCCTCTTGCTGCTATCATAAAACATTTCTTTCCCGTCTTCTTAACTCGTGAAAAACTCATTTTTCCTCCTTCAATAAGAATTGTAGATTTAGAATCTATGCCCCGATCGCCAGCATCGTCGTCGTCATCATCGTCATCAGATTTAATATGTAATGATGTCATTAGTTCGTCAACAACCTTTTTGATGCAATCTGCCTCATCCTTGTAATTTTGCAAATGGTGCCCTTTTATTTTCCCAGACTCAGCAAATGCATCCCTCCATCTTTGAATTTTCTCCATATCATCTTTATATTTTTCCTCATGTTTGGAAAAAGACTCAGCAAAAGTTTGAGTTTGATGGCTTACATCTGATGGATTTACATTATAGAAAATAGGAATTAAGGTTTGGTCCAATTCCTTTCGACACTTTATGATGTGTGCAAGCTCGTTTAAACACCATTTTGACGATGCATAGCTTTCAGAAAATATCACAATAGCAAATTTAGACTCTTCTATGGCTTTTGGTAGTTCATCAGAACCTTTCGACACTTTATGATGTGTGCAAGCTCGTTTAAACACCATTTTGACGATGCATAGCTTTCAGAAAATATCACAATAGCAAATTTAGACTCTTCTATGGCTTTTGGTAGTTCATCTAGACGTCATCGTCTTTGAAAACATTAATTCCTCCTTGTACTAAAGCGTTGTAGAGATGACTCACAAATGTTTTACGTATATCTACACCTCTAAAACTTAGAAAAGCATCGTACTTTTGAATTTTGGAAGAAGAAGTGTGTGACATGGTTTAAGAATATTAGTCACAATTGCTAATTTTTCATTATTTGTTCATAGTCTTTATGGTCCTATATTTCTACTTCAAAGTCATAAATGAAACCTAAATTTTTCATTAATGAGGTCGTACAAAATACAGCTAATTAGAAGACTTTTGACTTAGCCCTAGGCCACAAAAGCCAACCAAAGTTTTGCGGTGTCGGTAGAGTGCATTAGCAAAAATAATGCACGCATTAACTTTGTGTATTAATAGTATTTTATTTTCACGCATTAGTTATACACTTTATTATGTATGAAAGAGTGTATTATTGATATCATTGATTTCTAGGTATTAGTAATATAAAAAGATTTAATACATGCATATTAGTATGGTTAAAAGCTCAATTGCCCTCAAAACTCCTTTTTACATTTTTCTCATCATAATTGTGGAGGATATTTTTATAAATGATTTTTTTTTTATGGAATTCATGTAATATTAATACCTACATAAATTCTCTTGTAATTAATTCATGTATTATTAACATCTGCATAACTCTAATCAGCTATCAATAAACGACTCTCGCTACTTAAAAGACTTTATTGCCTTGTGGTTATTACCCCTGCAACAAAATTCTTCGAAATTATCAATAACTTCAGAGTATACACATGAGTCCTACGTGATATAATAAATGTAGAACACCACACACGACATAAATTGTCATATAGGATGTCATGTAGGACATATGTGTTTATATGTTCAACTTTATACAAGTTTAAGTGTGTACTTGTAAAAAATCAAAGTTAGAGGACATATATGTGATCTAAGGCCAAGTTAAATGACATATTTACGCATTATGATTATAAAGTTCTCTAATACTTTTTACTAAACCCTGAAGTTATTGGAAATTTCGAAGAATTATATATATATATATATATATATATATTTAGTTATATAGTGTACTTGATATATCAATACATAGAAAATTATAGTATTAAAATTATATAGTACATTATCATACGTTATGCAACAATCATATTAAAAGTCTTTATTTGATTTTTTGTCACTCGATTTGATTAGGTCTTTAGTCAATTAATTTGACTATTCGCCAACTTGATCAAATGAGTTTTAGTTATGTCACAATCAACTAATTACTTCAAAACAAACTATATATATTGGATTGTTGAGTTTAATAAGTATCTTTTTAATTGTATTTATATTATTTGTTGATATAATATTTGGAAAATTAGCGTGCAATACACTAAACGATGATTTTTCTTGGACTAATTATTAAACCATCATATATTGCGACAAATAGATACAATATAATCCATTTCAAATATAGTAAATGATAAAAAATTTGACCAAAATTTTGCCTTAGCATATATCAGGCTCAATCAAAGACAATTTTGCCTTCGTGTTTCTGTTGAATACTACGTGAATCCACGCAATCGAGGCACGTAAGAGATACTTTAATGTCACGTAGACCAAAAAGGTGCACAAAATTACAAAAAAATAAGTTCAAGAGGTAATAGGACCTTAGTTTAGTTAAGACATGTCTCTGAAATTTCGGTTATAATCTAAGGGGTACTTGTGTATTTTTCATTAATTACTCTAAGTTAGTTATGACCAGTGTTTTAAAAGACTCTTTTGGACTCGCCTCGGGGCTCGCCCTGGGGCAGGGCTCTAGCAAAACGCCTAGATACTCAAGTTTGGGACTTAGTTCTACAAGACTTAAGCCCTAAGCGCCCGACTGTACGCCCTAAGCACGCCCAACGCCCAACGCTCGAGACTCGCCTAACAGATCTTACACAAATTATTTGTTAAAATCTTTAATTAACATTGTTGACCCTCATAATTCTTGAATAAATGAATGATACACAACTTTTTAATCTATAAAGATAACAAGATTGAGAGTAACCTAAACAACAAATGTAGTATCACATATTTACTATTTGGTAACACTATGAAGTAATTATATATTACATAACATTTCTCTTAAAAATATGTAACGAAATTTTACTTGTTCACTTATCATCGGTCTTCATGGTTTTGTCATAAATCTCAAAATTATCATATTTTATTTTATTATTTGAAAGTAATTTTATTTTTATTCATGAAACAGTGATGTTTATACTATAATACTTGTAGTTTATTGATTATTTTCTTTTAGAGATTTGGGGGGGGGGGAATAAATTGTAAAGTTAAGATATATAATTTTTTTTTAGAAATAATGATTCTTTTATTATTAGAAAGTTAAGATATTAGATTATTTATACTTGTATAGTCATGTTTTATTGGTGTAATGATATTTTTCAAATAGTAATTATGATACTTTTTTTCTTTATTATAGATTATCAATATTTATTGTAAATAAAAATAATAATATAATTTCTATATATTATAGGTTTTTAATAAAAAATTATATGTAAAATCATTGAAAGGAATTTAATTAGTAATAACACTATAAAATTGAATATACATAAGAGTACGCCTCGTAAATCCATGGGACTTACTCCCGTATCTCGAAACTTACGCCTCGCCTCGTAATGTATAAAACGTCTCGCCTCATGCCCATGCCTTTTAAAACACTCGTTATGACATTGAAAGAATTAAGTATGTTTGATATTTCCACCAAATTTGTGGAAGGAGTTACTCTAATGCTATTAAATTGGTAGGCCTAGTGATGGGAAATGTTTTCTTCAATGTGGACCAATTGGAGTTGTGTATCAATGTCAATATAAAAGTTTGAAGATGATGATATTAATATTAATTAGGACCACTCTTTTAAATAAACTTAAAATTATGTATATTTATATGGTTAAAACTATTGTTTTACATAAACTTAAAATTATGTATATTTATATGGTTAAAACTATTGTTTTACGCGTATTTTTACCTCTAAAACTCTGAGAAGCATCGTAAAGACTATTCATAGTCTTTATGGGAATTTCTTATCGTCTTCCTATTTCAAGTCATAAAATATGATATTACTTGTGCGAGATCTAATACATGCACAAAGACACTAGGCGGGCACCCTCCCATGTATAATGCCCGCCTACACCATTAGATAAAATTTCTCTATTTATTTGTATAATCTCTTTAAATTGAATATTTTCTCTACTTACGTATTAAAGTGTATGTAGTTTCAAAAACAATACTACTCTTTAGATAAAATATGAAAAAATAATTAATTTTATCTTGAACTTTTAAAATGACAAAAAAAAAAAGTCGAGATAGTTATTTTAAAAAAATCATGACAGATAATTTGAGATGGAAAGATCGTAGTATTTAAGCTTTGATTTGTTTTAAGTTACTTGGGAAGAAATAGATGCTCATAATGTTGTTATACTCTCTTCTAAAACAAAAAATGTAGCGCTGGTAAAAAAAAGTAAATCTCATAGAATCATATTAAAAGTACTTAG
Source organism: Solanum lycopersicoides (assembly GCA_022817965.1). NCBI lineage: Eukaryota > Viridiplantae > Streptophyta > Magnoliopsida > Solanales > Solanaceae > Solanum > Solanum lycopersicoides. The sequence continues at coordinate 97,198,993 of CM040629.1, read as the reverse complement.
TCTAATCAATCAAATTCAATTCTCTCTAGCAATACGTTCCTCTATAAAAGTACTTAGAATCAATCAAAATGAGACCAAAACAAAAGGGCATAGTAAGAGGAGGATTCTTCTCTTCTTCATTCGGGACGAAACTCCACTCCTTGAACAATGAGGCCACTTTTATCATTGAGTTTCTTAGTTTCCATTAACCGCGCCTCAACATATCCGTCTTCTCCTGCATCATTGAAAAAGTCTCCCTTTTTAATTCCTTCCATCCATCATCTCTTTTGAGGGGTAGCGTTTCTCTAGGTCCTCGTCCTGCAAAATGCACAACACTAGCTCGTTGCTCTGCGTCAATGTCGCTCACAGAATCAACAAATCTAACGACTGCATTAACAGTTTCAAGGCCATGCCATTTATGTTCCAATTTGAACACTAGATAAACAACATATTTGGTTCTTTTCGACAGTCTTCGAGTTTCAATTTTGCCTCGAATATCAAGCCAACAGACCCTCTTGAGTTTAGCCACTTCCGCGAATCTTTAAAAAAAGAAAATTCACATTGCTCAATAATTATATGTAGTAATAATTAAATTCAGTAGTTCCTTTCAAAAAAACTTTTAGTACTCGCTCTGTTCCTAATTACTTGTCTACTTTTTTTTTTGTAGTTGTGCTTAATTACTTGTCCATTGTGGCTAATCAAGAAAGGACAAAATAATTTTACCTATTATACCCTCAATTAATTACTTTGAAAAAGGTACAATTTCTTGAAAATCTTAAATTTTTAATTCACCCACTTCATAATTAATAGGGGTAAATTGGTAAATTCACTATGCCTTTTTAGTATGTGTGTCAATTCAAAAGTGGACAAGTAATTAAAGACAGAGCGAGTAATAAAAACGAATCACAAATATATAAAACCTTGAGTCCACATGAGATAACCATTCCCAATACTCTGGTGTACCACCCCATTCGATTTCAAGTTCCCTTGCTGCTACCATAAAACATTTCTTCCTCTTCTTATCCAACGAAAAACTCTATTTGACAAGACAAATCACAAACATAGGACATCATAAATTAGAAATTAAATCGAAAAAGGTCCTATAGAGACCACTCAACAACCTAATGAATGGGCCAAGACCCTGACCACCCAACAACCCTTATGAATGGAGCCGGATAGTTATTCGTCCTTTCTTATCCGGTTGGGTTGGATCGGTCTGGACTGGCCCTGCCCACTTGACATGACTTTTATAGTTCCACTCATACACGTAACACGATAAACATAGATATTGGTCCTTTTCATTGACAACTAGTTATTTATTAATCTAAATTCTAGTATTTAAGAAAATAACGCAATAAAAGAATAAAACTATAATTGAATTTGTAATTTTAGTTGTGGAAATATGTCAAGTGTGAATTAATCATTTATAAAAAAAAAACATGTATACATAATATTTGGCATTTTAAAGATTATTGATCATTATATTACTTACTAAATAGGATTTTGTATTGATAATTGAGATTGTATTTTCAAAGGTCAACAAATACTCAATTTTGAAACTAGCAATAAGGTACTTAATATGTGATAAAAGATAGATATCTATCGAATTTCACTAAGAGGATTCAAATTATAAAAGAAATAATACCATTTTGCCTCCATCGATAAGAATTGGAGATTTAATGTCCTTGCCCCGTATGTAGGCACAAACATCATCATCATCATCGTCATCATCGTCAATATGCAATACTGGCAGTAGTCTGTCAACAACCTCTTTAATGCACTCTGCCTCAGTCCTAAATGTATCAATGAAAAGAACAACTATTTAGATCTAACTTTTAGAAATCAAATTAAAATATATTCTTTTTTACTCAGTTTATATGACACGTTTGACTTGACATGAGTTAATAAGACAAATAAAAGTAATCTTACTTGTAATTTTGCAAATGATAACCTGATATTTTCCCAGACTCCGCTAATGCATCCTTCCATCTTTGAATCTTTTCGTCTTCATATTTTTCCTCATGTTTGGAAAAAGGCTCAGCAAAAGATTGAGTTTGATGGCTTACATCTGATGGATTTACATTATAGAAAATAGGAATTAAGGTTTGGTCCAATTCCTTTCGACACTTTATGATGTGTGCAAGCTCGTTTAAACACCATTTTGACGATGCATAGCTTTCAGAAAATATCACAATAGCAAATTTAGACTCTTCTATGGCTTTTGGTAGTTCATCAGAAATTAATTTTCCAATTTCTAGACGTTCATCGTCTTTGAAAACATTAATTCCTCTTTGTACTAAAGCGTTGTAGAGATGACTCACAAATGTTTTACGTATATCTACACCTCTAAAACTTAGAAAAGCATCGTACTTTTGAATATTGGAAGAAGAAGTGTGTGACATGGTTTAAGAATATTAGTTACAATTGCTAATTTTTCAGTATTTGTTCATAGTCTTTATGGTCCTATATATTAATGTTTCTACTTCAAAGTCATAAAATGAAACCTAAATTTTTCATTAATGAGGTCGTACAAAATACAGCTAATTAGAAGACTTTTGACTTAGCCCTTGGCCAAAAAAGCCAACCAAAGACTTCAAGTGTCCGTAGAGTGCGTTCGCAAAAATAATGCACGCATTAATTTTGTGTATTAATAGTATCTTCTTTACACGCATTAGTTATATACTTTATTATATATGGAAAAGTGTATTACTAATATCATTAATTTTTAGGTATTAGTAACACAAAGAGATTCAATACATACATTATTATTAACATTTGCGTAACTCTAATCAGCTATCAATAAACGACTCTCGCTACTTAAAAGACTTTATTGCCTTGTGGTTATTATTGGCTCTGCAACGAAAATTCTTAGAAATTTCCAACTTCAGATTTATATATAGATATATATTGGCTTGATACATAAATGTATCATGTAACTTGACCTCATTTTACATTTACCTCCTTAAATTTTGGGTCTGCACAAGTAGGTACTTTAACTTGTATAAAGTTTAACAAATACACATATGAGTCCTACGTGATATAATACATGTAGGACACCACGTAGGACACAAATTTTCATGTAGGATATCATGTCAACATGTGTCTTTATATTTTCAATTTTATACAAGTTTAAATGTCTATTTGTGCAGAATCAAAGTTAAAGGACATATATGTGATCTAAAGCCAAGTTAAAGAGCATATTTATGCATTATGGCTATAAAATTCTCTAATACTTTTTACCGAACCAGAAGTTATTGGAAATTTCGAAGAATTGTTATGGCTATATATATATAAAAAAAATTATTTAGTACATCTTTTCTATCTAGGTATATCTATAACTGATATAAATATTAGTTTAACTAGTTATATAGCGTATTTGATATATCAATACATAAAAAATTATAGTATTAAATTTATATAGTACATTATCATACGTTACGAAACAATATGCAACAATCATATTAAAAGTCTGCTTTATTTGATTTTTTGTCACTCGATTTGATTAGGTCTTTAGTCAATTAATTTAACTTTTCGCCAACTTGATCAAATGAGTTTAGTTATGTCACAATCAACTAATTACTTCAAAACAAACTATTTAGATTGTTGAGTTTAATAAGTATTTTTTTAATTGTATTTATATTATTTGTGGATATATATAATATTTGAAAAATTAGTGTGCAATACACTAAACGATTATTTTTCTTGGACTAATTATTAAACCATCATATATTGCGACAAATAGATACAATATAATCCATTTCAAATATAGTAAATGATAAAAAAAATGTGACGAAAATTTTGCCTTAGCATATATCAGGCTCAATCAAAGATAATTTTGCCTTTGTGTTTCTGGTGCATACTCCGTGAATCCACGCAATTGAGGCGCGTGGGAGATATTTGGATGTCACGTAGGCCAAAAAGGTGCACAAAATTACAAAAAAATAAGTTCAAAGGGTAATAGGACCTTAGTTTAGTTAAGACATGTATCTGAAATTTCGGTTATAATCTAAGGGATACTTGTCTATTTTCCCATAAATTACTGTAAGTTGTTATGACATTGAAAGAATTAAGTATGTTTGATATTTCCACCAAATTTGTGGAAGGAGTTACTCTAATGCTATTAAATTGGTAGGCCTAGTGATGGGAAATGTTTTCTTCAATATGGACCAATTGGAGTTGTGTATCAATGTCAATATAAAAGTTCGAAGATGATCATATTAATATTAATTAGGACCACTCTTTTAAATAAACTTAAAATTATGTATATTTATACGGTTAAAACTATTGTTTTACGCGTATTTTTACCTCTAAAACTCTGAGAAGCATCGTAAAGACTATTCATAGTCTTTATGGGAATTTCTTATCATCTTCCTATTTCAAGTCATAGAATATGATATTACTTGTGCGAAATCTAATACATGCACAAAGACACTAGGCGGGCACCCTCCCATGTATAATGCCCGCCTACACCATTAGATAAAATTTCTCTATTTATTTGTATAATCTCTTTAAATTGAATATTTTCTCTACTTACGTATTGAAGTGTTTGTAGTTTCAAGAACAATACTATTCTTTAGATAAAATATGAAAAAATAATTAATTTTATCTTAAACTTCTAAAATGACAAAAAAAAAAAGGTGACATAGTTACTTTAAGAAAATCATGACAGATAATCTGAGATAGAAAGATCGTAGTATTTAAGCTTTGATTTTTTTTAAGTTACTTGGGAAGAAATAGATACTCATAATGTTGTTATACTCTCTTCTAAAACAAAAAATGTAGCTACTTTTGAACGGTAAAAAAGGTAAATCTCATAGAATCTTATTAAATGTTTAAAAAATCGACCTTATTACAAATACACATCGCCTAATTATAATCAAATTCAATTCTCTCTAGCAATACGTTCCTCTAGAAGGGTTCATCTATAAAAGTACTTAGAATCAATCAAAATGAGACCAAAACAAAAGGGCATAGTAATAGGAGGATTATTCTCAACTTTATTCGGGACGAAACTCCACTCCTTGAACAATGAGGCCACTTTTTTCATCGAGCGTCTTAGTTTCCATTAACCGCGCATCAACATATCCGTCTTCTCCTGCATCATTGAAAAAGTCTCCCATTTTTAATTCCTTCCATCCATCAGCTCTTTTGAAGGGTAGCGTTTCTCTAGGTTCTCGTCCTGCAAAATGCACAACGCTAGCTCGTTTCTCCGCATCTTTTTTACTATCAATATCAACAAATCTTACTACTGCATTAACCGTTTCAAGGCCATGGAATTCATTTTCCAATTTGAACACTAGATACACAGCATATTTGGTTTTTTTTGATAGTCTTCGAGAATCAATTTTGCCTTGAATTTCAAGCCAATAGACCTTTTTGAGTTTAGCCACTTCCGCGAATCTACAAAAAAAATATTACCTTGCTCAAAAAGATAATATTTCTTTCAAACTTTATATCAAAAGATAGAAAGGAACTGCGAATATATAAAACCTGGAGTCAGAGTGAGATATCCATTTCCAATACTCTGGTTTATGACTCCACTCGATATCAAGTCCCCTTGCTGCTATCATAAAACATCTCTTCCTCTTCTTATCCAACGAAAAACTCTATTTGACAAGACGAATCAGAAATTAAAAAATGTAAACAAGTCGAAAAAGTTCCTATAGACCACTCTATAACCCTTATGAATGGGCCAGACTAGTAGCTAACCTGGCCAATTCTTATGATGTATCATCAGTCTATCTCACTTGACATGACTAGCTAAAACTGACAGCGCATTCCACCATACACAAAAACACACCCATAGCCATAAAGGCTTATTTTCATTTATACAATTTATCGATTATTTTTTTGATATTCGTGCAAATAATTAACTACATGTTGAGTGGCCTAGGGCTGAACCCTTCCACCCAACAACCCTTATGAATGGGTCAGGCTAGTCATTGACCCTTTCTTATCAGGTTGGACTGGCCCTGTCCTTTGATATGACTTTCACAGTTTCACTCATACACGTAACACGATAAACATAGACATTGGTCCTTTTCATTGACAACTAGTTATTTATTAATCTAAATTCTAGTATATATAAAATAGCGCAATAAAAGAATAAACTATAATTGAATATGTAATTTTAGTTGTGGAAATATGTCAATTGTGAATTAATCATTTATAAAAAAAAAAACATGTATACATAATATTTTGCATTTTAAAGATTATTGATCATTATATTACTTACCAAATAGGATTTTGTATTGATAATTGAAAATAATATTTTCAAGGGTCAACTAACACTCAATTTTGAAACTAGCAACAAGGTACTTAATATGTGATAAAAGATAGATATCTATCGAATTTCACTAAAAGGATTCAAATTATAAAAGAAATAATACCATTTTGCCTCCATCGATAAGAATTGGAGATTCAATGTCCTTGCCCCGTATGTAGGCACGAACATCATCATCATCATCGTCATCATTGTCAATATGCAATACTGGCAGTAGTCTGTGAACAACATCTTCAATGCACTCTGCCTCAGTCCTGAATGTATCAATGAAAAGAACAACTATTTAGTTCGAACTTTTAGAAATCAAATTAAAATATTCTTTTTGACTTAGTTTATCTGACACGTTTAGTTTAACTTGACATGAGTTAATAAGACAAATAAAAGTAATCTTACTTGTAATTTTGCAAATGATAACCTGATATTTTCCCAGACTCCGCTAATGCATCCTTCCATCTTTGAATCTTTTCGTCTTCATATTTTTCCTTGTGTTTGGAAAAAGACTCAGCAAAAGTTTGAGTTTGATGGCTTACATCTGATGGATCTACATTATAGAAAATAGGAATTAAGGTTTTGTCCAATTCCTTTCGACACTTTATGATGTGTGCAAGCTCGTTTAAACACCATTTTGACGATGCAAAGCTTTCAGAAAATATCACAATAGCAAATTTAGACTCTTCTATGGCTTTTGGTAGTTCATCAGAAATTGATTTTCCAGTTTCTAGACGTTCATCGTCTTTGAAAACATTAAATCCTCCTTGTACTAAAGCGTTATAGAGATGACTCACAAATGTTTTACGTATATCTGCACCTCTAAAACTCAGAAAAACATCGTACTTTTGAATTTTGGAAGAAGAAGTCTGTGACATTGTTAAAGAATATTAGTTGCAATTGCTAAAAACTAATAGGGAAATTCTCAACTTGATGAAGAACAATACTTCACCTTTTTTCACTATTTATTCATAGTCTTTATGGTATATTCTTAACATGTTCCTAATTGAAGTCATAAAAAATATATGTACCCTACTTTTTTTTAAAAAATAATTTAAGAAGACTTTTGACTTAGCCTTGGCCAAAAAGGTGAAGAAAAGTATAGGTATGCGTGTATTAGGCCTTAGGTTGATAGGATATGATTTTTAATTTCGAAATTAGCATAATTAATAAATGTATAATTTATAAGAAAATATATGTAATATTTTATACAGAATATATAGAAGGTCTAATCCATTGGTGGCTTCCTAAAGTTGGTATAAACTTTCACTTAGACACCTTAACTAGACTTTGTTCATTTTAAACACCTTATGTCAGGTTGTATTGTGTCATTTTGACACATTTTTCACTATCAGCAAAAAAATTTAAATTGAGTGTAACTTAATCGCTGATAACGTGTCAAAGTACCAAATTAAATGAAGACATTTGACATTTGACACAAAAACAATTCTTTAACAATGAATTTTGAATAAAATTAAGAATTAGCCTATGAATCAATGACACATGACATTTTTGCCCAAATAATTATTAAAGAGGATTGAATTATTTTTTAAAAAAAATTACTTTTGCACAACTCCCCCCACCCACCCACCCACCCACCCCAACCCTAGTCATCTTCTCTAACAAATTAAACCCAACCCTCTCCGTCTTCTTCGCCTATCATCGTATCTCAATTCTTTTAAGTTTTATTAGTAGGAGGATTCCATTATATATTAACAAAGTGTTCATTTTCTCAACTTCTAAACTAAGGACTGTCATTTTAATGAAGAATTTGAGATAGTAATTAAGGCCAAATATTACACAATCAATTGTTAAATCTAGAAGAAAAAAAATTAGTGAAGTTGTAATGACGACTTTCAACCACATAATTTGAATTGTCATTAATTAACATTAAAATTCTTCACCAATTTGACCATCAAATCTAATCCACATAGAGAAGTTTATTCAAGTCTAAGATCACTCTCATCACTTTTCACCATTGAAGGACCTTAAGGTAGGGAAAATGATGGCCCAAAAATAGAAAAGAAGAAGCAAAAAACTAAATAAAAATTGACTAAAAATGTCTTTCACGCGCTTTTTATAATTGATTGTATTACACTCACAATATATAATTAATGAATAACTAAATCTTGTATAAAATAATACATAAATTCTCTCCTAACTAATTCATCTATTACTATTATTTAAATAACTCTAATCAGCTATCAAACAACCTAGTTTCGAACTTAAAAGACTTGATTACCTCAGGGTTAATTACCTCTGCAAATCAAGTCTTTGAAATTTTCAACAACTTAAGGGTCGTTTGATACAAAATATTAGATAAAATAATATATATATTAATTTTGATATTATTTTCTTTTTATACTTAGCTTATACATGTCCAATACTTAGCAAATCATAATATTAAATAATACAATTCATTATCATACATTACGAAACAATAGATAACAATATTCATATTAAAAGTCGGTTTGTTTGAATTTTTGGCACTCGATTTGATTCGGTCTTTTAGTTAATTCATTATTAATTTAACTTTTCTACAACTTCATCAAATGGTTATAGTTATGTCACAATCAACTAGGTAATTACTTGTAAACAAACTCTATTTGGATCATTGACTTTAATAAGTATTTTTTTATTGAATTGAATTATTTGTGGATATAATATTAATTTAGTATATAAACGTGTCTTTTAACTTGATCTTAGCTGATATTTATATCCTTCAATTTTGTACATGCATAAGTAGGTACTTAAACTTGTATAAAATTGAAAAAGTAGACACGCACATTCCACGTGACATGATGTATGTAGGATGTAACGTAGATTGCCACGTAGAACACATATATCTACTTGTTTAATTTTATAGAACTCGACCATTTGGACCAACCTTAGTTGGACGCTTCTTCAAAGTGCAACGAACGTCACTAGCCTAGGTGGTTGAGACTTTTTATCGACCATTGACCTCGTCTAGATAAGTATGTTTCCATGAAAATCCTTTGTGTCGGCTGATGAGGAACATCTTATGCTTAGAGCTACTAGATGTTGTTTATTTCTAATTTAAAGAGATGCCTATCCATATAATTTTATATAAAAACATATAATCGGATATCCGTTCAATCCATTCTTTTCGATCTTGTACTCTATGTAAGGCTTGCGTAGATCAGACTAGACAAGTGGTACATTGGACACCAACACAATCTAGATGAACAAAAGGAAAAGAAAGTACATCCTTTAACGACCTCTATTCCTGACGTGAACCACCACTTTCATATTCGTAGCCACTTTCCATTTGTTAGAGTTCACATACTATATAAATAAATAGTAGAAGCGTGCGATAGAAAGTAGAAAAACAAATTGATTGACTATTGAGTTCTCTTATTTCCCGAGTGAAACATGATTTAGTGGATTTTTTTTCAGTTCATCTACAAATGATTTAGTATGCAAAAAGGTTTGGATAAGTTGTGGAATTGATCCAAAATAACACGTTTCAACGCTTGGAAAGGGTTCGATAGGACTAGGAACGTAGGCAGATCATCGTATTTCAAAACAGGCATGTTAGGTAGGACGATGTCCTTTTCAGGTTCGGATTCACTTGGAAAGAGTACAGAGTTGAAATGATAATGGTAATATATCGAAAAGCAAGCACAAGATTGAACCCAAAGCAACGCGTTAGGTATACCAAGACTCTCAGCAATTTCGCATACCCATGGAGTAAATGGATTGCTGACTATACAAGAAACAGGACGACCTTGGTCGTCCTGTTTCTTCAGTATTTTAGTCAAACTCCTTCGTCCAGCTTGCTCAAACATCTCCATCACCAATTCAAAATCATTAACTTTGGATGGATCAACATAGTCCGAGGATCCATCCTCGAAGAATTCAAACCTGATCATACCATCTCCATAAGGAGTTGGTTTATCGATGATCAAGTTCTCATCGACAGCTCTCATCTCTTTGCCAACTCGTTCGGGTGCAGAGAAGGTAACCAACATACCCTTGCTAGCAAGACACTTCCCTAGTCTAAGAAGAGGGTTAACAATGCCTTGACCCGTAAACGCGACAAGAAAGACATGGACAAGACTACTTTTTATGGTGTTTTCTGATGCAAAAGCCATTTTTAGGCAAAAGGAAGTAGTGGATATGCCAAAGGGAAAAAACAATTTAGCCAAATGAAGATTAATTTTAATCACAACTTGCAATAGTTTAACTTGGATATTTTAGGGAAACATGATCCATGAATTTAGTTAAGTCAACTTAGCTCAATAAATTTCTCAATCAAAAAAAGAAATAAAGTTGTAGTGGAAGACGAGAGGAGTTGCTTGTAAGCTCCCTCCAGCTCTAAGATTGTGTGTTCGAGTTACCAAACAATTATCCATACAATGGTATATATTTGCTTTCTTTTCTCATTTCTTCTTTCACCCCCTCTATTTATTTCAACATGTATATTATAAGTTAAAATTTAGACTTGGAATTGACAAGGACAATCTTTCGAGTCATATGAAACTTAGTTTTGTTCACATTTCGGATGTGTGATTCATGAAGGGCTTCTAAAACACATCTCGCGTTGTATTACTTTTATCGTTGAAGAAATTCACGAGGCAACATTCTAACCATAGATTAACACACTTCGAGGATCGAATAGAAATGTAAAATAACAAATAAATTCAATATTTATGTAATAGGTTGAAGTTAGACTTGGAATGAACAATCTTCAAGTGTACATCTTGAACTTTAGAATTCGTAAAAACACAAACTAAGACCAACTCCACACACACACACACACACACACATTCTCAATTAAGAATATCGATCACTAGGCGTTTTCTTCTTGTTTTTTGGCATGGATATTTTTCAACTCATCGACAAATGCTTGGATATTGATAGCAGAGGAGCCGCGCTCTGCCACTGCTTCCTCTGCTTGTTTCTTCCACTTGCGCGCATTTTCCTTCATCTCTGCTACCTTCAAATCATCACTAGTGGCTTCACGTAAGCATTTCTCGATCTCTTCCCTCCTAATTATCTTACTCCCATTCTCATCTCTGCTTAATCTAATCCCCATTTTGAATACATCAACCAAATACTTTGCGTTCGTGGCTTGATCACCCCATTGAGGGTAAGCCATGATGGGGACGCCACTTGAAATTGCCTCCATCGATGAATTCCATCCACAATGTGTGAGAAAAAAGGCGATAGAAGGATGAGACAAGACTTGTTCTTGTGGACACCATTTCACTATTTTACCCCTTCCACCGACTTTCGAAAGAAAACCATCAGGTAACACAACAGGCTGAAAAACAGAATAGCCAGGGGGTGGCTTCATGACCCATAAGAAAGATATCCCCGAATTTAATAGTCCAAACGCGATCTCATCTGTTTGTTCTTGATCAGGAACTGCAACACTACCAAATGAAATGTAAACAACTGAAGATGTTGGCCTCGAGTCAAGCCACTCGATGCAATCCTCCTCGATTTTTGTGCAATCACCACGAATGTGGCTAACGATTTTAGGGTCATTGAATAACAAGGGACCAATAGTTCTAATGGTGCAAATTTTCGACATATGCCTAACCACCTCATGTTCAAGTTCTTGAAATGAGTCCACGAGTACGCAAAAAGGTTTGGACAAGTTGTTGAATTGATTCAACATAATCCGTTTCAACACTAATTCGAAGCCACTTGATTTGAGTAGGAATGTAGGCAGATCGTCGTATTTCAAAACAGGCATACTAGGTAGGATGACATCCTTTTCAGGTTCGAGTTCACTTGGAAAAGGTACTAGATTGAAATTATAATGGTAATATATCGAAAAACAAGCACAAGATTGAATCCAAAACAACGCGTTAGGTATTCCAAGACTCTCAGAAATTTCGCATACCCATGGAAAAAATGGATTGTGGACTATACAAGAAACAGTACGACCTTCGTCATCCTGTTTCTTCAAGATCTTAGTCAAGTTCCTTCGTCCGGCTTGCTCAAGCATTTCCATCCTCAAGTCAAAATCCTCGATAGTGGATTGATCCGAGGATCCATCATCGAAGAATTCAAACCTGATCATACCATCACCGTAAGGAGTTGGTTGATCGATGATCAAGTTCACATCGACAGCTCTCATCTCTTTGCCAACGAGCTCAGGTGCAGAGAAAGTAACCAACATGCCCTTGCTAGCAAGGCGTTTCGCTAGTCTGAGAAAAGGGTTAACATTGCCTTGACCATGAAATGAAACAAGAAAGACATGGACAAGACTACTTTTTGTGTTTTGTGATGGAGAAGACATTTTTATTTCAATAGTCAATATGAAGATCAATCATCTCTTTTATAGTTGCAAACTTGCAATAGTAGTACCTATTTCTCTCTGTTTCATTTTATACGACGATGTTTCAATAGACTTGAATGTAGATGAAGCATATTTAATTAGGTCATTAATTGGTATATGTGTTTTAGAATAGTCTCGAGAAATCTTACTAATTTAGTTGATTGACTATCTCATCTTTCATGCACCTTGTTGATGATAGTTCGATTTCTCACCTTGTAATCACCTCCCCTAAATAGTTTCTTGAAAAATCTTAGTAGTTCAGTTGATTGACCGTCTGATCTTCACCTCGTTGATGATGGTTCGATTCATCACCTTGTAATCACCTCCCGAATAGTCTCAATAATCAAGATCCATGAATTTTGGATTATCCTTAATATTTTATTTATGAAGTCAACTTAGCTCAATAATTTTTTTTTAATCAAAGGAAATTAAATTGCACAAGTAAACCACGTTACACCAATTGAGCTTACCTTGGAGCAATGGAAGTCACTAACGTAAGCTTAAAATTAAATGGCAAAATCATATTATATGTATGAGCTCTAAATTATGGGCAAAAGACAGAAATCACATACTTTTAAGACAAAATTACCATTTATTCCTTATAAGTTTATAATGACAAAAATCCCTCAAATGATTTAATAATATAAGCGTTGATACACTATTTTGATGCGTGAGATACATTAATTGTTAAGTAAGATACATTACAGTTTATACAGGATACACTAATTTGATGTACATTTTATACATGATACATTAATTTGATGCGTGAGATACATTAATTTGATGCGCGAGATACATTAGTTTGATGCGTCGATACATTAATTTGATGTGTGAAAATAAGGGATTTTGAGAATTTGTAAAACTAATAGGGGATAATGGTAATAAGAGAATTTAAAGGTGGGATTTCAGTCATTTATCCCTAAATTATTGCATAAATAATTTATCTTATGATCAATAGGATGTAAAACAATTATTGTTTTACTATAGTTAGTAGTTATCGTTTTCATTCATATTTGGCTATTTGCTAATTGATTGATAATAAAGAGCTGTCAATTATTAATAATGGTAGGTAAAGTGTGTAGTCTTAAATATGTCATAATATATTGTGTGGTTATAAAACTTATCGTCTTAAACATGTTAATATCATTTGTATGGATATAAGAGCTTCATATCATAAAAATATTAAAACGTACTGTTTCTTTTTAAACAGAGTAATAAAGAATAAATATCAAATAATGACGGATACATAAATTTCATTGAGGATTCATAATATGAAGAAGTAAATACATAAAAATTATAGAATAAGAAATGGTTGTGCCTTTTTTTAACTCTCACTTTTTAATGTCCTACTTTACTTTAATTTTTTTTCTTTCAAATTAATATCCAAAAAAAATACAATTTTTATAAAATAAAAAAAGAAATGTAAGGATTGAATTATTAGTACTATATAATTGGTGAATTAGCCACTAAATGTCCAAAAAAATCGCCGTAGGATTAAATGTACCAAAATCACATATGAGAACAAATAAAAATATATATTAGAAGTACATCAACAAATGACTCTATAGGCAAAAAAAAAATAAAAAAATGGCATGTGGTACTATCACAAGTTCGACTAATTCAAATTCACATTCACAGACTCAGACTCAGACTCAAATTCGAGAATTATGATCAGGGTGAAAGGTATTGTGTACGTCTATCACACGACGCGCTTCCTCCTTTGTACCAGGAACAACATTCCTAATTTTCAAGCCATTTCTTAGTGAATCTGAGGGGACTGTGAAAGTGAAGTAGAAATTGTTTGAAACCTGTAAAAGAGCAAAGAGTTTATCAAATAATTCATTAAGGATTTCATAATAAAAAAAAATGTATTAATACTTGTATTTTGTATTTTATTCGCACTTTGTATATGTAAAATATTAGTCTTTAATTTCCTTAAATTTCTGATTCCGTCACTGAATAATATTCGATATAAGATATAGTACACACCTCACTAGAAAGATCTTGGGGCTGTGTAACATGAGCTACCACTTCCACATTAATCAAAGGCCTAGATGAGTTTTCAACTTGTGTGTATATAACACATGATTTGAGGTGAAGGAGATCTCCAACATCTACCTGCATTAGTACACTATGTCTTAGCCATAATTTATGTAAGACAATAAAAATATGTTTGTTCTGATCGTTTAAACTTTTAAATGATATAATCACATGTAACAATCATATCAACACATTTATATATGTGCTTATAACAAGTAACGCACATCAAAGCAGATTTAATTTTCAATTTAAAAGAAAATTAATGAAGACATCACAAATACTAGAGGAAACATTTTAAAGCATGTAAAGAAAAGGAACAACAACCACATAGTAAAATAAAGGCGTAATACACATAAATATGCATTTTAACTTGGCTTCATTTTATATTTATATCCTCTAACTTTGAGTATGTATAAGCAGACACTTAAACTTTTATAAAGTTGAACAAGTAGACAAATGATTTCTATATTACATAATACACACAGGACGCCACGTAGGACGCAAATTGCCGTGTAGGATGTCACGTAGGACGCGTGCGTCTATTTGTTCAATTTTATACAAGTTTAAGTGTCTACTTGTGCATTTTCAAAATATGAGGGCATAAATATAAAGTGAGACCAAGTTAAAGAGTATATTTATATATTATGCCTAAATTAAAAGAGAAAATGCACAAGTACCTCCCTAGACTATGACCGAAATCTCAGAGACACACCTTAATTAAACTAAGGTCCTATTACCCCTGAACTTATTTTTTTGTAATTTTGTGCACCTTTTTGGCTTACGTGACATCCAAATATCTCTCACGCGCTTCAATCGCGTGGAGTCACGGAGTGTACCACGTAAGACAAAAACTGTACAAAATTATAAAAAAAATAAGTTCAGAGGGGTAATAAGACCTTAGTTTAGTTAAGGTGTGTATCTGAAATTTCGATCATAATCTAGGATGTACTTATACATTATCCCAAAATAAAATAATAACATAAACACAACAAACAACATATATAATAACATAAATCGAAGAACCAAAAACTACTAGAATAATTTATAAACACTTACTGGTTTCAAGAAACCAACATGATCAACTTCCACAAAGCAAGGTGGAGTCCTAGCAAATGAATAAGCAGTTGCATATGCCAATTCATAAGCTTTCCTCATTAAATAACCTCCAAATATTTGTCCATGAATGTTATTTTTCTCTGGTTGGCAAATCAAAGAATTTTGAAGACAAGTTTCATTAATTAAAATGTTATTATTGTTGTCTTTAATATTTGCCAACAATAATTCATTCAAATTGTCTTTTTTTCCTTCTTTTTTCTTCTTTCTCATTTTGTTTCTTTCTTCTGCTTCTTCCCATAGATGTTTTTCTTTTTCATTTTGAGGTAAAATTTGGTTGATTTTAACTGATTTTCCTTTCTTGTCTTTTGCTACAAATGTGAAGTTTGCTGTAAGAGATACTGACTCTTTGGAATTGGTTGGTTCTGCAAGAAAATCATAAATGTCATAAGTCTTTTTTCCAATAAAAGCACTCTTATCGATTCGTTCACTTTTACTTATCCACGATAAACTTTACACAAATATAATGAAGTGCACATTTAGCATGATACTCATATTAATTAATATACAATACTCTTTAATGGACCTGAAATATAATTTGGAATAAGTAGTTAAATGAAATCTTTTATAATGGCCTTAACGGACATCTATGTCCTCTAATTTTGAAAAACAAGTTGACATTCAAACTTGTATAATAGGACACAAATTGTCTTGTAGGACGAATGTGTTCATTTGTTCAATTTTATATAAGTTAAATGCCTACTTGTGCATACCAAAGTTAAAAGTCATAATTGTCAGTTGATGCCAAGTTAAGTGTCATGTTTATGTATTATGCAAAAAAATGTAATTTATTTATATTATAAAGACATAAAACATAAATATGTCATTTAACTTGGATTCAAATTACATTTATGTCTTTCAGCTTTGGGTATGCACAAGTACAAATGGACACATATGTCGTGGTGTCCTGTGTGTATTTTGTCACGTAGGATTCATGTGTCTACTTGTTCAACTTTACACAAGTTTAAGTGTTTAATTGTGCATATACTCAAAGTTGAAGAGCATAAATGTGAAATGAGACCAAGTTAAAGTGTACATTTATGTATTATGTCTACTATAAACACACCCTTTAATTTATCTTTGCCTCAACCGGCATTTATATTCTCCAACTTTGGATGTGCCCAAGTATACACTTAAATTTATATATAATTGAAAACAAGTAGACACACACGTCCTGCGTGACATAATACATATAGGATGTCACGTAAGACACAAAATGGCCTCATAAGACACCACACAGGATACATATGTCTACTTGTTCTACTTTATACAAGTTTAAATAATGTTTATTTGTAGACACTCATAAATGAAGGGTGCAGTCAAGTTAAATGGTATATTTATCTATTATACCAAACGTAAAATATATAATTTAAAAAAAAAAACATTATAAAATACCTGATGTAGATTGCTTGACCTCTAATTGAATCTCCAAAGATGAACATCCAACCCATGTAACAGCCCCCTCTATAGTGAGATCATTATCAATACAAATTGCTTTTTTCAAAATCATATTATCTACAGATGCAGTCACCAATATTAATGACCTTGCTTTGCCATCATCACTAGAACAATGCTGTTTGTCAAAGAGAGAGAAACAATATGAGTTAATGTATTCGGGTATCGAATGCTGGTTCTCAAGAATTCAGTAATTTTTACATAAATTCTATTTTGTATCGAAAACCTAAGAACTATCTATTTGAATCAGAGTTAATCAAAGCAATCACATGATTTAATTAACGATAATAAAGGACTATTGAAGTTACAACATTAACAATCATTAACAAGGGTATTTTGGTAAACAATTTCTATAGGGGCATGCCTATTCAACAAAAAAAGGACTAGCAAAAAGTCCTCTATTTTGAAATTTCGCGTTCAGTCAAACTAAAACAAATGAAATGAAATAGAAAAAGTACCTTATAGGAAATGGTTCCACCTAGTGCATCCAAGTCTTCTAACAACTTTTCAATTCGAATCTCATTCATCGGATTCCTATACCTCTCCCGAAGTTCAAAATCCGAAGAAAATCTATACACAACACTAGTCCTACTCCTAGACGGAGTTTTAACGATCAAATGATCATCAATTGACGATGCAAATGGAACAATTGATGAATAATTGAAGAAAATACTCGATCGTGCCTCCCACAACGCGTTTTTCACAGGTGATTGGTTCATAAATAACAATGAATTCTTATTAACCGTGGTTGTTGATGATGGATCAGACATTGTTGATGCAGTTGAATATTGCCTTGTTTGAGAAAAATGTATGGATTGTGAAGTTAAAATGGAAGAAACAAGTCTTTTTTCTTCATGTTTGAAGAAATGGTAACATTTTAGAGGGTTTTTTGGGAGTTTCATTATTGGTCAAAAAATAATACATGACAAATGATGTGAAATTAATTAAGATTTAAAGTGATAGTGAAAAAAAAGATGGGGAATCAAATGATGACAGCTAGATAACAATTAATAATGTTTTGTTTTAATCGGTATAAATATGAGTTTCAGTAGAATGATTGAAACTTTTACTCTTAATCAAAAATTTCGAGTTTGAATTTCTGAAAATAGAATACTTATTATTGAAATTTATCGCCCCTAAAAGTTAATCTTGTAAATGAACAATCTAAATTTTAGTGAATATTCAATATAAAATCGAAAAGGTCTCGAGTTTAAATTTAGAAAAACATAATGTAGAAATTAAATAGGCATTATGTATGAAAATGTAGGTGTTGTTGTAATGCGTGCTGGCCGATTTTAATGCTGCTGTGCCAGCTAATTTCATTTATTTAATTATCCCGTTAGTTTTATTTGTCTATTAAATTAAAAATAGATATTAATTTCTAATTGTTCAATTTAAAAAAATTAAGAAATAATTTATTAAATTAGTTTCTAATTTAAATTTATTCTTAACCACATTCATTTATTAATGTATTTTGTAAATATTAAATTTGTTATATTTTAATGATAATATAGTAAAATTGTTATTTTTTCACTATGTTTTAAAGAAATTATAAATTAATATTGGACAAATAAAAATAAAATTAATAAATACTTTATTAGGCTATGAACTAAAAAATAGACTTGATTATCATGTGTATTAGTAAAAAGTCTACGAGAACATGTTCATTTTTAAAGGCTGTGATTCGAATCAAAATTATTCTCAACGACTTTTATTCTGAAGTCTGATCAAATAAATATTACAAATATTGAGAGACTAATTTAATAGAATAATTTTCATATATTTTTTTTAGACAGATTAAAAAAAAAGTGTGGCCACAACTACTTCGGGCTATTTAGCAAAGGCTTCAATGAGAAGAACTAATTAAAAATTATGGTTGACGCAAGAATAATTAATATTTAATGATTTATTTATTTTTGGCTTAGTGCTGGATTAAGCTGGCCTAATAAGTAATAAATTACTTAAGAATTGTTTCTCCATTGCACGTTATTATTAATCATGCTTACAACTTCAAATGGCCTCGTGGCCATATCATTTTAATGTTGATTTTGGAAAATTCATAATTATTTCGAGCTATATCTATAAATAAATAAAAAATTAGGAACACATATCTTATTTTTATAATTTTTAGCACTCTTCAGAATATTTTAAAATGAAACAAATTATTGACATGGCATAGAGACCGTGCAGACGAAGTTACATGTGGGTTGTGACAGTGTGTATATATATTTCACTGCCTATCAAAAAATTAGTTATCTGTATCACGTAAGCTCTTAGGATAATATTTGTTTAATTTTAAAAAAAAATTAATTAGGATAAATAATAAGGTAAAGATAAATGTATTTCTGAAATTTTGAGTTTTAATTCACACTGATACTTATATATTTTTTCCTTTAACCTTTTTGAAGTGGTAATTAATTAAGGAATGAATCTTCTATATCATAACTATTGCCTTAATCTTCATATATACTTGATTAAAATAATTAGAAGCAATCTTTTGGCCCTGAGATTAAGGCGTTTTCTCCTATGCAATTCTGATTACCAAAGCTATCCAACAAAAAAATATTTAATTTATAATTTTTTTCATCTCAATTTATGTGAAAAAAACTCATATAATAAAGCATTATGGGAAGTCTCACTATTTATTTGCATATATTTGGGCATTTAAGAATCATTTTACAACAACTAGGTGATTTTCTCAGTTTCTCGTGTATGTTAGCCATGAATATTTTGGTGAAATAACTTTCAGACAATTTTTTTGTAAAATATTTGTGAAACCCTCCGTAGGGAGTTGTCAGAGCAGTACGTGAAGCCTCATATGTATTGCAGTTATTTTGGACATTTATGAGGATTTTATCAGAATTAGATGTTTTCTTCAGTTTGTTGTATGTGTTTGCTTATGAATACTTTGGTGATATGACTTTCGAACGATTCTTTTGCGAAACCTTTATGGAACCTCCGTAGGAAGTTGGGGGAGCAGTACATACAGTTTCATCATTTTCAAAATGATTTTAGGGCATTTTGGAGCCATTTCACAGGAAATATTTCATTTTCTCAATTTCTTATCTGTGTTAGCCCATGAATATTTTGATGATACGACTTCTAGATTATTTTTTGTAAAATCTTTACGGAACCTTTTGTAGAGAGTTGGGGGAGCCGTTATAAACCTCACTAATTTTTCACATATTTTGAGCATTTAGGAGCCATTTTATATGAATTGGGCCTCTCTTTTTTTAATTTTTCATGTGTTAGCTCATAAATTACGCAATTTAAAACCAATAATATTGACAAAGTACTGCAATATGTATGTTTCTTTTTCTCATGATTCGATATTCAATATTTTAATATATTGGAGTCTGAATATTTTGAATTTGCGTTGGATAGGGATTTTAGTTAAGGAAGGAACAATCTTATCCATCGCTCCACATCTGTTGGTGGTATAATATATATGCTTAAACGGAAAGAGTCATATTTGTCTTTGTACTTTAAGAAAAGGGTCATATATATTTACCCTAATCATACTTTGCTGATATATTTACTCAACAATCGTGATGTGTGAGTTGTGACTATATGTTATTGAGAATAATAAATTTTATATCAATGAGAATAATAGATTTTCAAAAGTAATCATGTGATTATAAATGTTATTTACATGTGAAATAAATGATTAGTAGATATAAATGTGGAGTTGTTTTAACAAAATATAAACTCGTGAATCAATTTTTATATTAAAATAACTCAAATCATGATATGGTATTACCATATGATTCCATATCATGATTTTTGAAGAATATGGTATCACATCTCATGATATGAAATCATGAGATGGAATCAGCGTAAAATTGCATGTCCAAGCGCTGATTCCATCTCACGATACTATATCGTGATATGCTATCACATGGCTAAACGCCTACTTAGAATCGTTTTAAAAAGTTTGATCAAATATTAATTGCTGAAGTACCTTTAAAATGTATAGCTCCATTCCTAACTACTTGTCATCTATAAAAACTTTCATCCTTCTAACACTCACCCCACTCTCCACTCCATAACCCCCCCCCCCCTCCATTGGTGTATATAGAGAATTAATATACATTAATAATATTTTTTATTGGAAAAAATGGGTAAAGATGTATTGCCATTGTTGTTAATGGTGGTAGTTCAATTAGGTTATGCAGGCACATCAATTATATCAAAGCTTGTAATGGATGAAGGCATGGACCCTTATGTTCATTTATCCTATAGACAAATTTTGGCCACCATTTCTATTGCACCTTTTGCTTACTTTTTTGAGAGGTATTTTCTTATTCAAACTCTATATGCAATCTTTCAGTAAGTTAGGAGTTCGACTAATTTGAATTTGCACTGGTTCGTTAAGAAAAAACGCTCAGTATTAAGATTTTTTTATACTTAGAACTCAAAATTATGACTTCTAATTAAGAAAAGAGAAACTTTATATGTTGATTCATATTCTTTGGTAGTTATATACAAAAATATATTTTATTCCATTCATCGTCGATTTTTTATTTTTAAATATAACTGATAAATTATATTTTTAGCCATCTCTTAATTAATTATTCAAGAACTCATTGTAATTGTTTCACATTTTCTTTATTGCTTCACACCTTCTTCACTCAAGAGATGTACCACTACTTTTAGAACCTTAATTAGTAGCTTAGTTAATTAATTATTTGAATGTTTTAGTGGAAATAAAATCGAAAGGTCTCGAGTTTAAAATTTAGAAAAACATAATGTAGAAATTAAAAGGCATTATGTATGAAATGTAGGTGTTGTTGTAATGCGTGCTGGCCGATTTTAATGCTGCTGTGCCAGCTATTTCATTTATTTATATCCCGTTAGTTTTTTTGTTATTAAATTAAAATAGATATTAATTTCTAATTGTTCATTTAAAAAATTAAGAAATATATTTATTAAATAGTTTCTAATTTAAATTTATTCTTAACCACATCATTATTAATGTATTTGTAATATTAAATTTGTTATATTTTAATGATATATAAGTAAATTGTTATTTTTTCACTATGTTTTAAAGAAATTATAAATTAATATTGACAAATAAAATAAAATTAATAAATACTTATTAGGCTATGAACTAAAAAATAGACTTGATTATCATGTGTATTAGTAAAAAGTCTACGAGAACATGTTCATTTTTAAAGGCTGTGATTCGAATCAAAATTATTCTCACGACTTTTTATTCTGAAGTCTGATCAAATAATATTACAATATTGAGAGACTAATTTATAGAAATAATTTTCATATTTTTTTTTAGACAGATTAAAAAAAAAGTGTGGCCACAACTATCGGGCTATTTAGCAAAGGCTTCAATGAGAAGAACTAATTAAAATTATGGTTGACGCAAGAATAATTAATATTTAATGATTTATTTATTTTTTGGCTTAGTGCTGGATTAGCTGGCCTAATAAGTAATAAATTACTTAAGAATTGTTTCTCCATTGCACGTTTTATTAATCATGCTTACAACTTCAAATGGCCTCGTGGCCATATCATTTTAATGTTGATTTTGGGAAAATTATAATTATTTCGAGCTATATCTTTAAATAAATAAAAAATTAGGAACACAATCTTATTTTTATATTTTATTAGCACTCTTCAGAATATTTTAAATGAAACAAATTATTTGACATGCTAGAGACCGTGCAGACGAAGTTACATGTGGGTTGTGACAGTGGTATAATATTCTTTAATATTTGCCAACAATAATTCATTCAAATTGTCTTTTTTTTCTTTCTTTTTTCTTCTTTCTCATTTTGTTTCTTTCTTCTGCTTCTTCCCATAGATGTTTTTCTTTTTCATTTTGAGGTAAAATTTGGTTGATTTTAACTGATTTTCCTGTCTTGTCTTTTGCTACAAATGAGAAGTTTGCTGTAAGAGATACTGACTCTTTGGAATTGGTTGGTTCTGCAAGAAAATCATAAATGTCATAAGTCTTTTTTCCAATAAAAATGTTCTTTTCGATTCGTTCACTTTTACTTGTCCACGATAAACTTTACACAAATATAATGAAGTGCACATTTAGCATGATACTCATATTAATTAATATACAATACTCTTTAATGGACCTGAAATATAATTTGGAATAAGTAGTTAAATGAAATCTTTTATAATGGCCTCAACGGACATCTTTGTCCTCTAATTTTGAAAAACAAGTTGACATTCAAACTTGTATAATAGGACACAAATTGTCTTGTAGGACGAATGTGTTCATTTGTTCAATTTTATATAAGTTAAATGCCTACTTGTGCACACCAAAGTTAAAAGTCATAATTGTCAGTTGATGCCAAGTTAAGTGTCATGTTTATGTATTATGCCAAAAAATGTGATTTATTTATATTATAAAGACATAAAACATAAATATGTCATTTAACTTGGATTCAAATTACATTTATGCCTTTCAGTTTTGGGTGTGCACAAGTACAAATAGACACATATGTCGTGGTGTCCTGTGTGTATTTTGTCACGTAAGATTCATGTGTCTACTTGTTCAACTTTACACAAGTTTAAGTGTTTAATTGTGCATATACTCAAAGTTGAAGAGCATAAATGTGAAATGAGACCAAGTTAAAGTGTACATTTATGTATTATGTCTACTATAAACACACCCTTTAATTTATCTTTGCCTCAACCGGCATTTATATCCTCCAACTTTGGATGTGCCCAAGTATACACTTAAATTTATATATAATTGAAAACAAGTAGACACACACGTCCTGCGTGACATAATACATATAGGATGTCACGTAAGACACAAAATGACCTCATAAGACACCACACAGGATAAATATGTCTACTTGTTCTACTTTATACAAGTTTAAATAATGTTTATTTGTAGACACTCATAAATGAAGGGTGCAGTCAAGTTAAATGGTATATTTATCTATTATACCAAACGTAAAATATATAATTTAAAAAAAAAAACATTATAAAATACCTGATGTAGATTGCTTGACCTCTAATTGAATCTCCAAAGATGAACATCCAACCCATGTAACAGCCCCCTCTATAGTGAGATCATTATCAATACAAATTGCTTTTTTCAAAATCATATTATCTACAGATGCAGTCACCAATATTAATGACCTTGCTTTGCCATCATCACTAGAACAATGCTGTTTGTCAAAGAGAGAGAAACAATATGAGTAATGTATTCGGGTATCGAATGCTGGTTCTCAAGAATTCAGTAATTTTTACATAAATTCTATATTTGTATCGAAAACCTAAGAACTATCTATTGAAATCAGAATAATCACTTGATTTAATTAACGATAATAAAGGACTATTGAAGTTACAACCTTAACAATCATTAACAAGGGTATTTTGGTAAACAATTTCTATAGGGGCATGCCTATTCAACAAAGCACTAGCAAAAAAAGTCCTCTATTATGAAATTTCTCTTTTTGAAATTTCGCGTTCAGTTAAACTAAAACAAATGAAATGAAATAGAAAAAGTACCTTATAGGAAATGGTTCCACCTAGTGCATCCAAGTCTTCTAACAACTTTTCAATTCGAATCTCATTCATCGGATTCCTATACCTCTCCCGAAGTTCAAAATCCGAAGAAAATCTATACACAACACTAGTCCTGCTCCTAGACGGAGTTTTAACGATCAAATGATCATCAATTGACGATGCCAATGGAACAATTGATGAATAATTGAAGAAAATACTCGATCGTGCCTCCCACAACGCGTTTTTCACAGGTGATTGGTTCATAAATAACAATGAATTCTTATTAACCGTGGTTGTTGATGATGGATCAGACATTGTTGATGCAGTTGAATATTGCCTTGTTTGAGAAAAATGTATGGATTGTGAAGTTAAAATGGAAGAAACAAGTCTTTTTTCTTCATGTTTGAAGAAATGGTAACATTTTAGAGGGTTTTTTGGGAGTTTCATTATTGGTCAAAAAATAATACATGACAAATGATGTGAAATTAATTAAGATTTAAAGTGATAGTGAAAAAAAAAGATGGGGAATCAAATGATGACAGCTAGATAACAATTAATAATGTTTTGTTTTAATCGGTATAAATATGAGTTGCAGTAGAATGATTGAAACTTTTACTCTTAATCAAAAATTTCGAGTTTGAATTTCTGAAAATAGAATACTTATTATTGAAATTTATCGCCCCTAAAAGTTAATCTTGTAAATGAACAATCTAAATTTTAGTGAATATTCAATATAAAATCGAAAAGGTCTCGAGTTTAAATTTAGAAAAACATAATGTAGAAATTAAATAGGCATTATGTATGAAAATGTAGGTGTTGTTGTAATGCGTGCTGGCCGATTTTAATGCTGCTGTGCCAGCTAATTTCATTTATTTAATTATCCCGTTAGTTTTATTTGTCTATTAAATTAAAAATAGATATTAATTTCTAATTGTTCAATTTAAAAAAATTAAGAAATAATTTATTAAATTAGTTTCTAATTTAAATTTATTCTTAACCACATTCATTTATTAATGTATTTTGTAAATATTAAATTTGTTATATTTTAATGATAATATAGTAAAATTGTTATTTTTTCACTATGTTTTAAAGAAATTATAAATTAATATTGGACAAATAAAAATAAAATTAATAAATACTTTATTAGGCTATGAACTAAAAAATAGACTTGATTATCATGTGTATTAGTAAAAAGTCTACGAGAACATGTTCATTTTTAAAGGCTGTGATTCGAATCAAAATTATTCTCAACGACTTTTATTCTGAAGTCTGATCAAATAATATTACAAATATTGAGAGACTAATTTAATAGAATAATTTTCATATATTTTTTTTAGACAGATTAAAAAAAAAGTGTGGCCACAACTACTTCGGGCTATTTAGCAAAGGCTTCAATGAGAAGAACTAATTAAAAATTATGGTTGACGCAAGAATAATTAATATTTAATGATTTATTTATTTTTTGGCTTAGTGCTGGATTAAGCTGGCCTAATAAGTAATAAATTACTTAAGAATTGTTTCTCCATTGCACGTTATTATTAATCATGCTTACAACTTCAAATGGCCTCGTGGCCATATCATTTTAATGTTGATTTTGGAAAATTCATAATTATTTCGAGCTATATCTATAAATAAATAAAAAATTAGGAACACATATCTTATTTTTATAATTTTTATTAGCACTCTTCAGAATATTTTAAAATGAAACAAATTATTGACATGGCATAGAGACCGTGCAGACGAAGTTACATGTGGGTTGTGACAGTGTGTATATATATTTCACTGCCTATCAAAAAATTAGTTATCTGTATCACGTAAGCTCTTAGGATAATATTTGTTTAATTTTAAAAAAAAAATTAATTAGGATAAATAATAAGGTAAAGATAAATGTATTTCTGAAATTTTGAGTTTTAATTCACACTGATACTTATATATTTTTTCCTTTAACCTTTTTGAAGTGGTAATTAATTAAGGAATGAATCTTCTATATCATAACTATTGCCTTAATCTTCATATATACTTGATTAAAATAATTAGAAGCAATCTTTTGGCCCTGAGATTAAGGCGTTTTCTCCTATGCAATTCTGATTACCAAAGCTATCCAACAAAAAAATATTTAATTTATAATTTTTTTCATCTCAATTTATGTGAAAAAAACTCATATAATAAAGCATTATGGGAAGTCTCACTATTTATTTGCATATTTGGGCATTTAAGAATCATTTTACAACAACTAGGTGATTTTCTCAGTTTCTCGTGTATGTTAGCCATGAATATTTTGGTGAAATAACTTTCAGACAATTTTTTTGTAAAATATTTGTGAAACCCTCCGTAGGGAGTTGTCAGAGCAGTACGTGAAGCCTCATATGTATTGCAGTTATTTTGGACATTTATGAGGATTTTATCAGAATTAGATGTTTTCTTCAGTTTGTTGTATGTGTTTGCTTATGAATACTTTGGTGATATGACTTTCGAACGATTCTTTTGCGAAACCTTTATGGAACCTCCGTAGGAAGTTGGGGGAGCAGTACATACAGTTTCATCATTTTCAAAATGATTTTAGGGCATTTTGGAGCCATTTCACAGGAAATATTTCATTTTCTCAATTTCTTATCTGTGTTAGCCCATGAATATTTTGATGATACGACTTCTAGATTATTTTTTGTAAAATCTTTACGGAACCTTTTGTAGAGAGTTGGGGGAGCCGTTATAAACCTCACTAATTTTTCACATATTTTGAGCATTTAGGAGCCATTTTATATGAACTGGGCCTCTCTTTTTTTAATTTTTCATGTGTTAGCTCATAAATTACGCAATTTAAAACCAATAATATTGACAAAGTACTGCAATATGTATGTTTCTTTTTCTCATGATTCGATATTCAATATTTTAATATATTGGAGTCTGAATATTTTGAATTTGCGTTGGATAGGGATTTTTAGTTAAGGAAGGAACAATCTTATCCATCGCTCCACATCTGTTGGTGGTATAATATATATGCTTAAACGGAAAGAGTCATATTTGTCTTTGTACTTTAAGAAAAGGGTCATATATATTTACCCTAATCATACTTTGCTGATATATTTACTCAACAATCGTGATGTGTGAGTTGTGACTATATGTTATTGAGAATAATAAATTTTATATCAATGAGAATAATAGATTTTCAAAAGTAATCATGTGATTATAAATGTTATTTACATGTGAAATAAATGATTAGTAGATATAAATGTGGAGTTGTTTTAACAAAATATAAACTCGTGAATCAATTTTTATATTAAAATAACTCAAATCATGATATGGTATTACCATATGATTCCATATCATGATTTTTGAAGAATATGGTATCACATCTCATGATATGAAATCATGAGATGGAATCAGCGTAAAATTGCATGTCCAAGCGCTGATTCCATCTCACGATACTATATCGTGATATGCTATCACATGGCTAAACGCCTACTTAGAATCGTTTTAAAAGTTTGATCAAATATTAATTGCTGAAGTACCTTTAAAATGTATAGCTCCATTCCTAACTACTTGTCATCTATAAAAACTTTCATCCTTCTAACACTCACCCCCACTCTCCACTCCATAACCCCCCCCCCCCTCCATTGGTGTATATAGAGAATTAATATACATTAATAATATTTTTTATTGGAAAAAATGGGTAAAGATGTATTGCCATTGTTGTTAATGGTGGTAGTTCAATTAGGTTATGCAGGCACATCAATTATATCAAAGCTTGTAATGGATGAAGGCATGGACCCTTATGTTCATTTATCCTATAGACAAATTTTGGCCACCATTTCTATTGCACCTTTTGCTTACTTTTTTGAGAGGTATTTTCTTATTCAAACTCTATATGCAATCTTTCAGTAAGTTAGGAGTTCGACTAATTTGAATTTGCACTGGTTCGTTAAGAAAAAACGCTCAGTATTAAGATTTTTTTTATACTTAGAACTCAAAATTATGACTTCTAATTAAGAAAAGAGAAACTTTATATGTTGATTCATATTCTTTGGTAGTTATATACAAAAATATATTTTATTCCATTCATCGTCGATTTTTTATTTTTAAATATAACTGATAAATTATATTTTTAGCCATCTCTTAATTAATTATTCAAGAACTCATTGTATTGTTTCACATTTTTCTTTATTGCTTCACACCTTCTTCACTCAAGAGATGTACCACTACTTTTAGAACCTTAATTAGTAGCTTAGTTAATTAATTATTTGAATGTTTTAGTGGCTCAGTTAATTAATTACTTGAATTTTTATTTTATTTGTGAGAGTTCAATTACCTTTTTCTACTTATTATTATATTATTATTTTAAATAATTTAATCCGCACCTTGCAGGGGCGGAGCCACCTTGGTACAAGGGGGTTCATACGAACCCCCTTCGACAGGAAATTATATTATTTATATATGGTTAAAATAATATTTTATGTATATATATTAGATATAGATACCTCTTCGTTTACTTAGTATGTCTATTTCAACGAATTTTAAACTTAATAAAAATTCTAACTCTATCACTGACACCTCGTAGTTAATCCTTAATTTCCCATTGAGACAAGAAAATATAGTCAAAAAGGCTCATTAATACAGCCACGCAACGCACACAACCACATGCATGGTTCGTACAATACAATATATTTTTATCTTTTTATATAATAACATCGTCTTACACAATATATTTTAATCTTTTTATATAATATTCTCCATCATACCAAAAGCCAAATATTAAATGTTTATATTTTTTTATCATCACATATTAGAATAGAATATTAGTAGATAGTTAAATTTTGACTTGCTTTCAACATGATTATGTAACGAACTAAGGTTTGTATTGATCATAAAAACAAATTTTCTAGCTAATGAAAGAATAAAAGGAAAATAGAAAAGGGAGATTTAAAAAGAAAATAACATAATTCATAACAGAAGTCTAATGAGATAGTTTATCCTCTTTATATAGACATCTTTAATTCACATGTTCATTTATTTAACCAAGGTTCTAAATGTAATTTGACAGTATATCAATTTGGTCTTCCATCGTGGCTAGATTCGTAACAGATTAGGTACAGTGTGAGTCTGGAAGTTTCGTAGTTGTTGTAGTATTAATCTTATACATGTAGCTTCTTGTTTTTGATATATGTTATCATCTACTATCATCTTTTGTGTTTCTGTATAATTTTGTTATTATTATTGTTCTTTTTCGAATGTCGTATACTGCTTTCCGTATTAATTGACTATTTTCTCTATTATAGTGTTACCTTTTTCATGACAATTTTATTTTACTACTTTCAAGTCAACTATCTTTTGAACACAATCTTACTTTCTGCATATATTTTAATTTTTTCAATCATATTCATAGAATTACACTGAATTTATACCGTTATTATATTGCTAACTAATGACTGTGTCCCACCACACAGGAAAACAAGGCCTAAGTTGACACCATTTACACTTTTCCTAATTTTCTTATGTTCTATTTTGGGGTAAGCAATCACTTTAATTTCCAAAATTAATTTTCCTTTCCACATGATTAATATTTTTTTATATCAAATTACTTAAATCATAATTAATTAAATTATAATTGATATAATTTGTTGGTGTGATTATTGTAGGGTAACAGCAATGCAAATGACTTGTATTATAGGATTAAAAAATTCAACAGCAACTATTACATCAGCTATGGCTAATTTAATTCCAGCAAATACATTTCTTCTTGCCCTCATTTGCAGGTAACATTTTTTAATTTATGTTTTATGTAGTGAAATTATAAAATAATTAACACAATTAGATCACTTAAAATATACTACTAGTTAAAAGTAGAGTAAGATATGGTTTATTAGTTGTCAGGGTATCCTCATATCATGAATTAAATTTTAAATTTGAGTTAGATTTAAGATTTATTATCGTAATATGGGGCGAAATGTATGGATACCCAATTTTGACACCATCATATAAATTATTTTCGTCTGAATTTTAGACAGAATGCATGAATCGTAACTTCAAATATTTAGTATGTGTGATGGATAATTGACTCTTTTTATCATCTTTTAACAATTATCACACATAAACTATATATTCTTTTAAGTTGAGTTAAACTCAAATTTATTTTCTTCAGATATAATATGTCAAGTTACTTTAATACTATCAGATAAATGATGTATGTAACTTAAATTCATTTTGTTATATAATCCTTTTCGAGTAAATATGTAAATTTCTCAACAACAAAAAAAGAATATATCTAATTGGAAATCTTTTTTTTTTTTTTTTCTTCATATATGTAGGCTTGAAAAACTAGGACTAAAAACTAAAGCAGGACAAGCCAAAATGATGGGAACAATAATGTGCATTGGTGGAGCTATGTTGTTATCATTATATCATGGAAAAGTTGTGATTGGAAAATTGGGAATTCATTGGAAATATTCACAACATAATAATACAAGCAAAAATAATAGTCATGGCAACTTCTTCAATGGACCTTTTCTAGTCATAATTAGCACTATGGTTTATTCTCTATGGTTAATCATACAAGTAATATTACTAATCTTCCTCCTAATTAAATATTATATTCTCAAAGTCTCAATTTATGTTACATCATTCGAATTTCGAGAGTCAAATTTCTTAATTTTTATCGCATATTCAGACATTTTTGTTGTAAGCTCTCATCTTTGCTCTCTTGGTAACTCGAACTCACAACTTTAAGGTTAGAAGTGAGGGTGCTTACTGCTTACCATTCGAGCAACGTCCTTTTTTTCCGTATATTCAAACATATGTAGAATCTATTAAGTTTTTCTTTTTAAAAAAAGGCATAGGAAGGAAACACGATCAAAGAAAAACTTGTTTGACTTGCGAAATATGAAAGTTGACATATAAATTGAGACGGAGGAAGTACTATCTACCCTTTTTTTTGTCTTATTAATATTTTTTTGATTTTGGAGTTAGCCAAGTGTTAATATGAGGTATGCAGCTCCATATACTAGCACAACATTGATGTTCTTCATGGCAAGCTTGGAGTGTGTAATTGTTGCAATTTGTGTTAATCATGATGACAAATCTGCCTGGTCTTTGAACCCTATAAGAGCTATTTCTGTTCTTTACAATGTAAGTATATATGTTTTCACTTTTCATATTAATAATTTTAAAAAAAGAAACGATTTTATACAAATGAAATCTATTATATAAAATATTCTATATCACTCTTAACATTTTTAGGTCTAAAAGCTTTTTCATACTAAGCATAGTCCCAATAAACACTAAGGTACGGCGAGAGGCAAACTCAAAATTTGAACGTTAAGGGACACCAAAATCTTTAACATGAATTTGTTAATTACTAACAACAAGATACTCTAATAATAGTAAACATATAATACACATTATCTCACAAAAAAATTATTTGATGATAAACAACTCGTCTCATTATCTTTTGCTTATTTAATTAGACTTTCTTGAGTATGTAAAATTTTGTGATGTCACTTTTTTAAAAAAAAATACTATTATTATAATTATTACTTACACTTTTTTCTTTTCTTATTTATCTTAGGGAATTGTCAGCTCAGCACTAGCATTATATTTGGTTACATGGTGTATCAAAAGAAAAGGACCTTTATATGTCTCTATGTTCCTTCCCTTGCAATTAATATTTTCTGCCTTCCTCAGTTGGACATTGCTTGGTGAAAAGTTATACATTGGAACGTAAGTTACATTTAATCGTCGGGATAAAGATAAATATATTCTTTAATTATCGTAAATGATATGCAGATATCCTTTGTCATATTTTTGGGACACTGGTGCATGATCTGCCGTCCAAAAACTAGAGTATATATATCCTTCACTCTAATGAAAGACTAAATATAAGGACACATGACACAATCTTATTCGTGGATATGATATTTCATAAATATCGGATCGATGGATAAGATCGTGACACATGTATATCTGTTAGTATAAAAGGTACATATGCTCTATAGTTTTTTGGACGGCGGAGGCACCAATGTCCCAAAAGTATGATGGAGAGTATCAGGATACCATTTACGATAGTTCGGAGTATATTTATCCTTTTTCCCTCTATTATTTATCAAATATTTTTTATAGTCACATGCACATATAACGTTATGACATGTTTAAAACCTTATAACGTTATGACATGTTTAAAACCTCAAATTTTAAAAATCTTCATCTTTCTGATATATGTATCCTTTAAATTAGATGTCATGAATATATAACATTGATTAAACATTTTATTTTTATTTTTTATCAGATTTATCGGTTCAATTACGACTGTTATCGGACTGTATAGTTTTTTATGGGGGAAGAAAAAAGATATGAAAGATAACACAATGCATGTTAAGGAGGAAGTATCGAAGGAGAAGAAACAGTTGACTAATTTTGATTCGGAATTGCAATTATCGAAAAATTCAGATATATATTCAAATTCGAGATAGGTCGTATGTATTCAATAATAGAATAGCAAAACTATTTAAGCTTTAGCCAATAAACTTTTGTGTTGTTGCTTCTCATCCACTTGTATGATTTATATCCCTCAGATCATTTTATTTATTTTGTTGATTTTATCTTTTTTATTTAAACTATTAAATTTATTTAAATAAATTAACTTATAAATTATTTAATAAGAGTTTTTTATTGCTAAATAAATGTCAATAATATAGGTTGAACATGTGCAAACTAACTTGTGGAGGAAGCATGGTGTCTTTTGGAGAAGAATTTAAAAATATTTCGCGAATTAATTAATAAATAATAAATAAATTTTGTCTAAAAAATTATCAATCAAACTCATAGCCCAGGGCAATGACAACAACATCTTTTTTAATGATGAAGAAATCATGACTTTTCATTTTCCCTTTTCATTTTTTCATATTTCTCATGTTACGTTACATTCATATTTTTCAATTCACACCTTATATAAATTCGATAAAATTAATTTTAGACCTACATAGCTGAAGTTGATATGAAATGATTATAATTAATTGATATTACAAAATTTTGACTCATCTTTAAATAGAACCCCTAAAAGGGTTATTTATACACTTGCTCCTAAAGAAAGAACAAGACAAGAGCCCAAGCTAAGCCCTATCCAGTTTGTTCAGATCCTAATTAGCCCAATTTTGGTCTTATAATCCATATGGCTTCATCTACCTAAGCTAAAATGTACAAATTTAAGTTTGATCAGATATAATTTGAAATCAGATTGATTTAATATAAATATTGTATTTTTTTTAAATAATATTTTTTATTCTTAATAATCGAACTCATAACTTATAGGGTACACATTTTAGAAACTAAAGTCAAGCTCGACATAACTTGAGGGATATTATGAAATAACATAGTAAACTCATTAAAATTGTTTGTTATGAGAAGTAAAAAATAAAGATCAACAGAAGATAGGTCAAAAAGTGCAAATGACCTGAAGCTGAAATTTGTCTGGACGTCTAGACATACAATTTGATTTATGTATGTTGAATTATTATTTTTAATCATGAAAATCTCATAATTTATGTAAACTATTTATAAAACTTCACCAACTCTTCAACAATCTCACCAAATAGCAAACTATGATTCATAAACGAGGTATCGAAATATCCTAATAAAACGTCATATTGATAAATTATATATCTATTTTTATATTTTTATAATTTTACAAAGATCACAAGTCCAAAAATCAACAATAACAATAATTAGCTACTCTTAAGTATATTTTTTCTCACAATATGTGTTCAAAATTCAAATTACTTGATAATACCGAAGAAATTATCAAAAGTACAATCTCTATTATAATAATTTTTTGTTGATTTGGATCATATTGGACTTAAGTTGAACTACCATATGAGTCGATATCTGAATTTGCCACCATAATATACCAATTCAATATTAAATTGTATAATTTTATTCAAATTCATTCACAATAATTAAGACAAGACAGAAAAATTTAAAAAGAAGAGACAAAAACATCTTCTCATTTTTTATTTTTTTATATATAATTATAAGTAGTTAAATACATGTAACTAATTTGCCGCCTCTTTTGAAATATGTCAATTAAGTAGAACAATTATGTAACTGATCTCTTTCACTTATACTTGTTTATTTTGAATTTGATACGTTTCTTAATTAGAACGATTACATAACTCTCTTCACTTTTATCTGTTCATTTTAAATTTGATACGTCTCTTAAAAAATAAATAATAAATAATATGAATATTTTATTATAATATTTGTATTCATATCATGTGATATATAGTCTTTGCCTTTGAAATAATTTGAGAAATAAAAATTATATTTTTATTAATATACTAAAACTGACAAATAAAAATAAAAATTCCATTATAAAATAGGGAAACTTTCACATATAGCAAACAAAAAATTCATATTTGTATGCTATAGCAAAGTTTATATAATTGCGCTCCATAGCAAACATATATATGTATAATTCGCTATACATATACAATTGAAGCGAACTGTATAAAACGAAGTGTATAAAACGAGAATGAGAAAGAGACTTGGGCAGAGAATTGTATAAAACGAAGTATATGAAATGAATTGTATAATTATAAGTGTATAGGACGATTATATACAATTTGAATGTGTATAAAACGAGAAAGGGAGAAAGGCAAAAGAGACTTGGACAGGGAATATACAATTGAATCGAATTGTAGAAAACGAGATTGAGAGAAATTATATACAATTTGAATTTGTATAAAATGAGAAAGAGAGAAAGACAAAAGAGACTTGGGCAGGGAAGTACTTTTATTGTATAATTATAAGTGTATAAGACGGAGATATATGTATTTACATGTGTATATACAATTTTCTCTCGCTTTATACAATTAGAAACACAATTTATAAAATTCTATTATATAAAACGAGAGAGACGAGCGAGAGAGGGATAGTGGCGGGCGAGAATATGGGGGAGAGAGGGGCTGACAAACATTTTGCTATGGCACAAATAAATCAAACGGTAGCTATTATATTTATTTTATATTATTAGTTTGTCATTTTATACAATTATCTCTATAAAATACTCCATCCTTCTGGTATTGTTTGTCATGTTGTGCTTTTCAGTGAATTTGACTAATTTTCAAAGTTAAATTAGATCATATTAATTCATATTTTTTTTAAAAAATTAGATATTCTAAAACTATATGAAAAGTAATATAAATTGTAATTTTTTATATATTAATATGGTTAAAAAATACATCTTAAAATGTTAGTCAAATTTTTTATAGTTTAACTCAAAAAAATAAAAATTATGACAAACAATACTAGACGGAGTGAAAATTGAATATCAGATGTACTTTGTTGATCTCAACAGTGGGGTCCATTGACCATTAGGTGTCTCTATCATTAAATTGATCGAAAAATCACAACCACATGCATGCATTTGCAAGTTCCTATAAAAGCACTTACTATGTGATCAATATAACAATATACCTAGCTTTGAATAGTAATTTATCGTATCGTACCATATAATATCATATTATATGGCTTTAGTTTCTTCTATTTCATCGTCTAATGGAAAAACCTTCAACCAAAAACTTTTTTCCAGAATTAGGGTTGCCATTGAATCCGATGTCCCACACATATACAAGCTCATGCAACAATTATTCGTTTACCACGATATCACTCATCTCCTGAAATCGAATGAATCCTCCATTGCCTCGGGGCTATTTAACCCGAAATATCCTCATCTTAGTCCTGTTACTACACTTCTAATCGAAGTCTCTACTGATCCATTTCCATCTTGTCCCAATGACAAGAGTAACTCCAAGGTACGTATGAAAAATATGCATCTTAACTTCTCTCTCTATTATCATAATATTTGATTTTAGGCCACTAATTTATTGAGTCGCTCTTATCTATGAAGGAAGTTCATCTTAACATGCCCATCTATTTGTTATCATAATTTGATTTTAGGCCACTAGTTTTATTGAGTCGCTCTTATCTGTTTATGAAGGAGGTTGATCTTAACATGCCCCTCATAGATGAGGAGTCGGAGCAGTTCAGAGTTGTCAAATATGATCAACATGATGTTTTTATAGCTGGATATGTTATGTTCTACCCTTGCTTCTCGAGTTTCTTCGAGAATCCAGTCTTCCACATGGAGAACTTCTTTATAAGAGAGTGTTATAGGAGGAAAGGGTTTGGGAAATGGATGTTTTCAACCATGGCGTCAGAGGCTGCAAGAATAGGGTTTTCTTCCATTGATTGGTATGCTTCGGATCGGAATGAAAGTGCAGTTGATTTTTACAAACATATGGGTGCTACAATTTTTGATGATTTTAGGGTTTTGAGTTTGGCTGGTAAGGATCTTGAAGCATTTGAGGATGATAGTAACTAATTGTGTGTTTGGATGGTGTTACCTAATATTGTATTGCATATAGCTCTAAATGTTATGTTTGTTTTGATAGTTATTTAAATTTCAGTCATTCAATATATCGTATTGTTATATATATCTCCATGTAATAATCATCGTTATATATATGCATCTCTATGTATGATGAAAAAATCTCATTTTATGTAATTATTGATTGATTTAGTGTAATCACGTGATCGTTCCACACATCTCTATCGATATCTCCCAACTAAAGTTCGCTCAAACCATCAAGCCGAAGTTCTCCCTATGGTGAAGGCGATATAAGATAACCTATTCCTCCTCTCCTAGATAAATATTGAAACCATGCAACTATTCAAAAGGTGTGGCACCCAATGTTTGAAAAATAAATAAATCTAATATCTCAAAAAGAAATCTTTGTATTATTTTGTGTCAAGGTTCATTCTTTCATATCTTGTCCGTCGATTTTTACGCATATTTTTGCATTTATGAGTCAATTTATAGGAATTACTGGTCTTTCTTAGTTTTTTGTGTGTATTTAGCGCCTTAATGGCACTCAAAAAAAAATTCTGAAAAAAAATATATGAGGACCTCTGTAATGAGTTGGGAAAACCTTACGTATAGTTCCGTCATTTTTTTCATGCATATTTTTGCATTTACGAGCCAAATTTTAAGAATTATCCGATGTTCTTAGTTATTCGTGTTTATTAGCTCATGGATTGTGAAGTTAAAATGGAAGAAACAAGTTTTTTTTCTTCATGTTTGAAGAAATGGTAACATTTTAGAGGGTTTTTTGGGAGTTTCGTTATTGGTCAAAAAATAATACATGACAAATGATGAGAAATTAATTAAGATTTAAAGTGATAGTAAAAAAAAGAAAGATGGGGAATCAAATGATGACAGCTAGATAACAATTAATAATGTTTGTTTTAATCTATATAAATATGCGTTGTAGTAGAATGGTTGAAATATCAAAAATTTAAAATTTAAATTTTTGAGAACAGAATACTTATTATTGAAAATATCGCTCCTAAAAGTTAGTCTTGTAAATGAGCAATTTAAGTTTTCATAAATACCCAATATAAAATCAAAAAAATCTCGAGTTTAAATTTCCGAAAATATAATTTAGAAATTAAATCGCATATGGATGAAAATGTAGATGTGGTTGTAATGCGTGCTGACCGATTTTAATGCCGCTGTGCCAGCTAATTTTATTTATTTAATCATCCCGTTAGTTTTATTTGTCTATTAAATTAAAAATAGATATTAATTTCTAATTGTTCAGTTTTAAAAAATTAAGAAATAATTTATTAAATTAGTTTCTAATTTAAATTTATTCTTAACCACATTCATTTATTAATGTATTTTGTAAAATATTAAATTTGTTATATTTTAATGATAATATAGTAAAATTGTTATTTTTTCACTATGTTTTAAAGAAATTATAAATTAATATTGGACAAATAAAAATAAAATTAAGAAATACTTTATTAGTCTATGAATTAAAAAATAGACTTGATTATCATGTGTATTAGTAAAAAGTCTACGAGAACATGTTCATTTTTAAAGCTATGACTCGAATTAAAATTATTCTCAACTACTTTTATTTTGAAATCTGATCAAATAAATATTATAAATATTGAGAGACTAATTTAATAGAATAATTTATATATATTTTTTTTAGACAGACTAAAAAAAGGTGTGGCCACAACTACTTCGGGCTATTTTAGCAAAGGCTTCAATGAGAAGAACTAATTAAAAATTATGGTTGACGCAAGAATAATTAATATTTAATGATTTATTTATTTTTTGGCTTAGTGCTGGATTAAGCTGGCCTAATAATTAATAAATTACTTAAGAATTATTTCTCCATTGCACGTTATTATTAATCATGCTTACAACTTCAAATGGCCTCGTGGCCATATCATTTAATGTTAATTTTGGAAAATTCATAATTATTTCGAGCTATATCTAAAAAAAATAAAAAAAATAGGAACACATATCTTATTTTTATGATTTTTATTAGCACTCTTCGAAATATTTTAAAATGAAACAAATTATTGACATGACATAGAGACCGTGCACACGAAATTACATGTGGCTTGTGACAGTGTGTACATATATTTCACTAAGCTCTTAGGATAATATTTGTTAAATTTTTAAAAAAATCAATTAGGATAAATAATATGGTAAAGATGAATGTATTTCTGAAATTTTGAGTTTAATTCACACTGATACTTATATATTTTTTCCTTTAACCTTTTTGAAGTGGTAATTAATTAAGGAATGAATCTTCATTGCTTTAATCTTCATATATACTTGATTAAAATAATTAAAAGCAATCTTTTGGCCCTGAGATTAAGGCGTTTTCTCCTATGCAATTCTGATTAACAAAGCTATCCAACAAAAAAATATTTAATTTATAAAAAAAATTCGTCTCAATTTATGTGGAAAAAAACTCATATAATAAAGCAGTATGGGAAGTCTCACTATTTATTTGCATATATTTGGGCATTTAAGAATCATTTTACAAGAATTAGGTGATTTTCTCAGTTTCTCGTGTATGTTAGCCATTAATATTTTAATGATATGATTTTCGGACGATTTTTTTGTAAAATATTTGTGGAGCCCTCCGTAGGGAGTTGTCAGAGCAGTACGTGAAGCCTCATATGTATTGCACTTATTTTGGACATTTATGAGGTATTTTATCAGAATTAGATGTTTTCTTCAGTTTGTTGTGTGTGTTAGCTTATGAATACTTTGATGATATGACTTTCGAATGATTCTTTTGCGAAACCTTTATGGGACCTCCGTAGGAAGTTGGGGGAACAGTACATACAATTTCATCATTTTCAAAATGATTTTAGGGCATTTTTGAGCCATTTTACAGGAAATATTTAATTTTCTCAATTTTTTATCTGTGTTAGTCCATGAATATTTTGATGATACGACTTCTAGATTATTTTTTGTAAAACCTTTACGGAACCATTTATAGAGAGTTGGGGGGGGGGGTTTATAAACCTCACTAACTTTTCACATATTTTGAGCATTTAGGAGCCATTTTATATGAATTGGGTCCTTTTTTTTCAATTTTTCATGTGTGTTAGCTCATAAATTATGCAATTTAAAACCCATAATACTGAAAAAGTACTGCAAGATGTATGTTTCTTTCCTTTTAGTTTCTCATGATCCGATATTCAATATTTTTATATATTGGAGTCTGAATATTTTGAATTTGCAGGGATTTTTAGTTAAGGAAGGAACAATTTTATCCATCGCTCCACATTCGTTGGTGGTATAATATATATGTTTAAACGGAAAAGAGTCATATTTGTCTTTGTACTTTAAGAAAAGGGTCATATTTATCCTAATCATACTATTTTGATATATTTATTCAACAATCGTGATGTGTGAGTTGTGACTATATGTTATTGAGAATAATAAATTTTATATTAATGAGAATAATAGATTTTAAAAAAAGTAATGATGTGATTATAAATGTTATTTACATGTGAAATAAATGGTTAGTAGATATAAATGTAGGATTGTTTTAACAAAATATAAACTCGTGAATTAATTTTTGTTTTAAAATAACTCAAATCATGATATGGTATTCCCATATGATTCCATATCATGATTTTTGGAGAATGTGGTATCACATATCATGATATGGAATCATGAGATGGAATCAGCGTAAAATTGCATGTCCAAACGCTGATTCCATCTCACGATACCATATCGTGATATGCTATCACATGGCCAAACGCCTACTTAGAATCGTTTTAAAAAGTTTGATCAAATATTAATTGCTGAAGTACCTTTAAAATGTATAGATCCATCCCTAACTACTTGTCATCTATAAAAAAATTCATCCTTCTAACACTCACCCCCACTCTCCACTCCATACCCCCCCCCCCCCTCCATTGGTGTATATAGAGAATTTACATACATTAATAATATTTTTGATTGGAAAAAATGGGTAAAGATGTATTGCCATTGTTGTTAATGGTGGTAGTTCAATTAGGTTATGCAGGCACAGCAATTATATCAAAGTTTGTAATGGATGAAGGCATGGACCCTTATGTTCATTTATCCTATAGACAAATTTTGGCCACCATTTCTATTGCACCTTATGCTTACTTTTTTGAGAGGTATTTTCTTGTGCAAACTCTATATGCAATCTTTTTCGTAAGTTAGAGTTTGATTAATTCGAATTTGCACTAGTTCACTAAGAAAAAATGCTCAGTATTAGGATTTTTTTATACTTAGAACTCAAAATTATGACTTCTAAGTAAGAAAAGAGAAACTTCATATGTTACATCATATTCTTTGATAGTTATATACAAAAATATATTTTATTCCATTCATCGTCGATTTTTTATTTTTAAATATAACTGATAAATTATATTTTTTGCCATCTCTTAATTAATTATTCAAGAACTCATTATATTATTTCACATTTTCTTTATTGCTTCACACCTTCTACACTCGAGAAATGTACCAATTAGCTTAGTTAATTAATTATTTGAATGTCTTAGTGGCTCAGTTAATTAATTACTTGAATTTTTATCTTATTTGTGAGAGTTTGATTACCTTTTCTACTTATTATTATATTATTATTTTAAATAATTTAATAGTACCCTTGTAGTTAATCCTTAATTTCCCATTGAGACAGGAAAAAATAGTCAAAATGCTCATTAATACAGCCACGCAATGCACACAATCACATGCATGGATAGTACAATACAATATATTTTAATCTTTTTATATAATAACATCGTCTTATACAATATATTTTATTCTTTTTATATAATAACATCGTCTTACACAATATATTTTAATCTTTTTATATAATAATATCATTTGTCTTATTTCGATATTATAATTGCTTTAATAAAATCTTGTTAAATTAACAATTCCACAAAGTAAAAACATATGGTTATTAATAAAATAAAATGTTTGTTATAAATGATGCTTACTATAGTATCTGATTCGATACATCTCTTTTAATATTAGGGAAAAGGCTCAAATATGCCATTAAACTTTCAGATTAAGCTTATTTATGCAATCAGTTAAAAGTTTGGTTCATATATGTCATTACCGTTAAAGAAAAGGCCCATTCATGCCATTAGCGATGGTTTTGCAAAACCACTTTTGACACGTGGCCAATTATAATTTGGCCATGTCATCAATTTTTTTATCTTAGTCCTGTTACTACACTTCTAATAGAAGTCTCTACTGATCCATTTCCATCTTGTCCCAATGACAAGACCAACTCCAAGGTACGTATGAAAAATATGCATCTTAACTTCTCTATCTGTTATCATAATATTTAATTTTAGGCCACTAATTTTATTGAGTCGCTCTTATCTATGATGGAAGTTGATCTTAACATGCCCATCTATTTGTTATCATAATTTGATTTTAGGCCACTAATTTTATTGAGTCGCTCTTATCTGTTTATGAAGGAGGTTGATCTTAACATGCCCCTCATAGATGAGGAGTCGGAGCAGTTCAGAGTTGTCAAATATGATCAACATGATGTTTTTATAGCTGGATATGTTATGTTCTACCCTTGCTTCTCGAGTTTCTTCGAGAATCCAGTCTTCCACATGGAGAACTTCTTTATAAGAGAGTGTTATAGGAGGAAAGGGTTTGGGAAATGGATGTTTTCAACCATGGCGTCGGAGGCTGCAAGAATGGGGTTTTCTTCCATTGATTGGTATGCTCCGGATTCGGAATGAAAGTGCAGTTGATTTTTACAAACATATGGGTGCTACAATTTTTGATGATTTTAGGGTTTTGAGTTTGGCTGGTAAGGATCTTGAAGCATTTGAGGATGATAGTAACTAATTGTGTGTTTGGATGGTGTTACCTAATATTGTATTGCATATAGCTCTAAATGTTATGTTTGTTTTGATAGTTTATTTAAATTTCAATCATTTAGTATATCGTATTGTTATATATATCTCTATGTAATAATCATCGTTATATATATGCATCTCTATGTATGATGAAAAATCTCATTTTATGTAATTACTGATTGATTTAGTGTGATCACGTGATCGTTACACACATCTCTATCGATATCTCCCAACTAAAGTTCGCTCAAACCATCAAGCCAAAGTTCTCCCTATGGTGAAGGCGATATAAGATAACCTATTCCTCCTCTCCTAGATAAATATTGAAACCATGCAACTATTCAAAAGGTGTGGCACCCAATGTTTGAAAAAAAATAATTCTAATATCTCAAAAAGAAATCTTTGTATTATTTTGTGTCAAGGTTCATTCTTTTAATATCTTTGTCCGTTGATTTTTCACGCATATTTTTATATTTATGAGCCAATTTATAGGAATTATCGGTCTTTCTTAGTTTTTTGTGTGTATTTAGCCATGGATCATGCGCCTTTGTGGCACTCAAAATTTCTGAAAAAAATTAAATGAGGATCTCTGTAATGAGTTGGGAAAACCTTACGTATAGTCCCGCCATTTTTTTCATGCATATTTTTGCATTTACGAGCCAAATTTTAGGAATTATCCGACGTTCTTGGTTATTCGTGTTTATTAGATCATGGATCTGGCAACCCAATTTTTTTTCTGAAAAAACTATATG
This sequence comes from Solanum lycopersicoides, assembly GCA_022817965.1. Lineage (NCBI taxonomy): Eukaryota > Viridiplantae > Streptophyta > Magnoliopsida > Solanales > Solanaceae > Solanum > Solanum lycopersicoides. Next base: position 97,155,360 of record CM040629.1, on the reverse strand, counting down.
AGGACCTCCGTACTGAGTAAGGGAAGCATTTTGTATAGTCTCGCAATTTTTTCCATACATATTTCTACATTTATGAGCCACCTTTTGGGAATTACAGTCTTTCGCCATTTTTTATGTGTAGCCCATGGATTTGGCGTCTTTAGGGCACCCTAAAATATTTTCTGAAAACACTATATGATAACTTCTATAATGGTTGGGAAAATATTATGTATAGTCCTGTTATTTTTGGGGCATTTTTTCGCATTTACGAGCCCACTTTTAGGAATATAATTATCCGACTTTCGCGTTTTTCATGTATATTATTCATGGACTTGGCGAATTTGGGAACTCAATTTTTTTTCTAAAAAACCATATGAAAATCTCCATAATTAGTTGGGGAAGCATTACGTATATAGAAGTCTTTTTTAGGATTTGCACAAATTCCTTGATTTTCGTATGTATTAGCTCATTAATCTGGCACCTCGGAGCAATCAAAATTATTTTTTAAACAACTTTATGAGGACCTCCGTTATGAATCAGAAACCGCCACATATACTCACACCATTTTAACACCTATATCCGCATTTACATATCCTTTTTTAGGAATTAAAAAAATTCCATGATTTTTCGTGTGTATTATAGCCCATTGATTTGGCACCTTGGAGCACCAAAATTATTTTTTTTTTTTAAAAGTTCATAAAGACCTTCTTAATGAGTTGGGGAACCACCGCATATACTCACTAAATTTTTTAACGTCTATTTTCATATTTACATACCCTTTTTTTAAGAATTACGCAAATTCATCATTTTTAGTGTGTATTAGCCCATAGATCTTGCACCTCGAGCACCCAAAAAGTTTTCTGAAAAAAATTTATGAGGACTTTCGTAATGAGTTGGGGAACCTTCACATATACTGATATCATTTTTAATGCCCATTTACGTATTTACATTTTAAGAATCGCCCAAATTTCCAGATTTTTCGTGTGTTTTAGCCCAAAGATCTTGCGCCTGGAGCACCCAAATTATGTTGTCAAAAAACTTTATGAGGACCTCCGTAATGAGTTGGGAAACCTTCAAGTATACTCACACCATTTTTTGACTCCCATTTTTGCATTTACAAGGTCTTTTTAAAAATCGCCCAAATTCCTCAATTTTTTGTGTGTATTATTTAGCCCATGGATCTGGCGTCCAGAGAACCAAAATTTATTTTTTCAAAAATTTTATTAGGATCTCCGTAATGAGTTGGAGAACCTTGATGTATATACTCACACAGTTTTTTAATGCTCATTTCCACATTTACAAGTTTTTTTTAAGAATCACCCAAATTTCTTGATTTTTATGTGTATTAGCCTATGGATCTGACGACCGGAATACCCAAAGTTTTTCTCAAAAAACTTTATGAGGACCTCTGTAATTTGTTGAGGGAACCTTCACATATACTCAAACCATCTTTTAACGCTCATTTCCACATTTACTAGTCCGTTTATAAGAATCGCCCATATTTTCTGATTTTCGCGTGTATTAGTCCATGAATCTGGCGCATCGAAGCACCCAAACAAATTTTCTTAAAGAACTTTAAGAGGACCTCTGAGTTGAGGAACCACCACGTATACTTACACCTTTTTTAACATCTATTTGCGCATTTATAAGCTCTTGTTTAGAAATTACCCAAATTTCTCAATTTTTCGTTTGTATAGATCTGATGTCTCAGAGCACACAATATATTTTTATGATATGAGGACTTTCGTAATGAGTTAGGGAATCACCACATATACTCACCATTTTTAACAACTATATCCACATTTACATGCCCTTTTTCAAAAATTACACAAATTATTCAGTTTTTCGTATGTATTAACACATGGATATAGCATCTCGAAGCACCAAAAAAAATTCTAAAAAAAAAACCATTATGAAGACCTCTCTAATGAGTTATGAAACAACCATGTATGCAATATGCTCACACATTTTTTAACACATATTTCCGTATTTTACATGCATTTTTTAGTCACTATGTAAATGAGTTGTAATGAAGACCTTTAGTCAGTATTAGTTGACATGTTTTCAAGCTATGAAAATTTCTTCAATATTGTCCTCACAAAATATTTTTCGTAAAATTTCCAACAGTTAACACATACGAATTTTAAATTCACCTCCATATATTAATGAGTCCTTTGATTTCGAAATAAGTTATCGTAGAAATTAGAATAAGTTATCTCGGGGTCAGCTATAATAACTTATTCAAGGATGTATATGGATAAATAGATTCTCAAACATGATAACCAAACAAGATACAGTAAAATATTTTTATTTCATCACTTCTTGCGCAATTCATGCCTTTCTGTTTTTATGACCAGAAATTCTTTCTTTATTTTCATAAAAAAATGTTCTCTGGACTTTTTATCAATATTAGGTGATCGTAACACAGTATATAAGACTCGTGATTCAGGCAATCCAATCTTCCGTGTCCAAGCCCCCAAAAATGGTTTTCCAAAAATGGGTGATCAAAAGATCAAATTACTATGCCTATCTTGGTGGTAGTTACTTTTGGTGGTCTTTCTTTTTGGCCGACTCGTCTAAGTGCTCTCCTTTGTCTCATTGTTTATCTCGTAATCATTCGATTCCGCCCCTAAAAGCTAGCTCCTACTCCTACTCCTTCAGGATAGGATCCTCCTTGGTCTTACATAACAATAACACAACACTCATAACAATAACACAACACTCTCGGCCAAATTGTATTTCCCGAGCCCGAGAGAGGCCGCCTTCGATCCCTAAATAGATAACTTAGTGATGAGCAACTCATATCAGGAACACGCCTTATCATTTTCACGTCCTATACCAAACACGTAACAATACAATATTTTCCATCTTAATTGCTACATTAATAATTTTTTTTAAAAAAATTGTTTGATACAAACAATTTAACGATAAATTAGTGATGAAATTTTAATAGTGATGTTAAGTCCAGATGTAGCTCAAAAACTATAAACTAGTTATTGGGCAACGATGAACACTTGAAGAGAGATCGAAACGTTAGATGAGAAACCCATCTAACATTTTTACTCTCTTCTCCTTTGTTTTCCAGACATGTAACGGTGTCCACCAATTAAATTTGGTGGACACCTGACTATATGTCTGGTATTCAATAAATTACACACATTATATACATAAACTATTTAAAACAAACATGTTTGCAATAAATTTTTGAAACAATCAAGCAATATGCATCGTCAAGATAAATAACGATGAGATGAATACATTGACAATGTATAAAACTTAAACTCGTATAGTAACAAGAGGAAGAAATAAATTGGGAGAGATTTAAGAGAGAAAGATAACAAATGGAATTATCAACTTGGTGTGTATGTTAATAATGAAATAGGGCGGCAGAAATATAAATAAAAAATAAACTGAGATTAGGGTTTCATATTGGAGTTTATTTGGGCTTGGAAGTACAATCTGTAAGGCCCATATTATTTTAGATATTTGTGATTTTAATGAAAATATGGACTAAAATACTCATAAGTTATTAAGATGTTGGGCTAGAGAATATATTGTTACATAATAATGATATTGGTTGATATAACACTTTTTATTTTCAAGATATAAACTATTAAGATGTGTGGTAGAGAATATCTTGTTACATAATAATGATATTGGTCGATATGACACTTTATTTTTGAGATATAAATTGTGAGTTTTGACGAATATTTTTAAGGCATAATACATATATGTGTATTTAACTTGAATTCAGCTGACATTCATGTCTTTTTACTTCGAGTGTACACAAGTAGACACTTAACATGTATAAAATTGAACAAATAGATATGTGTGTCATACGCAGCATCCAGCATCCAACATGACAATTTTGTGTCGTTATACGTATATTATTTTGCAATGTAAGAACATGATGCATAAAGTGATTAAAGTTTGTCAAATTTATTTAATATTAAGTCTAGTTTATTACAAGTTTGAGAAATTCTTCAATATTCTTATCTGAACTTCCTCCTTCATCTACTGCTTCCTTAGCCATTTTTTTCCATTTAATTGCATTCTCTTTTAGCATTACACCTTTCTGTTCCCTCATGACTCGCCTTACGGAGCTCGTGATTTCATCTCTATTCACTACACCATTTTCTCCAGCCTTAACGCGAACTCCTGTTTGCCATACATCACTTATAAATTTCGCGTTAGTTGGTTGATCTGACCATTGGGGCATGGCCACCATCGGCACTCCCAAACTCAGTGCCTCCAGAGTCGAATTCCATCCACGGTGAGTAAAGAAACATCCAACTGCTTGATGTGACAACACATCGAGTTGAGGGCACCAATTCACAATGACATTTCTCTTTTGACTTGGACATGAATTCCTCTGTAAGTTTGTTGTCTTCTGTAGCTCTAACAACCCACAAGAAGTAGAAATCACTCATCATCAATCCTGAAGCTAGTTCTTCCATTTGTTGTTCGCCAAGATTGGCTAAACTTCCGAATGATACATAAACAACAGAGCCAATTTCCCTCGAGTCTAACCACTTCATACAAGTTTCACTGTTAGGTTTGAAGAGACTCAAACCGTATTCGTTGTCATCTTTTAGTCGCTTGTCAAGATACATTGATGGAATAATTGGACCGATGGTTTTGATTCGACATTGTGTCCTTAGCCAGTTGATCACCTGTACAAAAACTCAGCAACAAAAACCTCATATACTACTAAGTATAACACTCTGTAAGGATGTGTGTCATTTTATTTCCATTATTTATATATCACTCTTCTTTTTAGTCCGTCATAGAAAGAATTAGAAACTTCTATAATCGGTATCTCTCAAGTTTTGAACTTCCAATTTATTCTTGATACGTTGCTCTTCTAGACACAGAATGTCATAACATAATTAAGACCTACAACTTCGTAGTAATTTTTTACCATTCAATAAGGGTTGAGATCTATCAGAGTCGTAAAAGGGTAGCACACTGCACTAAGCTCTCACAATACACGAGAGAAGGACTAGATCATAAGGTCTATTGTAGGTAGCCTTATCCTGCATTTCTATAAACAAAAGTCTACACGATGACCGAGGGGATTTGAACCCTAAACCAAGAGGGTAATATAGCTTAACAAGCCCCTCTTTTAGCACTAGATCAACATCACACTATATATGGTTTTGCAACTTGTAATTTCGAATTTCTCAGTACAAATACAGGATCCCCCTAGAACTCCCACCTAACCTCATGAATCCGCCCTTGTCCACAACTCGAACTCATAATCTCCTAATCACACGACAACAATTTTACTAGTCACGCCAAAACACAATTTACTATCAACAAGAACACACAATAAATAGTGAAAGATAGGGGTTTGGGGAGGGGGGGGGGTATTACCTCCTTCTCCAACACATCAAATGAGTTGAACAAAAGCCAATCTGCTTTCTTGAAATTGATATTCCTGCTGAATACAAGTTTCCTAAGAGATGGATACAAATCAGTTTGACACACAAAAGAAGGCAAATCTTGTTTTTGCAACAATGGAAGTGAAGGCAAACAAACACCATCATCATCAAAAACACAAACTTTATTTTTTTCTGGATCCATATGATAATACACAACACTAAGAGCACAAGATTGTGTAAAAAAAGCAGCCCCTTTTAACCCTAAATCATGTGCAAGCTCAATGGCCCAAGTTGTTATCGAATCGAAAACAAGAACCTTCACAGGATACTCAGAATCAGACAATTCCTCAACAATTTTTGTAAAATTTTTTGACACCAAAACATGAAACCATTCAAGAAAAAGATCATAACTTTGTGGTGGGGTTTCATCATTATGTGGAATAGAGTGAATCTTGATTGAACTAGATTCTAATATTGGCATAGATTTGGTAACAGAGTCTATGGTGATTAAGGTCACTTTAACTGATTCTTTTGATGTTAATCTTTTGGAAAATTGAACCATTGGGTTTATGTGACCTTGTACTGGAAATGGAAGAACTAAAACATGAGATTTGTTGGTTTTTTCTTCCATTTTTTTGCACTAATTTTACTCTTTCTAACTTGTAAGTTTATCAATCTCAAGAAAATAAGACCTAAAGATTGTTTTTTGTTTTTTTTCATTTGGATAAGATTAAGTGGAGAGTTTGACCAAGAATAGTCAAATATAAAGTCGTTTTAAAAAAGAATGTCTTCTTTTAGATTTTTTTATTAGTTTTAACTTGTCACGTTATACTTAAGATCGTAAATTAAAAAATATTTTGATAAGTTTTTTATATAATAGAATATAACATATAAAATGAATTTCTAAGAAACTTGTTTTTTAAAGTGAATATTATTAGAGCGTGATTCTCGTTGAGAGATTTGTTTGTGATTAGTGATAGATTATAACTTTTGGGTAAATATTAAACTTTCAAATCATTTAATATTTACATGAATGATATTCATATGTGGTGGTCATGAATTTTTGGTCCCGCTTAATATTTGTTTAAAAATCTTTTCGGAAAAACTATAGCCTCCGCTGCCGTGGAAAAAAAAAAAAAAATATATGCACTCTGAATAACAAGTCCATACATTTTATTACAATACATTATGAAACAATAATTAAATTCAAAATTTTGAGGCATTGGTAAAGCAAATGTTTTATGAATATGTTACTCAATTTAGTGCATTACAAGTTTGAAAGAAATTCTTCAATATTCTTATCAGAACTCCCTCCTTCATCTACTGCTTCTTTAGCTAATTTTTTCCATTTCAGTGCATTCTCTTTAAGCATTATACCTTTCTCTTCCTCCATGACTTCCCTTATGGAACTCGCGATTTCGTCTCTATTAACTACACCATTTTCTCCAACCTTAACGCGAACTCCTGTTTGCCATACATCACTAATAAATTTCGCGTTAGTTGGTTGATCCGACCATTGAGGCATAGTGACCATTGGCACTCCCAAACTCAATGCCTCGAGGGTTGAATTCCATCCAGAATGAGTAAAGAAACATCCAACTGCTCGATGAGCCAATACATCGAGCTGAGGGCACCAATTCACCATTAGTCCTTTTTCGGATAACTTGGACATGAATTCCTCAGGGAGTTTATTCTCTTCTGTGGCTCTAACAACCCACAAGAAGTAACATTTGCTCATTATCAATCCGAAAGCTAGCTCCTCCATTTGTTGTTCATCAAGGCTGGCTAAACTTCCAAATGATACATACACAACAGAGTCAATTTCCTTCAAATCTAGCCACTTCATACAAGTTTCACTATTAGGCTTGAAGAGACTCAAACCATATTCTCTGTCTTCCTTTAGTCTCTTGTCAAGATACATCGATGGAATAGTTGGTCCAATAGTCTTGATTGGGTATCGAGGCCTTATCCAATCGACTACCTGTAAAAATTCATGGTTTGATTTAGATCGATTTTCCTCTTGCTCATAACTATTAGAACCAAACAAATTAGACATAGTCACATGGTAAATAAGAAAATAGATCTAGATCTACACCTCTACACCTCTACTTTGGATTATTCTATGTTGTATGGAGCTTAGTATTGAACAATTGCACGTGTAGCCTCTGTGCTACGCAAGATGATTCGACATGATAACATCTCCGTAGATTTTATCAGCATATAATTAAATAATAAAAATGTGTTCTCTCTAATAACTTAAGCTTTTAGATGAGATAGTCACACATTTTAACATGGTATCAGAGCAGGCAGAGGTCCTGGATCGAATCTCACCACCAACCAAATCAAAATTGAATTTCCACGTGCTTGACCTCACACACTTTAACAAGATTCTACCCTTCTCAAACCTCATCTTATGAGATTGAGCTCTACTAACACAAGTATATGAATGAAGTGGACTCAAAGGATTACATTAAGATAAAGAGAATAGTACCTCTTGTTCCAATGCATCAAATGTGTTGAAGAAAAGCCAATCTGCTTTCTTGAAATTGATGTTCTGACTAAAGATAAGTCCTCTAAGAGTTGGATACAAATCAGTATCATAGATGAGAGAAGGCAAATCTTCCTTTGTCAGCAATGGAAGTGAAGGCAAAGAGACATCAGAGCCATCAAAAGAAACTTTGGTTGTCTCTGGATCCATATGATAGTAAATGGCACTAATACAACAAGGTTGTGTGAAAAAAGCAGCCCCTTTTAGCCCTAACTTATGTGCAAGATCAATAGCCCAAGTTGCCATCGAATCGAAAACAAGAACTTTCACAGGGTACTCTGAATCAGATAATTTCTCAACAATTTTTGTCAAATTTTTTGATACCAAAAGTTGAAACCATTCAAGCATTGGATCAATATTTTGTGGAGACTTATCATCATGAGGAATGGACTCAATATTGATTAAACCAGACTCTTTTGGCATGTTCTTGCTAATAGAGTAAATGGTGACTAATGTCACTTTATTAACTCCTTTTGATGCCAATCTTTTGGAAAATTGAACCATTGGGTTTATGTGGCCTTGAACTGGGATTGGGAGGACCAAAATATGAGATTTGTTGGATTTTTCTTCCATTTTCTGCACTATACTCTTACCTGACTTAAATATATAAAGGGCTAGGCAAGTATATATATAGTGTTAAGTTGGTCTATTTTTTTATTCAATTATTGAGCATGGGTTAGGAGATGTGAAATATATAATTGTGAATGATTAGATGAAAATAGACAATATCAGCTTAGGAACTATAAATCTATTAGTTTAATGCTTACAAAAAAAAAAAAATTTCTCATGGTGGCTTTCAATAATTGGGTGTGATGACACCCGTCTTATTCCACCAAAACAGGTTAGGGTTAGGGGCGGAGCTACCTTATACGAAGGGGGTTCACTCTTCGTATAAGGTGAACCCCCTTATACCTGGTTAAAATAATTTTATATGTGTACATAGTAGATGTCGAACCCCCTTTGACTATCTATTTCTACAGATTTTGAACCTCTTATTGAAAATCTTGGCTCCACCTCTGGTTAGGGTAAACCAATGAAACAAGATTAAATGCGGAAGTAAAACAAATTTAAGGACTAGCATAATATAAATCTGCAGAAATAATAACATAACTCAAAATACCTCCAAGAACTAGTGTCACGTGTACAAGCCTCTAAGTAATACCTTAGATTCAAAAGGAATACAAGTTTTAATGTCTTTGTGTCTAGAACAGAACAAAAATACAACGAAAGAGTAAGTGATGTCTGATGAAGTGACAAGTAGCTACCTCACGAACTACTAGGGTCGTCTCAACAAGTTTGGGGCCTAAAGCCATACATTATAAAGAGGCAATACTTTTATAGTTGATAGATATAAATTGAATAATTATAATATACTAGTGTGATCCTACAAATGAGGTCCGGAGAGGCAGGATATATATAGACATTATGAAGTAAGAATGCAAATAATGTAAATTTTCAATAAAAAATATATAATATAAAGTTTGGAATAATAAAATATGACTCAAAATTTTTAAAAACATGATGATATTAAAATAGTGTAGAAATGAATTTGATAAGTTAATAAATAATATTAAAATAGTGTTGATTAGTTTTAGTGCTTGAAATTTGAATAAGACACCAAAAACAAATTTAATCTTTTTATAAACACACGATAATAGATATCACATAATGTAGAATGTTTGAACGTTTGAGAGACTTAGAAATACTCAATAATAAAAGAATAAAAAATAGTGAAAAGAGAATAAAGAAAAGTAAGTATAAGAACACAATACTATTGATTCATGATGATAATCGTCAAATATAAATGAGCTAGACAACAAAATAGATAGTCATGTGTGAAACTAGAAAGAATACTATAATTAACTAGCCACATAAGAATCTAGTAAAGACACGACAATCTAGAAAATATGAGAAAAGATATGTAATATCAATTATATGCTATTAAATTTGTTGGGATGGTAGTTGCAGAACTTAAGTGAATTTCTCAATTTTTTGTGTGTCAGTACATGATTTTTTTGGTAGTATGAATTTTGGGTAATATTCATAAAGACCTGGGGAACAATAAGTCATTATATAGATTATGGGTGCCCACATGTTCAAGATTTACATTTATCTATTTTCAACTAACAAAAGACATGACACATAAAAAGTGTTTTAACTTGATTTTAGCTGGCATTTGAAGTTGTATAAATTTTAACAAGTAGACACATATCATATATCAGCAGCACACAAACGGCTTTAAAGTTGTATAAAGTTTAACAAGTAAACACACATCATACATCGACGACACACAAATGCAGACCAATTGCTTAAAATGACTTCACCAAATAGTATAAATCACTATAATGTAGGTCTTTTTCATAAACAGACCAAATGTTCATGGCAAGTTTGAAACAAATTCTTCAATATTCTTATCAGAACTTCCTCCTTCATCTACTGCTTCTTTAGCCAATTTTTTCCATTTAATTGCATTCTTTTTCAGCATAGCACCTTTCTCTTCCTCCATGACTTCCTTTATGGAACTCGCGATTTCATCTCTACTAACTACACCATTGTCTCCAACCTTAACGCGAACTCCTGTTTGCCATACATCACTAATAAATTTCGCGTTAGTTGGTTGATCCGACCATTGGGCCATGGTCACCATTGGCACTCCCAAACTCAATGCTTCCAGTGTCGAATTCCATCCACAGTGAGTAAAGAAACATCCAACAGCTCGATGAGACAATACATCAAGCTGAGGGCACCAATTCACAATTAGTCCTTTTTCCGATAACTTGGACATGAATTCCTCAGGGAGTTTGTTCTCTTCAGTAGCTCTAACAACCCACAAGAAGTAGCAGTTGCTCGTCATCAATCCAGAAGCTAGTTCCTCCATTTGTTGTTCGTCAAGACTGGCAAAACTTCCAAATGATACATAAACAACAGAACCAATTTCTCTTGAATCTAGCCACTTCATACAAGTTTCACTGTTAGGCTTGAACAAACTCAAACCATATTCTTTGTCTTCCTTTAGTCTCTTGTCAAGATACATCGATGGAATAGTAGGTCCGATAGTTTTGATTGGGTATCGAGGCCTTATCCAATCGATTACCTGTACGAATTCAACATCAAACTATTGGTGCATGCCTAGAGGTGTTCATGGTTTGATTTGGTTCGATTTTATTAATATTAGAACCAAACAAAATTGTGTGGTATTTGTCCTTGACTTTAATGGGGCTTTCAATATGAACCGATGAATTTCACATGTCAAAAAAGAAAATAATCCTCTGCTTTTGACTATTTCTATGGTGTATGGAGCGGGAGTATTGACCAGTCGCGAACTCTCATGTTGAGAAGATGAGGGTTGCGAAAATGAGAATGTTGAGGTAGATATCTAGAAGTGATAAGATTAAGAACGAAGATATATTGGACAAGGTAAGAGTGACCTCCGTGATGGACCAGACAAGGGAAGTAAGATGAAGATGGTTCAGACATGATAAGGTCTACATACATTCTACCGTTATCAAACCCCAACTATGAGATTTGAGCTTTAATAGTGTCAAAAGGCAAATAAGATAAGGTTTACTAACACAATTATATGAATGGAGTGGACCCAAAATATAAACATTAAGATAAGAGAATAGTACCTCCTTTTCCAATGCATCAAATGTGTTGAAGAAAAGCCAATCTGCTTTCTTGAAATTGATGTTCTGATTAAAGATAAGTCCTCTAAGAGCTGGATACAAATCAGTATCATAGATAAAAGAAGGCAAATCTTCCTTTGTCAGCAATGGAAGTGAAGGCAAAGAGACATCAGAGCCATCAAAAGAAATTTTGGTTGTCTCTGGATCCATATGATAGTAAATGGCACTAAGAGAACAAGATTGTGTGAAAAAAGCAGCCCCTTTTAGTCCTAACTTATGTGCAAGATCAATAGCCCAAGTTGCAATCGAATCGAAAACAAGAACTTTCACAGGGTACACAGAATCAGATAATTTCTCAAGAATTTTTGTCAAATTTTTGGATACCAAAACATGAAACCATTCAAGAAATTTGTCAATATTTTGTGGTGGAGATTCATCATCATGTGGAATGGACTCAATATTGATTGAACCAGACTCCTTTGGCATATTCTTGCTAATAGAGTCTATGGTGACTAAAGTCACTTTATTAATTCCTTTTGATGCTATTTTTTTGGAAAATTGAACCATTGGGTTTATGTGGCCTTGTACTGGGATTGGGAGAACTAAAATATGAGATTTGTTGTTTTTTTCTTCCATTTTCTACACTATACTCTTACCTGACCTAAAGTTTATGCTATCTATATAACTATCTTGTTCTATACAAAGTTATTTGTTTACTATCAAAGATGGAAATTGGACAAGTCATTGATATTATTGTAGCATAAGATTATAATTTAGGGAAAACGGCATTTTTAGTCCCTATGTTAAGACTATATTCTTATTTTAGTCCTCGTGTTATCTAACTAAGCATTATTAACCTTCAATTATATCAAGTAAGTGATTTTAGTCCTTCAACTTACATATTCAAAAAAAATTAACAGAGAGTTCAGTGCTAAAAGGGGTACTTCGGGTATTTCCTTTTTAATTCTCTCTCTTTGAAGAACAAGCTAAGTCTTCCCTATCTCTATCTAGAAGAACAAGCCCGTCGATTTGAGCTACAATTTCAAAAACCAACTTGATAGGCATTAACCCTCCCTCTCACACCGACGAACGATAAATTATGCAACGAATGATATTTTTAAAAAAAGTTTTCTGTTTTCTCAAGCAATTACTTTAAAATATCCGAATTACCCCTTTTAGCAGTGAACTCTCTGTTAATTTTTTTGGGCCTGTTAGTTGAAGGATTAAAATCACTCACTTGATATAATTACAGGTTAATAGTGCTAAGTTAAATAACAGAAGGACTAAAATAAGAAATTAGCCTTAACATAGGGACTAAAAGTGTCGTTTCCCCTATAATTTATCTTGATTATGAAAACGATGTGATTCTAACTTCTTGTGCTAGTGGATTTTTCATGTATTAAAAAGGACCAAGTAGATATATATTTTATAGACTAACGGAAGTAAACACATTCTCTAAATTGTTAAATGTATTTATATTCCCAATCCTGATATAATTATCATGATCTTTATTTATTAATTATCGTTTTGATTTATTAGAAGGACATATCCTAAGATGGATCAACATGTCTGATACATGGGATGATAATATATATATATTTGCGAATAATAAGTTAGTTGATCAAATTCATGTCTCGATATAGTTTGATGATACACTTTTTAGAAACTTATTAGTTTTCATTGGGTCAGACATTGCAAGTAAATTTATGAATATGACACATAAAATAAGTTAAGCAATATTTAAAAGAAAAATATTTTTTGAAATTAAATTCGTCACTAATTAAGCTTATTGATCAATGTCTGTGACCTTAAAATACAAAATAAACAAACCTTCATTTTGAAAGAAGAACACCTGGATGATGTGTTTAACTCTGTGATTTCTTTGTTTTCATTCTTTTCCTATTTGGCATTTCTTTTGTTTTTTACATTAATTTGGGTGGGCCACCTTGGGCTTTTCTTTGTACAAATTCAAATAAATTGGCCCAATAAATTTTTAATTAAAAATAAATAAAAGATTCACAATGTCTGCTAAATTATTTTAGCCATGCACATTTTTTATTAACTTTAATTGTAGCATTAATTCATTTGATTTATTTCAAATATTTCCTCCCAAAATAAAATGAATATATATGTTAAAGAAATAATATTATTTGAGAAGTAAGACAATCCTCTCTATCTAGTTTTGAACTAATAAATAATAAGTAAATTGTCTTAAAAGAATCATCAATCATTATCCTCCATAAGTAATCCTAATTCCTAACCTAACTTGTTTTCAAACCAAATGATCATAAAAGTTGAAGGACATTAATTTGAGTGGGGGCAAAACACAGAAAACCAAAGTACTTCCGTCATTGTAAACTTAAAAACGTGAAGAAAAGGGATTGTGGGGTTGTTTGTAGCATGGCAAGTGGGGGGTTGTACCAAAAAGCATGCAACTAAGACAATTAACACGAGCCCTTACCCTACACACTATGGACGGATCAACTTTCAAGCACTTCAACTAATTTCACGGGATATCTATCACTCCAACTTTCAAGATATGGGGTGTTACTTGTAGCAGCGGGAAGTGGGGGCTGCACCAAAAAGCATGTAACTGACACAATTAACACGTGGGCCATTACCTTGCACGACCAACTTACGCACACCTCGACTAATTCCACGATATACCTGTCACCTCCCACCTACCTTTTGAGGTTTGTGGTGTTGTTTGTAGTCGCGGGAAGTGGAGGTTTGTACCAAAAGGCATGCAAATGACACAATTAACATGTGGGCCATTACGTTGCACACAGAACATGTGGATGGGCCAGCTTGCGCGCACCTTGACTAATTCCACGAGATGCTTAGCACATACCACCATTCGAGATTTTTGGTGTTGTTTGTAGCCTTGGGAAGTGGGGGCTTGTACCAAAAAGCATGCAACTGACACAATTACCACGTGTGCCCTTACCCCGCATACCAAACATATGAACGGACCAGCTTTCGTGCACATCAACTAATTTCACGAAACACATGACACCTCCCACCTTTCGATGTTTGTGTTGTAGTTCGTAGCCGTGGGAACAAGAAGCATGCAACTAACACAATTAAGACGTGAGTACTTATCCATCAACCATGACATATCAGGTGCTCAACTAACTAATTCTACGGAATACATGTCACTTCCCACCTTTCGAGGTTTGGGGTTTTGTTTGTAGCTGTGGGAAGTGGGGGCTGCACCAAAAAGCAGGCAACTGACACAATTAACATGTGGGCCCTTACCTTGCACACCAAGTTGTGGACGGGCACTTGCGCGCACCTCGACTAATTTCACTGGGCCACCTCCCACCTTTTGAGGTTTGTGGTGTTATTTGTAGCCCTGGGAAGTGGGGTCCTCCTGTACCAAAAAGCATGCAACTGACACAATTAACAAGTGGACCTTACCTTGCACATCAAGCATGTGGGTTGGCTGCCGCACACCTCGACTAATTCCATGAGATACCTATCACCTCCCACCTTTCGAGGTTTGAGGTGGTATATTGTAGCAGTCGTGGGGAGTGGGGGCTCGTGCCAAAAAGCATGCAACTGATACAATTAACACGTGACACCAAACATGTGGAAGGGTCAGCTTTCGCACACTTCGACTAATTTCACGAGATACCTGTCACCTCCCACCTTTCAAAGTTTGTATTGTTGTTTGTCACTGTGGGAAGTGGGGGGTTGTCCAAAAATCATGCAACTGACTCAATTAACACGTGAACCCTTACCCTGCACACCAAGCATGTGGACGGACCGGTCAACTTTCACACACCTCAACTAATTCCATGGATACCTCCCACCTCCCACCAGCAACAGGTACTAGATAACTCTGCCCACCAAGGCTAGGACAAATGCAAAGAATCACCTAATGATTTTTTTGTCTCCACTCAGTTTTGAACCTGAGACCTCAGGATTATCAACGACTTCATTGACCACTGATAAGAATTTAAACACACAAAAGAAAGAAGAAAAATACCTAAAAGATATTGACAGGAGGAGAAATGAAAACTTACAGACAGTGACTTTCTATAATTGGAGGCCTAATTACATGACTGAACTAGGTTAGTGAAGTGCAGTGTTTTATTATTTTGTAAGATGCCAAAACTGTTGCATATTCTGTCTATTCATCGGACCTGGCATCTTCTACGCGGCTGCCTAGCTTAACAATATCTTCAACAAAAATCTTTCCCTCTGCAACAAAAACACTCAACAGAAGTTAGACGCAACATATATACAGAGACATTCAGTTTTTCGGGTCAATTGTGAATTAAGAGGTCAATTGTGAATTAAGCTAATTAATGACAAATACAAAAATCTACATTGTAGGTCCTAAATTAAGAGTTGCTTCTTATAAAACCATGTTTATTTCAGTCGCAAAATACAGCAACTTCAGTACTAATTCAAAAAAAAAAAATCTGAGGCTGACTTCTTTGAAAAGAATGTATTAAATTAAAAGCAATTAAAAGAAATGTGGAACCTAAAAATGTAGTTGTTCTAGATAACAAGGAATTTTTTGGTGCTCATACAATGTTAATCACCAACTTCCCAACGTCTATTATTTACCATGAATGAGCAAATAGGTCATCTATTTGAATATACAGTGAGACAGGTTGATTATATAGTTAAGCTGGTTTATTTAGGACACTTGAGATTTGGGACTCTTCAATCAAGGATTTTGTATAGTTAATACGTGATCTTTAGTTGAGGATGCGCACACGGTTATCAAAAAACGACTTCTTTAGTAGTATAGTTGCTGAAAGTTACTCACCGACCATCAAGTGTGGTATTGCTAATTGTTACCAAACAAACAGAGTGTCAATTTTTTAAAAAACGGCATTTAAATAGCTAAAAACTTCAAACAAAACTGAAAACTGACCTGTATCTTTGGAAAGGTTGCTGATGAGTTCTTGAACCCCTTCTTTGCCAAGAGTATCCTTCAAGTACATGGCTGCAGCTGCTAGCTCCTCAGGAGTCACTTTTCCATCATAATCCCTGTACAACAAAACAGCATGCAAGTCAATTAAAAGCTAAATTTTGGATCTGCGCAGTTGCAGATGACCATGTAACTTCCCAGCAACTTAGGTCACCACTGCAAGCCACAAACCAGACCAGACCAGACTAACGACAGAAATATAAACATGATTTATCATTACTTCCAGTCATGATATGATAATCGTCACATGCATGGCTCATGATTCATATTCCACCAATTCATCTTCAAAAGGTAACACATATCATTCATGTTTTGCAACATGTGAATCATTCCATGATAAGGAGTACATTTCTGCGCCCATGCTCGTGAATAAATAGGTAGATTAAAAGATAAGTAAAGGG
Organism: Solanum lycopersicoides; assembly: GCA_022817965.1. Taxonomy (NCBI): domain Eukaryota; kingdom Viridiplantae; phylum Streptophyta; class Magnoliopsida; order Solanales; family Solanaceae; genus Solanum; species Solanum lycopersicoides. The sequence goes on along the minus strand of CM040629.1, from coordinate 97,138,474 downwards.
AACAAGATTTCCCCAACTTCGACCTTAATTTCATTGGAGTTGGTGAAGGACACAACTATTCAGAATGGTTTTGTACTAGTATAAAAAAGAAAATGTGAAAGCCCGAAATTGATCATCAAGCAAAACCTTTTGATGAGGATAACCAAGCAGGATTATCAAGCAAAACACTGCTATTCACCTGTCAAGTATTTGCCAATGGTTGCCAATTTTGGCATCAACATCATCAATTTCCTTCTCGAGATTTTGAAGCATGGAATCAACCTGAAACATATTAAGCCAATAAATAAGTAATTTCAAGCAAGCTGTAGGAACATATCCCAGTGTGCTGTTAGTTTTCCCTTGATTATCTTCTACATCACTTTGTATCAGTGAAACATGTGCTTTCTAGACTACTTTATCTGATGCTTTGCTCACTTTTTTTAAGGATATAGAGGACGAAATAAATGTCTTTTGTCACTACCTTCAGGACTATTACAGGTTGAACGTCTCACCTTATCTATGAGTGCAGATGAAACCTCATCATGTTCAGCAGCATGATCATTCTCATCATGAGCAGCTCTATATGCCTTCATGGCATCCACTTCACCAACTGTACCCTCTTCATCTACCATGCTATGATAAAGCTCGATCTGACAAGAAAAGGAATCCTCCATGAGTCGCAGATTATTGAGGAGAATTACCTGGCCTTATAGAGAACCAAAGAGAAAACTCGCAACTTGTAAAACAAATACCAGATGAACATCAATAGCAAAAGGAGTCAGACAGCCAACAGGTGTGATTTCTTTCTTTTATTATATTTTAAACTTATCTTTTAATTGGGGGAGAGAGAGAGAAGGATGGCTGGAGAAACAAGGTGCCCTATTAATTCACTGCTATTCATTGAATTTTCTGCTGTTTAAGCAAGTCAAAAAATTGTGACATAGAAGACACTGAGTCAATATAGATATGCTAGGATTATGCTAGGTTTTCCTTTTACCTTGTAAATATGGTCTTAGCACAACCTATGAGCTGTTTTGGTCAATATATACAATGATACTTTATCAAATGGAAGAAAGAATCATTTAGAGAAACAGCTAGTATTAACATAAGAGATCCCCATTTGCTTATTCTTGGTCTGATTTCTCATATAGTTGCTTCTAAATGACATACCTCTTTATTTACAAGCCTCAGGAACTCTTCACGCTCTTGGCTAACAGACTGCATAAAATAGAGTTATAAAAGATTGAGAGAAAAGACTAGGTACTGAACAGTCCAAAACTTTTTCAAGTCCATCCTTACAGAAGCAGAAGCCAGAACAGCCAGGGCACGGCTAATTTTACATAGCTGCTCTTGTTTGTCAATTGCTCTTGCTCGAGCTTGCTCTTGTGCTTTTGTAGCAGTAGGAACAGTCATCTCTTTCAATGCTACATCTTCTCGACTACAAACAGATTCTTTCCTTCCAGATTTCTCTTCTTCCTCTTCCTCTTTCTCTTTCTCTTCCTCCTCCTGTGGACAATTACAATTACCTCTAAGCAGAAGAGTACTGATGCTTACACAATATGTATAAATATCTAATACAGATGCCTCAAGAGGCAGATTCATTTCCTGATGGATACCATTGTCAAAAAATAGGATTCCCGGCTTAGAGAACAAATAAAAGATCCATCCACTACATCTAAGCAGGGGAGAGGAGGTGGAAAAGAAAAGGCATAAGAAAACTGTTCATTTTCACTAGAATAAAAGAAGACATCAACCTTGATAAGCTCCTCTTGCATTTTAAGAAATTCCAATTTCCTCCTCCTTTCCGATAGAGAATCTTCAGATGGCAGGGAAGTGATGCCCACAGTGTCCACAACCTCATCTGGTAGTGAAGACAGTGTAGCTCCAACAACCTCCTCTGGCTTCAACCTTCCAGAAACAGTGAAAGATCTGCTCACATGCAAAGAAAAAGCAGGTCATATTTGCTCTGTGAACAAATTAATCAGTTGCAAGTTAAATAATCTAGAAAATGCGTAATATGTGCACGAATATACTAGTCTACAGGTGCTGAATTTCAGAGAGAGAGAGAGAGACTGAGATACCTGGAAAGGATCAGAAGTGAAGAAGGCACTGAATGATTAAGTGACAAATCCAACCAATCTCGGAGCTGCACTTAAGAATAACAATATCAGAACAAAATACTCTGATCTTCTACAAATGGTGATTACTAAAATCCTTCTTATTATAAAGAGGATAAAAAGATCACACCAAGTTGCTCTCACTGCACAATATTCTTTCAAACTGAATCTCCATCATTTTCTGAGATGGTGCAATGTTCTTTGCTAACAAAAACTCACATTGCATGTTGAAACAAAGACGCAACTGTTAGGATCCTAAGTACACTTATCTCTGTGCATGTTGATAAAGCGAAAAAACCGCTGAACAAAAAGGAAGGACAAAAGTCTATCCCTGAGAGAAAAAATAACAGCAGAGGCTTATTAGAGATTGTTGGACAGAAAAGGTGACAGGAGCCTAAAGAAATTTACTGATCCAATTCCAGAGTACTGACTTTAAAGTTCATTGAATGCATGAATAATTGACTTTGAACCTCATTTCCCTCATATTTGGTTTACGGAAGCAGCCAGAGACTTGTTCATTCATTTCCATACTTCCCCTAAATGTACATATTCTTCTCTTCTAGTTTTCTGGTAACTGAAGGAATTAAAAACATTTCTTTTCCTTTTGTCAATTCAATATTTGTGAGGAGTTATTGTCCCCTTTGGCTTCTTAATTTCTTATGAAACAATGAACATGGACCACATCCCCACCCTTTTGCTTCTCCACGTGCCCATTAACTTTTGTGTCAATGACGACAGTGGTACAGCTAATTGAGTGCTAATACAAACTTATTTCTTCATATCCATTTGAGCAGAAGGATCATAGCCATTCTAATGACGTGTTTCACATTCACAGTCTAGATGCCAGACGGTTCCTCCATCACTATAACCAGTTAACTTTAGAACAGTAAAGATGATAGTCCCTTCGTCCCATTTATTTGGCATTCTTTTCCTTTTTATCTGTCCCTAAAATTGAGATGTTTTCATATTTAGAAATTAAACTTGATCTTTACCATCCAATTTAACGCTGTTCAATGAGAATTGGCATGACTTGACACGGCTCACTGCATAGAAATACTAGTATGGTACTAAGAATACTTCTAATAGTTTGTAAAAATGTAGCACTTGTTTCACAAGACTTCCTTTCTTTCTTGATCTCTGTGCCTACTCAAATACTCGCAGACAAATTGAGAAGAGTTTCATTGCTAATGAAAACTTTCAACAAGAAAATCTCTAAAAAAAGATATAGTCAACATTGAATATCTTAGCAAAGATCGTCTGAGAAACAGATATTGCAAGTGCAATCCATCATCTAATAATTTAGCTGAAAAAGTTGCTGCAATCCGTGAAAACTATTGACAGGATATCCACATAATATCGAACTGAACAAAATATTTTGCATTGATGTT